>JAODKT010000215.1:120368-134643 GCA_027576195.1 Cossypha heuglini | reverse complement strand
CTATTCTATTCTATTCTATTCTATTCTATTCTATTCTATTCTATTCTATTCTACTTGAATATATATGAATATATATATATATATATGAATATTATATTTCAAACAATAATGCATTGCAGTTGTATGCATGTGTATGAACTGTTGAAGGATTATGGTGTCTGCCATTAGTGTGTTACTATAGTGCTTAAAAACTCTGGTGGGGGATCTGAACCCACTTGTGCCCAGCATTTTGGAGCATCAGAATAGAATACTGATTTTCCACAAAGCTACATTCTAGGTGTGCTTCACTCTTAGGCAGAAAGTATTAATATAAATGATGTTATCTGATATTACTAACACTAACACGGTCATTTTGCCCAAGTAACAAAGTTCTCATTATGGCTCATCATTCTGAGAAATTCCTTCCCTGTAATTCACATGAGTCCTCTGGAAGTATGGTTTTCAAAATCTTTGTTTTGGATGGTGAATAAAGAAAGCTGAAATATTATTCATCCTTTTCATTAAAGAGCTCATTGTTTAGCATTATGCAGGAAAAGGAAAGATGAAGACCTGGACTTATAAAAGAGGTGAAGAGCAAAGTGTTTTGACTTGTCAGCAAAGACCCATTTTTTTAAAGCCCCTGGAGGTGACATTGCTATATTAAATAACTGCTCATTTCAGGCCTGATTATTGTTTCAGCACCAAAAATCTGCTCAAAAATGTCTGTTTTATAAGAGGCTGCTAAAACTGAATTCTAACTTATATTTTTTGTTCTTTCTGAAGAACTGTGCTAAGGGAGTTTACATAATAAAAAATTGCTTTTTTATTTTTATCAAGCCTCTCAATAGGAACCAATAATAGATGAAACAGGTCATCCTGTGCTTTTGCAGAGAATAGGAAGAAGTCAGAGTTTCTTGTTCAGTACACTGTGCACTGTCAAGCACTTTGTACTCCTGTATCCTTGCTAAAACCAGCCCCATTTTCTAAAGAGATATTGCTGCTTCTTACAGTAACATAAACCTAGAGCAACCATAATAGCTGGAGTTGCTGAAATGGTTTCTAGTGGAAAAAAAAATCCATCCAAAATGTGGTTTTGGCCTGATTTCTTCCTTATATTTGTGGAGAACATTCCAGCGAGTTGCAGTATTATTTTTTATATTATTTTTGTATATTATTTTTGTATATTATTTGCAGTATGATATTGCTGTTTTGATTTTGATACTACATATTATATTATGAGATGCTGAAGTCTGTGTATTTCAACTTTACTGAAACCTTTTCAACTTTTTTGATGAAGAAACAATAGCAAATTTTAAAAATGGTACATGACAGGCTGTACCTCTGACTCAAGTATTCTGTGTTCTGTGTGACTCAGATTTCTGTGAACAGTACTGCACTGAAAGCTTGGGGTGGTGCCTCTGTCCTTGTTGTCTGTAAATCAGCTTTACATTCCCGCCTCTCACTCAACACTGCTTTGATCATAGTTGTTAAAATAACAATTCTGACCTGCTCTAATTTTCTGAGTAACTTGAGTAGCTGGTCTCATTGCTATCTCTAATGCTCTTAGAGAGAGAGAACCTTTGCAGCACCAGGGCTTTGCCTTCCTGCAATTCAAAGGTGTTACCATGGCTGTGAAAATGTACTAGAGTTATTTTCAAATCAATTATGTTGGGCACAGTTAGAGGGTAAGTTTCTTAAACAGGGCAGCGTCTATAGACACCCCAGAGCACAGTGTTAAAGCAATTAACTTCCAGCAAAGTTCATTAGCTTAGGCTGGCAGTGTGTGTCAGCAGGGCAGACTGGCCAGGCCAGCTCTCTGTTGAAGCAGGATCCTGGTTTCTGCTCTGGTATATGTCAGCTGGTGTGGAGTGTACAGGAAAAAACAATTAAGTTTGTCTTGACCTGCTTTAGTGCTATATCTGCAATATTTGCTTAACATATGGGTTTAAATGGGTAAAATAGCTTATTTCTGTTGAGATGAGTGAAAGTGAGTGAGATACAGACCCCTGTAAATTAAAGTTCAGTATAAGCAATTTTTTTACCTTGTTGAGTCTGAAAGTTATAAATGTAAACCACATTCTTGTCCTAGTCATGAATCCAAGTTTTAAATCCTCAGAATTCTGTTTCCTTTTGTGCAGCCATAGAAAGGATTTCTCTGTTCAGAGATACACATTTTATGAGCAACTTATTTTCTGTACAAATATATTTGCAGGAAAGACTTCTATATTGCAGAAAAATGCTTTCTATATTCAGGAAAATTATTTTCTTCTAAATTGAAAGGATATCTGCAAAAATTGATGCTTCAGTATTTAATATGTTCAATATTTAATTTTAATTTTTTCAGTATTAAATTTATAATCATTTATCCTTCAACATTTCTTTTGGAAAATTAAATTAGTACATTTTCTAATTTGTTTACTCAATATTTTATATTTTATTTAAACTCCAAAACTATTCTGGAGAGGATTAGGTGAATCGCTGAATTTTGTTAGTCTGGTTGCTCTAGCTTGACTAGGCCAGATGAGTTGCAAATAAAGATTTTACAATTAAAATTATTTTATATGCATCTTTCTGGACTCAAATTCTACCGTGCAGATTAGAGAGGTACAGTTTTCTCATCTCTGAGGCATAGTGAGGGTATATTCCATGTATCTTCAAAAAGTCTGCCATAGTTGTAGACATATAAATGTCCCCTGGCAACCTCACAGTGCTTTACCTGATTACCCACTTTCTTTGTGTTCTACCAGGACTCTGCATGCCTACAATATTCAAAAACCAGATAAAAACTCAACCGGCTTCTATGTACAGATAACAATTGCAGGATAATCACACATATATTATCATGCAAAAATAATATAGACTTTACTTTCACTTCAATCTTTTGATTGTTGTCTTGTGGAAACGTGTACAGACCTTGGTTATCAGCCATTCATTCTGAAGCTAATATTTTGAAAGAGAAAAACATAACAATGGTCATTGCTTTAAAATTGTTAGTTTACAGCTGAAAAGTTTTATGACAGATAGCCACATTTTAGTACAACATCGTATTTAGGAGAATAAGCAAAGTTATAAGGTTGTTCAGCATTTTGATTTCAATGTTGTTGGAAGATCAATCTGTTATTTTGTGGGTTTTTTTGGTGTTTTTAATGTGAGGATCAGCATTAAATTCTTATGCCTTTGGGACCATTGACTGTAATGGTTGGTTTAAAGACTTAATGTGGCTTTCATCAGTAAGGACATGGTACAGTTTAAAAGATGTTTCATACCGTCCAGACTAAACACAAAAAAAGAAAACAAGATACAAATTCTGGGTGAAGTCCATGTGTATTAGAAAAAAGAAATAATACACTTCATGACGGTGTAAATCACATTCTATGAAAGTCAAAGAATAAATTAAGTATTGTTTTATAACTAAGTAAGAGGAAATACTGAATTACCTGTCAGAACATGTTGTTTTTCAAAGTTTTTCAGAGCTTCAGGCACTCAAAACTTCATTCAAAACTGCGGTGCCAAGGCCTATGCTTCTGATATGTCATCCAGCAAGTTTCGTATTCCAAGTTTGCCAGTTGCTATTAGTTCCATAGTTGAAATATTGCTGTGAACTATGAAATATTTATCTGAAAATTTAAAATACTTCTTGCTGACTGTATTTACAATATCAGATCACAAGAGCCAGAAACCATTGATAGCTTCCAGAAAATGAATTGTTTATGAAGTAAGATGCAAATTATGAGGTGCTAAAATTATGCTAAATCCAAAACCAAATGAAAAGTTTGTATTGAGTGGTACATAAGTAGTATTTTTGCCAGGCAGAGAGCTATCTCTAAAAACCTCAAGCAAACATTTCAATAGACCAAAACTTTTATTAGTTGTGATAAGGACCAAAGTAAGTAGATAGAGATGACACATTTTTTAGTCATCAGGGTACTCCTGATATCCTGAAACATGAAAAATGAATTAAAACCTCTGTTCATACCTCCAGGTACAGACAAAGGGAATAATTTTCTAAGATTTCTTTTGGTGATAAGTGGTTAAGGCTGAACTTGTCAATCCCCAACTTTGTTTATGGCTTCTTTCTGAGAAGCCTTGCTATATCATAAGTCAACTTTAGTAAAAGGAATTACTTCAGAAATAAATTTGGCCTCTTGTTCTTCAAGACTGTTTACTGAAGGATAAAATAAGGTAGAACCTAGAGATGCAGAATTGCTTCCTAAAACCCAAACGTTAAACTTGTGCACACAGATTGAGGAAAGGCTTCGCAAGCCATGGGATTTTACCAGTCATGTGAAAACTTGATTTTGGCTGGTAGAAAAAATACCTACAAAAGAGTGGGCCAAATTTTCCAATAAACTTTAGTTCTTTAGGCTACTGTATGGAGCAAGATTGGTCAAGTGTTAGAAATATAATCTTACCAGGGAGATAATTAAAAATGGTGCCTCTCTGAAAAAAAAAAAATATTTGCACACAGAAGAAATAGACGTATCTGAAAATTAAAAACTTTATTTCAGTTTATTTTATATCTGGGACAGATTTATTAATTAGTTTGTGCACTAGAATACAAAGATGAATCAGCTAATGAACTTGATAATGCTTGTAATAGTTGACAAAAATACCTATAACTGGAAATAGAACTCTATGTCTTGGTTTAATTTCTAGTCTTATTGTTATGTTATCAAAAAGTCTTATCCAGGATATAACAGACTCTTCAATTTAGGCAGGAATTAGCCTTTTCAGAGACATTCTGAAAAGATGCTGAATCTGAAACACTTGAAACAAGCATAGTAAAAATGGGAAATGGGCTTAATTTAGATTCTCAAGAGCATTTTACATTCCTTTAGATGCTGTCGTAGAAAAACAGACACATGTATTTCATAATGTGGAAGCTTCCACTTGCCAGTTGAATTCATTAGCAAATGGGTGGATGTCAAAATAAATATCTGAAAAATTCAGAACAGCAGCCTAAAGAGCAAATTTTCTCTGTCAAATATGTTCAGAAATGTATGCTATTTGATCAAATCCTTATTTACAATCAGGAACAGGTAGCATCAGCATGACAAAGTTGCAGTTAAAATACATTTTGAGGAAGATTATGGCTTTTTCTGCAGCCCAGCAATTTTTATGTGGGTCTCCAATAGATTTTTTAAATTTTTGTTCAAAACACACCTGACACAAAAGAAGTTGCCTTTACAAAAATGTTTTACTTTAGCCAAATATAGAATTAGAGATATCATGGCTGCTTATTCAGAGAAATATTTATTATATATGTTCCTTTTAATGTTTTATAGTGAGTGAAATTCTTATCTGATGCAATTTTAATCAAGAGTCAATGGAGAGTGAATTATAGCTGTATCTAAGATTGGATTCTGGATATTCTGCCTAAGCAGAGAGCATTTTGCAGAATGAACACATCAAGCACGCAACTTCTGGAGCTCCACCAAAATGTGTGACTAGATCATGGATGTGTTTTATCTTCTGTCTGTGGAGGTGAGAATGTTTTGGGGCACCTGTGGTGATGGATTCTCCTTCCTTTTGTGACTGCTCTAGCCACAGTTTTAAGACAGCATTTAAAAAAAGTCGCTTAAAGCTAGGATGTGCTGGCAGCACACTGGTCCAGTGTGGCTGAACAGGATGTTAGAACTGCAGAAAGCTCAATTTCTCTCCTGGCTCCACAGGCACAAATGTAAGGTTTGTATGAACAGAGCATCTCAGATGTGGTTTTCTGACAATTGCAGCCTTTCTCACAAGACTTCCATGATTTTGGGCTGCATCAGGGTCAAATCCAGAAACAGAAGATTCTTGTTTTGGTCTTGAAAAAATGTTTTCCAAGTCCTTCATCTCGACATGTGCATTTCAGTTGGATTTGGGTCCCCAGCACTTCTTGAACAAGTGTAGAGCCCTTCATGCTGTGTCAGTGACAAAGGCATTGCTCTGAGCAACAAATTCTTTTAAAAAGCCCTTTCCCTTTCAGTTTTCAACTTCAGATTCAATTTGAAAATAATATAGATAAATATGACTTTTAAAGAAGGAATTTTTGTGCTGAAATCCATGTAGCTTTTGAGGCATTTCCAATGAAGGGCTAAATAATATATGTTTTCCTTATCTTTCTCTTTCCTTCTATTAAAATGCAACCCTCAAATGCACTGAAAAGATACCTCAATATACAAATGCAAACATTGGTTTCATTGTTCCTGGGACAGATGAAAGTTTATCCCAGGCAACTGAATGAAGTATGACAAGAATTCTGACCCTTTTCAATTCATGATCAAGTTACTTTTGGAAGGTCTTTCATCGTGGAAGAGATGGGAAGAAACTCTCCACTCACTCTAAAGCTATGATAAAACTGTACCTGGAGCTATTTTTTCTTTACATTTCAATCCATTTCTTTCTGTCCCTAAATTTGTCACTTGCTCACTGTATAAACTCCAGGAAATCTGCTCTTCCCTCTTTCTCTCTACTGATTTTCCACATGGATGCTAAGATCTCCCCTCACATACTGAGATCTACTGATAGAAAATGTTACGCTGACGAAAGTCTTTATACTTACAACCAAATCTCTCTGAACATACAAATTTTCTAGACTAATACAATAAGAAAATATACTGAAACAAGTCCCTGATCAGCTAGTCATAGCATTTAAAGACTTATAACATTGTCCAGGCAAAACTGATTTAAGTGGCACTATCCCAGAAATATATTTGTCATGGTCGCATTTCATGTGAAAGATTAACTCAAATTAAACACTTTTCCCTTTATACTGTCACTGAATTATAAATACTTTATGGGGATAATGTAGAGTATGCACTAAGTTGTTAAAGGAATGAAACTTGTGTCTTGGTTAAATTGCATTCATTAAAAATAATTTAAAAGTCAGTTGATGCTGGGAACTTTTAAAAATGTATTTTGTATCAAAATTTTTCTGTATCAATTTCATGTTGTGATACACTGGAAACCTATTTTGGACATGTTGTCTTGTGACATGATTAAAACATCCTCCTGTTACTTGTAAATTTACATTTGTCAGCATGGCAAAATCAATATACACTTAAACACATATAGTGTTACACAGCCACTGGGGTCCCCTGGCTAAAATGACATTGGTAGCAGAGCTCAGATCTGATGGATTTCCTTTCTGCACCATGATTTGTCTTCTAAATTGTATGAGACTCTGGGAAGTAAAATTTTCATTCACTTCTGTAAGTTCTAGATATTGTGAGTGTTTCCTCAAGAAATTAAGTAAGGAATGTGTATCAGATCTTTATGGAGCAGTGTAATATCTCTGTGAGCTATCGAAATGCATTTGAGTAGCAACTATTTTTCGTAGAGAACAGAAAAGATATACAACTCCTGCAATACTATTGAACAAAAATGCATGCTTCAAATCAGTAAGTGCAGCAGGTTAATTTCGAAGGTGTGTTTTTATCTTAGCAGCTAATAGCCTATAAGTCTATATCAGACATTCATAAATGTATTAAAATTGGGTCAGTGCTAAACTGTAGATCACAGCAGCTGAGCAGCTTTGACACTGGCTGGTAGCAGAGAGAAAAAGCACAGGATGAGAGCTGAAGATGTAGTGCACCTTGTAACTTCAGTGGGTAGCATAGCAACTGGAGAAATGCTGGAGAAATATCCCCTTGTGGACTTCATAGAACTGGAAATATATTTAGTCTACAACACAACTTTTGTGCCCAGCTTGCAAAATTTTTCAATTTGGTGTTGCTCCAGGTTAAAAAACACACCAGCTGAAAAATGTGAATTGGAATCATTTGCCATCAGTTCTTAGTGTAATGACTGATTTCCCACTCTGTATTCAGCAAGCTGCAGGCAACGGGTTTGAAGTGAATCCAGGTGGAAGTAAGCCAGACACGTTAAATTTAAGACCTCTATTTCACAACTCCCTACAGAAATTGAGCAAATAATGTAGCTGAAGTGCTTTCTACACACTGTGTAACCCAACTCTTTTGGCATTCTGATTAATTCCTTGCCCTTTTCTGCTGTACACACTGCTGAAAAAAAATACTCTAAGAGGAGGAAGGGGTTGTAATGGGATCTATCAAACTCTAGATGTAAAATGTTCTTGTATTATTTTTAAATTTAGATACAAACAGCAGGAAAAGACAGAAGTACGTAAAAGTACTGTGGTAAGTAGTCAGGCTTTTCAATTTAATTGCTATTTTCACACCTATTGTCTGGTTAGTGCCAGAAGCAATGAAAATGTATTGTAGCAACCCAGTGCCCAGAGCTTAGGTATGCTCATTTTCATTTAACTTGAAGCCCAGGCTTAAAACATAATCTTCCTTCCAGAATCAACTTTCTGAATACTGTGCCGTGGTAATGCTCTGGCTTTTTAGAAACATAAATAATGAGACGATTTTCACCCAATTTTTAGCCTCTTATAGTGCACTTTAATGCAGCAGAAGCTTCCAATAAGAAATGCAATGCCAGATTGGCATATTGAATTTTCTGGATGCCAACAGAAATCTCAATCTAGCTGGATGGAACCAAAGCATTAAAAAGATAATTTTATTTCACATAGAGTATTTCAGTGATCATTTCTGCACTAACTGTCTTTCTATTTAGTTTTAATAAAAATTTGCACTCTATTAGCCGAGAGTATAGAAGATCTTGCTCATGATTTCTAATGTTAACATATGGAATCTAAGTTAAATGTAACAAAAAAACTAAACAAAACTAAACAAAACAAAACAAAACAAAACAAAAAAAAAACCAAACCAAACCAACAACAACAAAAAAAACAACCAAGCCCTGATGCAAAGAACCAAGGATATATTGATTCCTTATGATGTTGGGTGAGTGGAGTTGAGGAATTTGTAAATACAAAAAATGCCTTGAACCAAGATTTATTGGGAGTTCAAAATGTGAAACAGAAATGGGGCATTACCTATATTTGGCACCTGAAAACTAGTCTTCCAAATTACTTGTATCAATTTGTTCTAGCTTAGTAGCTGGCCCTTGTGTGTTTGACAGCTGTGTGTTACAAATAGGGGTTTATTTGGTAAGGTAGGACGTGCATGGATTCCTAGCATCTGTAACAATGGAGTACATAGTATATCCATTTGTTTTGAGCACACAAGCAGAAGCAGAAGCACAGTTGTGTGACTGTGAGAACTCTCTATAATTTCTTGTCCACACAATAAGTGTCCTTATTTCTCCCTGTTAAAGATCACACAGAAAATAATAATTTCTCTTGTTTAACTAACCTTCCTAAAATAAAGACTTACAATATTGAAAAATTTTCTTGAAATAATTATACATGCAGAGAAAAATTATGGCATTTTTGCTGGGTGTTTTGATGGTTTCTTTCACTATGTGCACATCTGCTTTTTGTGTTCTGTGATTGAGGAAAAATATTCAGGAGAAGCAAAGATTATGGCACATAAAAGACTGCAATTTAAATTAATATGTGAAGTATGAATTTACGCTCATAAAGTGAAAAATAGAAAAAATTATATTTGATCTGACACTTTTGTTCAATGGAAATTATAAATAATGAAAATAAACAGAGTAGTATGAAGAACTATAAACTCGTACACTGAATACATTCAAGTAAATTAAGACTTCTCAGATATTGCCTCACTACAAAAAAATGCACTTTCTATACATAAGTTCTTTTGGTAAATGGCTTGTCAAAGTTCTGCCATGATAATGTAAGCTCCATTTAATAACCAGAGAGGTACTGCAGAGCATACACAAGAAATGCTGAATCTTTTCTCTGTAGTACTTCATTTTGTCCACTTGACTCCTGTGAAGATTATTTTGGTTTCCCCAGCAGCCTCTGAAGCTGGTGATTTTGTAATCTGGTCAGTGAGCTGTGAATAAGTAAGAAAGAGAAATATGATGGGCATCAATAGAAACCTAGTCACTGAGGCACAGACACATATGCTGGTGCTTTTATTTATTTGTTGCTTGTTTTCTTTTGGTTTGTGGTGAAGGAGGTTTTTTGTTTGGGGTTTTTGTTTGTTTTGTTTTTTTCAACAGACCATATTAGCTACCAGTAAAGAGGCATTTTTTTTGTTAGCTCTTTGGATTAAAAATAAGTTGTTATTGAGATGTATCACTGTGTAAAGATCCTTTACCTGCTTTAACTTCCTTAAGATAACTCATCTTTGCCTCTTATTCATGTGCAGTTAGGGATTGTGTGGAGCTGCTCAAATGATTTACTATTTTATCACTCTCTTTGTTCTTATTCAAATATACTTTCTATTTATTCTATATAAACTCGACTTCGCAATTTGTTTGTCTTTTATTTTCATTTCTTCCTCCATCTGTACAGTTCCTGTCCATCTCAAGGGGGTGCCTGCCAAGCTGTTAAATAATGCTACCTTAGGAACCAGTGCCCCTTACTTCAGAGTTAGTTGTCTGGAAAGCAGCAAAAATAGTGCTGCAGGTGTAAGCTGGCCCCCTGCCCACTCCAGTCCAGATAGCTTCATAAATCTTGACCCTGCCATAGCTCCACAATTACATTTCATGACACAAAGCCAAGCAATGTTATTCACCCAGTGCCCTAATTTGCATTTCCCGAGACAAAAGATCATACAGATACTGCTTAAGAACTCTATTTGCTTTTACATTTGTCCAAGGGTTAGTTTTAGGTCATGTAGAAGAAACCTGGCAAAGGGGATGGTGGTGAATAAACTTTAAAACAAATTAAAACTAAATAAAGATTAAGGAAAATGCAAGACTCAAGCTCTCATTGTTTTCATGCCAGCTGAAGCTATAGATCTGTGTATTTTCTAGATCAGAAATGAGCAGCTGCTATTTCTTTTGTGGAAGAGAAAATAACTGTTATGTGCTTTTGGCTGTGTTTGATGAGACAAACTTTACCTGTATGTGTGCCCTTGGTACAAGTTTAGCACTAAGAACCCCTTAAATAAAGACAGAACTTGATATGCTCAGGGAGAAGTACACTGCTGCCTTGTGCCAGCAGGCATCATAGCAGGATTGGGATTTACATCTCCTAAATTTAGACATCTACACTGCCTATATGTGTTTCTGCTCTGCAGCTCTGGCCATCCTCATCCACAATAGGAGAAAATAAACACAAGGAGGCCATGTCTCACATCTGCCATAGATGACTATTCAGGATGAAATGAGTTGTGCCCAGGAGTGTTTGTTCATGTATTGTCTTCACTAGAGGAAGTCTAGGGAATTACTACAGAATGAAATTACTCCTCGGGAGGTGTCTAATGTCAGGTCATCTCAATGTCACCTTATGTAGGCCAAATGTGGTAAGGTTTCCAATGGGAGCATTCAGTGCTGTAAAAAAGACTGTAGAAGTATTAAAAACAATGTTTTTCAGAATTCTGAAGAGTTTATGGTTACTATTTAAGGTCATGTTGTATGTTAGAAGTAGGATTTCACAGGTTTGTGTTACCACAGCTCCTGGGGCCCTACATATGAGATGGGATTTTCCTCTGCTGAGCTCTCCGTTGAGACACAAAGTGCAAATTTGGTCAATGGCCAGTTCATCTTCTGGTCTACATAGGAGACTGGGAGCAAAAAGCAATAAGGAAATTAAAACAGTTAATAAATAGCAGTTAATTGCTCAGATGCACCAATGGGATGAACATTATCCAGCTTCTGTTAGGGAAAGGACACTGGCAGAGATTGTTTGAAAGACAATAAGGTGGTTCTGTGAGTTTTACTGAAAAAAACAAGCATAAAGAGGATCCTGAGTGTGAGCCTGAAGCTTCTTGTATGAAAATTCACCACATGAAGGAAATAATCATAAGCTGGAGATGGGCTTCAAACTCTTGAAGCTGAATATCAGGTAACATTTAAATAGGACGAGGAAAAGCTCATGTTGTGAACAACTTCAAGAAGTCACATCAGAGGAGGATGGAGAAGCAATGCTGCAAGATCATGGATGCATTGCTTGTCTCACTCAGTGAGACAGGTAAGTAATCTTTGTAAGCATCAGTTTTTTATGCACATTGAAGCCCTGATGCTCCTTTATTCAATTCCAAACAAAAGAATTTTGCAAATACAAAGAAAATATATAATAATCTGGAAAAAAATAATTGTCTTGTGAAAATGTGGAAGGGCAGGTGCTGTGCAGTAGAACTTTAGCATATTCCACATCCTTGGCATTTGAAAACTAGGAGCAAGCCAAGTTAAAGATGACATCTTTGAAATATGAATATATATACCATTATCCTCAGTAAATGAGTAAGAAAGTAGCCTCAAATACCTCAGGAAGAAGATGTTACAATTTTGACCTTAATTTGACAGTTATCCACAGGAGCTCAGAGAGACATGCTGAGAGTAGATTTGTGACTCTGGCTCAGAGGTAGTAGCTGAATGTCCAAAGAAGAAGGTGGATGTGGGGATCAGAGAGACAGGAGAGTGGAGCACTGGGGAGCCCCAGGGTGAAATTAGGATAGGGGAAGAGAACTTAGAAGTCCAAAACCAAAGGAATGGAGGGAAAAGAGAAGGCAAAAGGACATGTCCACAACTAAGTCCCTGTAGGGGGAAAGTTGGAAAAAATGTACAATAAACAAATTGGGCACATTTTTTTAATATAACCCACACCACAAGGTTTCTTATTGTTCTTGCAGTATTTACCATAGATATAAACAAGCTTTTATGTCCTGAAAATCTATAAAAATTAAACGTGTATCTAGAAGTGTTTTCAGCAGTGAGAAGGACCTGTTAGCAAAAGGAGTGCACACAGTTGTCTGCAGCATGGGGGATTTGGCTTGGTGATTCTTAAGCCCGGTCTTTTCAGGCTCTTTGTGCCATATCAATGTGTGGGAGAAGAGTTACTGCTTAGTCCTACTGTTAGTTCAGGCAGTGAAGTGCTTAAAGGGGAAAACTTGTGTTTTGTATAGAATTGACCCTTTTTTTTTTTTTTTTTCTTTTGCAACTGTTGTCCACATATCTGATGAGGATTGATTTTTGAAATGCAGCCCAGCTCTGGCTGGATGGAATATGGACAGGACAAGGGCCCTCCAGGGTTAAAATCAGATAAATGTCTATTTGAGTTAATATACTCAAATGTTTGGAATGCAGAGGATACCATGAGAAACAAATAAAGCCATTACATTCATTGTTAACAGAATTAGGCATCACAGATGTTTCTGTAATGTGCAGATTTCTGCATTCTCAAAGAAGCTTTTCAGCTGTCCCTGCAATTTTAAGACTAAAATATTCTATTAAAAGAACCAGTGAAAATAAATGGAACATGTAATTATTTTTACAATGGGTAAACTGTTGATTTGTCAAACCACAGAGAAAGGAACGCTAAGATATAATTCTCATTCCAATTTAAGGATGTGTTTAAAGAAGTAATTAGAAAACTACAAGACAACTCCCTCTCTCATTGCCTTTCTGAAGCATCTTTTACAGATCCATTTTCTTGGGTATTTTTTGATAATTTTTTTTTTAATCTTCCTGTTCATTATCACAGGGATAAAGAAAGAAAGTTTAGGAGGAGTTAGTTTAACAGTTCTCTAGAAATGTGAGCGCATAGCAGGACAGTCCAAATTCCCTGAAGCCTGGATGCGCCAGACTTTTACAGCTGCATTCTTCTCTATCAATCTATCAAACCCCTTTAGTACTATTTTTAACAAAGCTGTGAATTGTTTATCCCTTTGGATTTGGACGTTTTTACAAACCTCAGTGTAGCTGCAGTGTGCAAAGAAACCAATCGTTTAGCTGCCCCCTCATTATGTGAAATAATAGTGCATCTTCTGTGTGGACACTATTGATGCTGAAGTGAAAAAAACCATGAAATCAAGGTGTAAGTCACTGTAGAACTCTCTGCCTCCCTTCCCCCTTCCCATTTTAGAATTTTTCTTGGATCCAGACTTTTAGTAAAAACATTTTTTTTACTACTTGCACAATCTCACAACTTGTTTCTCAGTATTTTGTTACCCCTTAGATAAGAGAGATTGAGTTTATGTCTGTCTTAGACATTACAGAAGGCAACCTTGACCCAAACTGAAGTCTGATAAATGGCACTTCTAAACTCACATTACTCTTGCTCCCATGTTCTATCATTTTCTACTGTTTAATAAAGAACGAAGTGAGTTTTGTAAGTCAAAACTCTACTTTGCAACCATTGGCTTTAAAGAAAATGAGAAAAATAGGAAAGAAATTTGTTGGTTTTTTTTTCCCTCAGGAGTATCATATCTTGAGTTTTATTAATCACAGGTGAGTTTTAGGTTTCCATTAATAGATATGTGTCACGGTGTGACTTGGGTTTGCCAATTCTAATATATTTAGGATTTAGGAGTAAAGACAACGCAGGCTTAAAACTTAAAAAGGTACAAGAAGA
>JAODKT010000215.1:101665-120268 GCA_027576195.1 Cossypha heuglini | reverse complement strand
CATTGGTTTCCCGAGCTGTCCATCACCAAATCAGCTCTCTGATTGGTTCCAGCAGATCACAGGGGAAGCTCCCAAAGCTCCCACTCCCCAGCCTCATGGAGCTTTCCCTGAGGCGAATCCACCCCTCCCCCTTAGCACGTGAAACCAACACAATGTGTCATGTGTGGGGGGCAGGAGGGAGAGATAGCTTAAAATGAGTCAAAAGAGCATTTGAAAACAAGGAAAAAAGGGAGTGTGTAATGATGTAAAGAAGAAAGGGATGTGCGCAACTCCAGAGTGGTACTGGATGTAACATTTCTGATAAATGTTTTCTCCCTCTTCTAAGGCCTTAGTGCAAATGTAGACATCATTTTTCAACATAACATGCATTTCCTGCTATTGGCATATACAACTCCGTTACCTTCTTCTTACTAAACTGGCAATTTCTAGCATTTTTGTGGATTGTAGTCACTGGCTATTACTAGAAAATCTGACCGGACTATAATCTGCGTAGGTTTGGAGGCCATCCAGTTTGTTCATAGAGCCCTTCCTATACCCACTGCAGTACAAAAGACACTAATACTGAGTCTATCTGCTGACTTCTGCAGTGTGCCTTGCTGCAGGATGGATGAGGGACACATACACCTGTCTCAGGGCAGAGTGATATGCTCAGGCATAGGATTTATTATTAATGTTCCCTTTTGTCATGAAGTAGTTTTTAATGTCGTGCTTTCTTTATTCTCTCTCAATAAAATCCTTTTAACCGGATGTGCTGTGGCAAATCACATGCTGTGGGGCAGCAAAAGGATAAAAAAACTATTTTCTTTTGATAAAAAAACTATTGTTTTCATTGTACCGATAGTAATTTAGTCTTTCTGTGTGTCTGCTGAAAGAGTAAGTGTTACTCTTGAATTCTGCTTTCAGAAAATGGCTGCTAAAATACATGCCAGAAGCAACAGGATCCATGATTCTGATTAAAGAGGCCAGTGTCTGATCCCTTAGCTTATCTCTTTTAGGATAGTTGTGCTAGGCCAAAGGAGTACTGTTTCTGCTAGAAACATGGCTCCATTTTTGTCGTCTCCTGCTGCTGGGATTATTGAAAAGTACCTTTCTGACCTTTCTGAATAAATTAGTATTTTGCTTCTTCTGCTTCAGTTCTATCTGTAGCTGTGAACTGTCTATGAAATCTGTTTGCAAACACCCCTCTTGTTGCTGTTGTGTTCAAGTTAAGGTGGAGTTTGGTTTGGCCATTTGCAGCTCTTGGGAATGAAGTGCCATAAGAGACTTTGTGGAAGCCACAAGAATCAGTCACTCAAAGGCAAGAGTACTAGACAAGTCCCAGATTACCCACCTTGCCTTCTTACAAAACTCTTCCTTTGTCCTCTCTTGGGATTTTCTTTGCAGACATATTAAATAAGAGGCTTTTTCATGTACTTTAGTAGCAATTTCTTTTGGTGTCTCTCAGTATTCCTAAGAGATTTCCATATCCCTGTGCTGGTATGTGTGGGTCACTTGGTGGCTTGGATTGGACACCTGAGGTGAGTTTAAAATAACTTTGTCTAAAGTGACCTGGTCTGCAATGTGACCCCACTGCATTTTGCATGAATGAATGGCTTTGCCTTTAAATGCAGTATTAATCAAATTATGTGCTCAACAGTTCTGCTTGCCAACACTCAGAGGAACCTATTTCCAGGTTGGGATAGAACTTAATGTACCAGGAATTAGATTTATGTGCACAGAACCTTTTTGGTTTACACTTAGCTAGTGAGACATTCCCCTTCTCTCCTGTCAGCCCTCCTTTTCAGCCAAAAGCTAAATGGTGCAAAAAGAGAAGTGCCTAAAACTATAATGAATAGTAGTTGGAGAAAAGCATGAAGGTCTCCTTTTTTTTTTTTCCTTTAATATATCGTAGTATTTGTATTTCTTTTGCACCATTAGAAAAATATAGGATATTATTTGCTTTTCAAAAAATCTTTTCTTTACTTTACTTACTCTTTTCTTTACTTACTATAAAAACAAAAAAACAAACCATGAAGTATAAACTTATTTGGCCTTTATTTTTTGCTGACCTGGTTTTGCTCACAGGTCTTTGGAGTGAATGAGATAGTTACCACTAATTTACTAGGAGCCAGGTTTTCAGTCATCCACCCATTGCAGAGAGCTTTACAGAAAGATTTACAGATTTGTAACTAAGTCCTTTGAGTATAGCACTGATTCAATTAAAGAAATCTATGTGTGATTCAACACTTCTCTGCTTATGCTCAACAGCACTTTGCTCAGAGGTGAAAGAATTACACAGATTTCATCAGCACTAGCAGAAAGAGAACAGATAATTCCTATTGTTAACATTATGATGAAAAATTGTTCCAGAGTGTTTGATCTCCATGTTTTCCTGTGAGTTCTTGACGTTTTTCCACTTTCATAGTTCCCATGTAGAAGATAGGTTCTTTATGAAATAAACATTTTGTGTAAGTGTAGTCACTTCTCTTTCATCATACTCTTCCCAAAGTATTCAATTTTTTGCCTAGAAGTCTTCATTTGAAAAAAAAAAAATCCTCTTTAACCTTATGCTCTTGTAGATACTTTAAGTACTATTCTTAGAAAAGGCTTTTACGTACAGTAGTATGCCAGTAAACTGTAAAGCATTTGACCTATGTTGGAGAAATGGCATTTGAAATATCTTCAAACACACCAAACAGGAAAAATATATGTGACAAAAAATTCCATAAACCTTTGAACTGTAGGCTTTCTTTTGGGAACTTTGGTCTCTTATCAAGAAAGAGGAGATCAGGCTATACATATATGTAACTAATATGGAATTGATTCTCCAGAATATTACTGAAGAATTTTTCTTCATACAGAAAATACGTGCAGAGTTTAATGTATGTATTCTTGAAAAGACTAGTCCATGCACATAAATTTTATTTCACAGTTTAAAGTATAAATCACATAGTAAGCATGTAGACTGTGGTTATATTAAATACTATATTTCTAATATATTTTCCATGAGAGAAACAGTGTTAGAATTTATTTTTCTATGGGAATTGGTGTACAATGCTGAGGAAAAAGATGCAATGTTGCTCTATAAGCAGCTAAGACTATTTTGAAATCGTCAATACTTACCCCATGCACTTATGTTGATATCTTTAATATGATCATGTAGCATCCATCAGCACATCTTACAAACAAGGTGATAAAAAAGGAGCTGGTATTAGCTGGTATTCTTTGACAAATTACAGTACAAATACAGTTTTAAAATTCATCTGTTTAGCTAACAGAAGCAGGAGGGTTTTTTCTCCAGCTGTGATAGATGCAGATTTTTTCCCTTATAGTTTCCTGTAGATTTTATGGTTCTAATCAAATCACAGCAAAGTTTTATAGCATCCTACAAAACACAGAACATCTGAGACTGCTGGAAGCCTCAGACTTCTGGGTCTCTTGAGGCAGGGGCAGGCTGTGGTGTAGTCTTTGGTCCTGGAGGAAGAGTGAGTGGTGAAGCTCTGCAGTGCTTTTTCAAAATGTGCCAGTTCCAGCCCAGCAATCAGCTCATCACTGCCAGGGCAACCATGCTCTTGGAACGGGGAGAGGTTAGCTGAGCTGCACCAGTGAAGTACAGGAACTGGGAAGGGATTATAAAAATGAATGGGTGGCTGAAGAAGGAGCAGTAAAATAGGATTTTTCTAGCTAATGACTGAGAAATCTAGATAAACATTACCAAAATATGCTGAGGATTTAAAATCATTGATTTTTCCCTCTTACCCATTCTTTGTTGTGTAGTTCATTATGACAAATTTACAAGTGCAGCTACACCGCTTGTTAGTGATTCGTATCCCTCCTAACCCAAATGACAGGGGGTAGAATACTTTTTAATTACAGTATCAGATTTTGCCTAATAAATTCTGAATTTTTAGTTGCTGTTCTACAGAGATGTGCTCAGGTGATTCCTGCATATCTCTGGAATTACCTGTATAGCTGTAGTGAAGCTGAAAAAAAATCAATCTCAAACTAAATTATAAATGCCAAGGAATCTGGCATTATGAACCCAAACCTCTCAGGTTTTGCCTGTTGCTCAGACTAGGTGATTGATGGAAACATGATCTCATTCCTCACATAGGCATTATGATGAGAGCTGCCCTCCCACCACCCTACACTCATTGACCTTCGCATGGATTTTAGCTCAGATTATCAACAGTGATGACACATCTCACCAGAAATCCTCAATATCACATTTAAAAGACCTATTAGATGCAATTTGCTGGAGAGAAATGTGAACCAAAATGAGGATGAGAGAATGAAAGAAGACTAGAAATATTAAGACAAAGAAGTAAAAACAGAAAAAGAGAGGGGAAGATTTTGCTTTTACAAACAACCCTGCCTGTGTAACTAGAAGGGCAATAAGAGCCAACATAGCTCTTAGGTGAGTTACTCCTAGTACATGTACTTTTGCTTATTTTTCAGAACTAGACAAGAGTACCTAGTCTCAGTGCTAAGAAAAAGTCAATACCAATACATTAATAAAAAGAAGGACATTGTGTCTCTAGTCCATTTATGTAAGAATTTTCATTTCTTATTTTTGTTCACCCATTTCAATATTTTCAAGAAAGAGTGCACTTCATTGTTATTGAGTTACTGTTTGCTGTGCAATATAAACCGTAAATATGCAATAGACTCATTTGGATATATCCTGTGCAAGTAAAGGAAAGAGTCTGAGATGTGCTGTGAGATGGTGGTTAAGACTCATCTATTGCCTTTTCTCAAAATCTCCCACTCCTGCTAGGAAAGATGGCAGTGAGGGCAGGCCCAAGTGCAGAAAGCATTTTCATGTGTTTTCCACTATTCTGAAACAGTAGTCTTATAGCAAATTTTACTGACATCTCAAGTAATTTGGTTTTGGATTGTGGCAAGTACGGCATAGTGTTCACTGATAGTCTTATTGTAATGTTTGTGAATTTAAGTGATTTAATATGAGGTAGGAGTTTAGACAATTATTACTCCTTTTAATCTTTAAATTAATGGTTAAAAACTGGTGGTTAAATGCCCCACATAAAAGCCCAATGATTTAGATCCTGACCAACATTTAGAAAAGTAAAATGCAGTTTAGTGATTAACTTGTTATGAGTATTTGCACAAGGCCATCTGGAGGCTTCAGAGGTAGGTCTGCATGGAAATCATGAAGTTCAACATGGCCAAGTGCAAGGTCCTGCACCTGGGTTGGGGCAATCCCAAGAGTAAATAGAGGCTGGGGCATGAATGGATTTAGAGGAGCCTTGGGGAGAAACACCTGGGGATGTTTGTGGATGAAAAGCTTTACAGGGTGTGGCAAGGCACTCTTGCAGTCAAGAAAACCAAGCACGTTCTGGGCTGCATTAAAGCAGCAGGAGCAGCAGGTTGAGGGGAGGTGATTTTTCCCCTCTGCTCTCTCTGCTCTCACCCTGGAGCACTGCATCCAGCTCTGGCATCCCAGCTCAAGAAAGATGTGGACTTGATGAAATGAGTCCAGAGTAGGGCCATGAAGATGATGAGGGAGCTGGAGCACCTTTCCTATGAAGACAGGATGAGAGAGTTGGGGCTTCTTAGCCTGGAGTAGAGGAATCCAGAGAGATCTTGCAGCACCTTCTCATACCTTAAGGCAGCTATATGAAATGCAGAGAGTGACTTTTTATAAGGGCATATTTGACAGGACAAGGGGAATGGCTTTAAGCTGAATGAAAGTAGGCTTGGATAAGATGTTAGGAAGAAATTCTTTACTGTGAGGGCAGTGGAACATATCACACATAGAAGCTGTGGATGCCCCATCCCTGGAAGTGTCCAAGGCCAGGTTGGATGGGGTTCAGAACAACCAGGTCTAGTGGAAGGTGTCCTTGCCCGTAGAAGAGGGGTTGAACTAAATGATCTTTAAGGTCCCTTCCCACTCAAATTATTCTGTAATTCCATGGTTCCATGATTTTTCATTAAAATGTCATTTTAAAGCTACTTTTCTTACTAAACTTTATCTTGGAGAAGAAAGATCTGACAATGATTAGGAAAAGGGGCATAAAAGCAAGGTGGACACGGCTACCAGAGCTGCTGTTGTGGGTGGAGTGGATCCAGGCACAGCCCATAGGAGCTGTCTGTAGACTTGGATACCAAACAATCCTTGCACACAACAGACATATCTGACAAACCCAGGTCTCTTATCTTTGTGTCAGAGCTGGCACATGGCAGTCTCCATGGAGAGGAGCCATGGTTTTCTCTCCTTAAAGTATCTGCTCATACTTTTACATCCTTCCTGCTTCTTCTTCTTCTTGTAAGTCCATTTTAAATTTCTCCTTGCCAGTGGTATCCAGGGGATTAAAACAAAGATAAAACAGGTGACAGAAGATATGAGTGCACATTATCATTGTAACTATCTATATCTATGTGTGTGTGTGTGTCCGGATACACATTTCATGAACCAGTGTGTGTTTCCTCCTTAGCTGGAGATCAAGGCACCCATGCTGCTAAGTATTCACAAAGGTGTGTGGAAAAAAGAAAATTGTTTTTACACTGTGGTTGAGCACACTTACAGTTCCTAAGCTTAAGGGCTGCCAGAGTGCTTTTTTCTTCATTAGTTTAGTGTTCATCTAAATAATGATTTATGTTTAATAAAAAGGATTTTCTTTTTGTCCCAAGGAGAAGGACAGACAGCAGATGGATCTCAAGAAATGTCAGTAGCCACTAAGGATGTTTTAACATCTTGCTGAAGATTGCTTCATTATCAGTGAAATGAAATTTCTTCTCTGCTTGTCTAGCAACTAACATTATTTAGAGAAAGCTATTTCAATGACAAAGATACTAAGAAATAAAATTTTTTGAGCTACTGATTTATAATGTTCTTGAGACGCTTTGTGTTAGCACCTATTAGAAAAAAGGTAATTTTTGAATTTTCTTCCAGTGAACCATTCATGTAGATATTCTACTCAAAGATTAAGGCTTCAAATTTTCCGTTCAAATATTGATTTCATAGTAACAGTAAAATTCCCATAAAGTAGGCCAGATGGAGTCTCTTTAGACAGCTTGTTCAGATTTTCTTTTGCTCTCATTTTATTTTGCCAAAAACCCTAGATTTTTATTATTCAAACCAGTTTGTATAGTACAGAAGAATGAATTCCACAAGCCTCCCAAATTACATTTATATCTGATAAGACAGCTGAAAAATCAACAATCTATGAAAATTTTAATACCTATTGAAAGACTGTAGTTGGTTGCTCTCATTGCCTAAATAATGACAATAGTAACCATTAAATTCCAACAAAAGATGTGTAAATTCACCCCAAAATTACTTCCGGAAACTACAGATAAAATAAATTAAGATAAATAAGAAATTTTTTATAAGGTGTTAATGAAGTAACCATTCTACCAATTAAAGAGCGAGGCTCTGCTGTGAGGTTGATGGCTAACCAGGTACACAGATGATTGTTTTGGGCAATTTTTTATTCTGTACTAGGCAATAGACATAAAGTTGACTTAATTCTTTGTGCTAAGTGTTTTTATTTCTAAATTAATATACTTCTAAATAATGATACCCACAATGGAGTATTATGAACTGGTGCTTTCATAGAAGATGGAAGAAATTAGACTGGATGAAAAAGAAGAACTCTGAAAGAATATTTGGGTATGTTTAGGTATACTTCTCTTGAGCATGCAATGGCAGCAAAGTAAAATCTTCCTAAAATATTTTTGAATATATGTTTAAGTATCCCAGAACAGTTTACAGCCAGATGGTTGCCCCATGTCCTCCCTGGGATCCATAACCATAGGGCTGCCATAGGGCAACTGAGACTCCCTCTTCTCCCTTGCTTGTTTTTGCCCAGAAATTGCTAAAAAATATCTTTCTGGTTTTTAGCATTCATCCAGCTCTAATAAACAATGATACCAATAAAATCTGTCAAAAGCTGAGTGAAATGTGCTACCAGAAAAAGGCATGTGAATAAAAACCAGAGCTCCAAGCTTGGATCTTTTTCCAGACCTTTAGTCAGGGACTGTATATTACCTCACTAATATGCTGTAACAGTTAGATCTTTATTACAGTCTGTAACCACAGTTTTTGGAAGACACATGTGATACTGCAGGAGAAATAAAGCATATGTGTCAGCTCCTGCTGCCAAACAAAGTTGTTCTTGGCATTAAGTCGCTTGCATGTGAAGAGTGATTGAAACTGCTGTCCAAAGTCAGTGGCCTAAGATCAAACAAAAAGTGCTGAAAAGCTTAAGAGCTAGACAGAAGGATCTTCAGTTTTTGAAGGACTAGTTGTGTGTCAGGATCTTTGGAAATACTATTTTCTGCTCTTTATGTGAAATTCCCAATGTTTTCCAGTGAATGTATTTCAATTCACTGCTTCTATGGCCTGAGAGAGGAAATTATCTATGCAAACTGTCACTTCTTCCTCTGTAGTCCTTCAGCTTCAGACTTAATTTTAAACTAGTTTCAATATTAAAAAAAACTTTTGATTATGTAAGTCTGTGAAAGAATATGCTTAACACATTTTAAAAAAATTAATTTATTGAGGTTTTACTTCCTTTCAAAACATTCATGGTAGATTTTACACAACAGATTTTTCTATCATGGCCACTTTAGTATCCACTATCCTTGCAGGACTGCTGTAGATCAAGGTTTATTATCATGGTATTTATTGTCTCTTTACCTGAAGAATCCCAAAGCACTGTGTAAGCTTTGACCCCAGAATTGTGCACCTAGGCACAGATGCAGTTTAATTATGTGTCTTGAACAGGTCTGTGAACAGGCTTTGGTTTTTAGTTTGTTCTGCAGACTGAAACATTCAGGAAAGTTCTTCTCAGGTAGAAACCAGGGGAAGTGTGTTTTTTTTACCAGCAACTATAAAAAGATGTACTCATTATCAGAGACAATTATGGAATTTCTTTGCTGAGCCCAGGAAGGTACCAAGGTCACATGTATGTTCATAAAAAATTATGTTATTTTGTCCCTTGGGTGTTATGACCTGGAGTGAAGAAATGTCATTATCACACTCTGTGCCTGGATGATGAACTTTGACCACTGCTCCTTTTATGGGTTTTTAAAATTTTTCTATGACTGGATAACTTCCCAAAGAAAATACATCTTATACATGACAGCAGCACTGTACTTTAAATGGCAATACACAAAGGTGCATTTATCACAGACTGGAAAGAGACCACCTGACAGTGATGGTAATGATCACAGTCTAAAAGCCAGCAGCAACCAAAACTCCTGATTTATCCACACAACTTGATGTTAACACGAGCAAATCAACCAACTGTACCCAAAAACTATTTGAATATTTACCATTTCTTTAAGTGCCCTCACTCTTAACAACTTTCATGACAATATGTTAGGTTTTGTGATCCTCTCTGATTTTTTTGGTTTTTCCTAGAGACCTACATGATACTAGTATTTAATGCCTTTAATGTATTTGCAGTAAAATGAAATAAATAGATTTTAATAGCTTTTATTATAACAGCACAAGGCATACTCATATTCTTTACACCCTATTTCTCTCAGTCTCTGTAATTACACAGTATTGAGTCTATTGCGATTTTATGTGAAAAAAAGGAACTAGAGATATTTTACTGTCCTCATTTTAGTCATTGTGACATTTTATTGGCAAAAGTCTACTCATACAAAAAATTACTTTCTGAAAGTAGTGCACACAAAGTTGCCGATCAAGTTCATGAAAAGTAAGTAGTGACTTTCCTGATATTAAATGAAAACGAATATATTTTGCATTCTTTGGTCTTACTGCTTTGTCTCATTGTGAATGCACGGCCCCTGAGTACTCTGAATTTTAAATGAAACCTTTAAAGTCTGATCAGCTTTGCTTGTGCTCTGTTACAGTCCTCCACAACACCAAATCATCTAAATTTGCAAGCAGCAAGGGGGAATCCTGAGTCTTACAGTCAGCTCTTGAGGGTTTACTCTTGATCTCACAGTTTAATGTGCATTTTTGTAGGTGTTTGGGTGTAGATATACAAGTACATAAAGGAAAGTGAGGAGAACAACTGAGAGCTAGACTTAACTAGAGAGGAAAAGCCATTGAGGAATTAATGGAATGAAAATAAAGATTTTTATGCACAAATGAGAAGAGGGGTAACGTTTGTTCTTCTGATCAAGTGCAACCCACTTTATGCTTGTAAGCCTCCCCATGAAAGGAAATAGGAAAATGCAAGTAAAATGGATTAAATTATAAAAATTATAAACTTGTCCCTAGGAAGAAGACAGAAATGGGGGGAAAATGGTATTGGTCAGGTCTATATTTATTATGGAAAAACATCATTATTCTACTGATTAGGGTGAGCATCCTGGGCCACTCATTTAGATTTCATGGCTCCCTCTGCATGAAGGTTAAGACTTTGGTAAAGGCCTTAAAGGCCTTGGCAGGACTGAACACTCATGCTAAGATCTTTTCACTGTAGCTAGATTAAGCCCAGATTATGCATCTCTGCTTTCCTCCTGTCACATATATAACTGGTGGTAGTACAATATCCCCATGCCAGGCTGCCCTCAGGAAAGTATGTGTACCACTCACGTGTGCCCTAAACTCCCAGCTGCTGGGAGGGATGTGCTGTGAGGGATAGGCTTGGACTGACAGTGACAAAACCTTCCTTCTCCCATCTGCAATGTCAATAATGTCAGTGTTTCAAATATTTCCAAATACATAATCTTATCTCTAGATCTCTAATCAACTAAAGGCTGGAAAGAAATGTGGCACTTAGCATATTTTTTTCCTCCTTAGTTCTTATCAGAAGGATAAGAGTGGGAGCTGCTGCAGGCAAACAATTCACGATGTGAATATATTTGCTAAAATATAAATGACTATGAATAGGTTTAAAACTCATGTGAGCATCACAAAACAGTGGGTCTCATTTTTGTCTCGAGAGTGACTGAGAAGAAACAGTGCAAGTCACTGAAAGTATAGAGAAGGGATGATTTTTGTTGGACAAATGTCTTCTGCCAGCTTTCACCCTGTCTGCACTTCAATGCAAATCCAATTTATAGTCACCTTATGAAAACCCTGGCCAATGTTTCCTCTACGAGCAGAAACTGAGAAGTTACATGAGACAAGAGCTGACTACCACTGTTTTTTACATTTGGCACACATAGCTAACCTCAAAACTTGTGGCTTTCATTATTTTGGACAAAAAAAAAAACCTCTTTAGAAAATAGACTAAAAGCTCTAGCATGCTGTTGTTTTGTTTTTTTGTTTTTTTTTAAATTCTAGGGCTACTTGATATATACAAGTGTGATATACAAAAGTGTATACTCAAGCTTATATATACTCAAGTGAACCTTTTAAAAAGCCATGGCCATACACATATGCCCACACACATATATGCACACTCATGTGTTTTTAATTGCTTTGCCTTTCTTAAATAAATATTTTGTAAAATTAAGTTCTACAGGAAAACAAAGCTGTTATTTTTCTTTTGTTGTGCATCCAGAGGCTTTTTCTGATGGTGTATCATTTACAGAGCCCTGAATTCTCATTCAGCAAGCAACAGGAAACTGATGCACTGATAGCAATACTCTTATCTGTTTTAATAAAAACTTAATGTCCTTTCTATCCCGCTACACTTACAGAATTTTCAAGTAATTTTTTTTGCCCTGAGTGCTACTGATCCTCTAGCAAACATCTAAATCATATTGTCTTAATTCTTGGAGAAAGATATTGAACTATTTTACTGTTATAAAGGTGAGTGCAGACTTAAAAAGTAGCATGTTTGTAAGTCTTTAACAGCTTATCACAGAGAAAATGTTTGTGACACCTCCCTGGCACGCACAGGTCTGTCAAATGCTTCACTGTACCTTTGAAAGTACTAATCAAAGGCAGTGTAACAAATTAGAATAAAATACATTGTCAAGATTAATCTCTTTTTCTCTCTCTTGTTGTTGTTGTTGTTGTTGTTGTTGTTGTTGTTGTTGTTGTTGTTGCTGTTGTGTGTAGCGTTTATTAAGATCCTGGTTTTCACATAATGGCTTTTTTCCTTATCTAAGGATTGTATCAGTTATGTCAAGACCTACCAGATATATTCTTGACATGGCTAGAAATGGCATTATTTTGTTGACTGAAGTAGTCTTCAAAATGCATCAAAATAGACTCTTTATATATTCTTTCCCTAAAATATAATTTAAGAAATCTTAGTCTTTGAGGTATTGATGAAAAACAGCTCATTGATTTCAGAGGCCTGAAGTGCAAAGTGGAGCTTTCTCTAAGCAAGGAAAGGCAGAATTTTACTTTTTTTTGCAGCCCATGTGTATTTCCAAGTGTGAATGAGTAAGACAGACCACAAATAGATACCTGGTAGTTTTTATTCAGGTGTACTTTCTCAAGATCAAGTGTATTTACCTTTGATTTATGCAGGTAAATCCACCATACTGGTTGCTCAGTCCATTTGCAGCTAACAAAATTAAGAATGTGGCTTCGTTCACTGTATTTTAAAATAGTAGGATAGCTTGTAGGCTTTGCAAGACTGAGACTGTCTCTGACTGAGACTGACAGAGACTGTCCCTGTTTACCAAGTGTGGAAGTCTCACATCTTGACCCAAAACACAGCTGTAAATAACCAAATCTCATAGCAATGTTCCACCAGGGTGAAAATCCCTTTATTAGAATCACAGCCCTGGACTGATGCTACACACTTTTTCAGTGAAATTTTTCCAACACTCCTTTTTTTTGAGCAGGGCTTCAGTGTTCCATCTCCATATAATAAGAACTGAGATTATGCAAAGAAACTTGAAGCAAATAACCTTGAGGAAATTTTAATTAATTTTGAGAGCTGAGTCTGAAGACTTACTCTATTTGTCCAAATTGTTTCATGCATTCTTTTTCCTCAAGTTTCTGAGCTCTAGGCAGAAACAAAGTCCTGCTGCAGTCTGGGACCAGCATTTCCTCGTATCTAATTTCAGAGTCAAAGTTTGAAGACAGGGAGAGGTCATTTCAGACCACTCCCTGGAGCTGAACTTCATCTTCTATCATGTTTCCTAGAGCTTTGTTATGCACAGTGCTTCCTGCTCAGAATTTCGTCAGCCTAATGAGTAGTCTTACTATGTACAATATCTGCCATTATAGGATCAGCATAATTATTTTTCCCACTGATTTACAAAGATTAATATTCACAATGCATTGAAAATAATACAGAGAATCATACTTCTAGGAATAATTCATTTTTATAGACGCTAAAAAAATATAATATTATGACTATTTTAATTATTGAGAAATATGAGATGTAAATTTTAAAAACTATCATATTCCACTTCAGAGCAGAGATATTGATTCTTTATTTTCTTGATTGGTTCCATTTTTAATGCATGAAGTTGCTTTATTTTTTTTGCAAAAACCTTTGGCATTTCAGGTTATATTGTAGATTGTCCAAGCTGAGTGACTCTGGAACTCGTGTAACTTAGGTATTTAATACAAGAATTTTATCAGAAGTTTGTAGTAGAGTTTCTCCTTAAAGATATACCTCTGTTTCCAGGAAACCATATCAGTTTTCCAGCCAGACACCAGAAGAGTTACAATCAAATAAACATCTGACAGTGGCAATTAAAAGATCTTAAGGAGTCTATAAAAATAATTGCATCTTTTGTCCAACCTTTACCTGAAAAAAAAGTATAAATTAGTCTTAGTATCATCATTTTTTTCTTTAAGACCTCTTTTCTTTCATATTCTATTATTTGAAATTTATCATATTGAATGGGCAATGGACCAAGATGGAAGTTTGCTTTCCTGATAAAACATTTAAACACCATCAAAAGGGAAATATGGCTATTTTATTGTAACCAGTTTACAGCATCAGATTTTGTTGAGGAGGTCAGAGCGGTAAGTCCCAGCTTCTCTCCTCCCTCCCTGCCTCCCCACAAAAATAAAAATTAATCAAGGAGTCAGAAAATAAAAACTTACTTAAGATAAAACGATAGGTCAGTACACTCACATCAACTCCTACAAAATCATTGGGTAGAATACATTAGGCTTTCTCCTAAAATCTTCCTTTGGAGGAGGCTGAGGAAAGCAATAGCAGACACCTATGAAACACTTGGAAGGAGGGCTTGCTTGCTACTAATCAGCCAGAGGACTTTATTATCATTCTATGTAAATGTTCAGAAATAGCCCTAGCCTTGCACAGAAAGGGTATTATGAGTCAAGCAAAGAAACTCTGACAAAGACTGTGAAAGTCCACCAAGAGGAGACAATTTTTTTATATGTATTCACACACAAGAGAATTTCTTTTTTCAGCTAAAGGATAGAGAGGCCGTCCTCAGAGTTTTACCCAAAGAAATTGTGCAGGCTTTAAGAATTGTCCCTTTAAAGCTGCCTTGTTAATGATAGCAGCCAGCAGATAATACACATCAATGACTTCAGCTTAGACAGTTGGGATTTGAATGTTCCACTGCTGCATATCCTTTTCAAGCAAACTATTCATATAACGGAGCTTTCTTTTTTCCTTTTTTTGTCTTTTTTTTTTTTTTTTTTTTTTTTTTTGAAGTGCTAACAAACCGGGACCTCTTAATTTAAAAGGATTCATTTTTCTTTTTCTTTCTAAACCTTGTTAAGGAGTATAAGAATAACACAATGTGAAACTGATTTCCCCTAAAAGATAGAACAGCAATGTAATGAAAATGAAGCGGTGGTGTTGCAGATTGTAATCCTTCTGAAGAATAAAAAAGCCACAGTTGAAAGTGAAGAGCTGGCATATGCTGCCTGAGATGAAAGTTACTGGAAAAGGTATTGGTATTTTGACCTAACAGAAGATGTAAAGAGAATAATGAGGTTACATGACCTCACACTAGTTTTCAAATCACTGCTTTCTTAAATGAGCATTTTGTTGTCAGCAGCTGTCTACCAATTATATTATCTAATGAAATACACACCCGAAGCCAGTGGTTTCTCTTCTTTCTCTTCTTCTATTTTTAAAATAGAAATCAGAAGAAAGGCCTCAACTTCAAGTATGCTTTAGATGGATTTAAAGTAAGTTAATTTGAAATGACAGTAAATAATCCTCCACCATTCAGTCACTGGTTTTACATTCCTCTGTAATTATCTTTAAATAAGTCTTTTTAATCATGCTTAATATGTAGTGTTTTTTTTTTTTTTCCTTTACTACTTTATGCCTCGGATAAAAATGACATTTCTGTAAGGAAACCTAAGTCATTATTCTTTGCCTTTGGGGACGTGTTCAAGGAGACGTATGAATTGCTCAGGAATTGTAAGTGCCAGCCAATGCAGATTTTCACCGTGCTTCCCTGCCCTGTATGCTCCCATGGCTTCAAAGTAAATAGCTGCATCCTGTCAGCCACCACTTGATCAATGTCTTTGTGGTGACACAATAAGCTCCGTGAAAACAGAACGAGAAAAGATGAAGGTGATTAATGCTGGTGTAAAAGCTGCAATAAGAAAGAGGTGAGGGGATAAAAACAAACTCATACCGCAGGAACCCATGGATGTGTACTTGTGTCAGCAAAGGATGGGGCTGACACTTCAAGTATGAGGAACATACCCTGTTTTATCCCCACCCTTAAACACCACCCTTTTTACCTTATTAGCAGTTACTTCACATGTCTCTGTAAAAGGAAGAAGTCTTTGCAGCTCATTTTTCTCAGGCACTTAAGGATCATTACTCCAGTACTAAGGCAAATGTTTTATTCATTTTGCCACAGACCGATTTCTTTGCTAAGACTTTCGTAACAAAATGTTGCACAACTCAGCAGAGGTGTTATTGATTAAGCAAGAAGGAACAGAATTTGGGCATCCTGATGAAATTTTCCCCCAGTCTGCTCAGTTAGCATCAATCAGTTTTATTTGGGTAGTAACACTTGAATACTAACTAGGTTATTTCATCCATTGGAGAAAAATGGGTAACTATATCTTTAGGTTAATATTACTTGAACATTTTGTTCTTGAATAATTGATTGCCTGCCTCTTCACGTTGTCTTCTTTTTTCTTTGCTAATGTTCTATCCATGCAGGCAGCATTGGTCTGAGGCAGAAAGACAAGGTCCTCTGAGAGTGAGTGGAATCAGTAGCAAAGAAGCAGTTTGTGCAAGCACAGTTAGGTTGTGTGCTCAGTCCAAAGTGCCAAATTAAGAAAGCCCCCGCGTAATCAGTAGAATAGCATCTGCTTCAGAGCTGTCCTGCTGCAGCCCGGGCTGGCAGCTGCCCTCCCACAGGCTGCAGGTGTGCCCTGACTGCTAAAGCTGGGCTTTACAGAGTTAGGCTCAGCCTGGCACACCTGTGAACATGCCCTGTACCCCGTACCAGCAGACAGGCTTGTTTTCTTCTGCCAAGGAGCTTTTTCAAGTAGCACATCCACTTGGAGTGGAAAAGGCAGAATTCAGCTGACAAAAATATTTGGTAGATTGCTTTGGATACCTATCAAAGAGAAAAAAAAGCTGCCGGATTCTTAAACCAAAGTGTAACTTTCTAGACTGAAATCAACAGACACATCATCACAGAAGTTCGTGATCCCCTTTTCTCCACCAAAAGGCTGGTCAACCATTGGGAAAGGCTGACTGTCAAAGTGGTTGAGTCCATGTCCCTGGAAGCATTCAAAAGCTGTGTGGATGTGGCACTTACAGACATGGTTTATTGGTGAATTTTGTGATAGTCCTATGTTGATGGTTGGATATGATGATCTTAGGGGTCTTCTTCAGCCTTAATGATTCTATGATTCACTTTGCATTATAAAATTTTTAACACTTCACTCTAGATAATACACATCTGTTTCATATTAATGAGATTCATAAATGCTATCCACATAGAACAAAGCAAAATATTTTGATTTTAATTTTTAGATTTCAGAAGTGATAATTCTACAGAAAACTTGTATAACAATGATGAAATTTCAATTGTTATGTCGTGTCTCATCATGTAAAGCAACCAAGTGCCTTCTTGCAGGTCATCAAAATCCAGGGCTCATTTTGATGCCTTTTTACCTGTCTCATCTTTAAGTATTCTAGTCAACCTGCTAAAATATGTTTCTATCTTGAGTTTAGCTGGCTTTTAACACTCTTTAGCCCCAGTGGACTGGAAAAAAAAAATCAAATTCTTGGGAATTTGATTGAGGAGAATGTGATACAATTTGGATTGAATGTACTCTGGACCTCTTTAGGTGCACTTGAGCCAAAGAGAATTGATTTGTATTGGACATGTGTGTAAAATTATATAATGGGCTGACCTTTGTAGCAGAAATACATGGCTGAGTCTGAGGTGCATATTTCCCTGTGATAATATATTTCTGAAAAGAAAATAGGGGGGAAAAGGTAACCAGACCGCATCAGTCAGAGTAGCCCAACCGAGCCAGGAATGTGTCGTCTTGAATTTCCTTCCTGTCAGAAACACCTTATATTCGAAGCAAAGAGGAAAACCTATTACCATTACTTTTACACATCTACATGATATAAAAGAAAGAGAAAAAAAAAAAATCCTAAATCCTTTATTATATACTCAGTTAAAAGTCTCCACTGGACCAAAAGGAGTTTTCTTCACCTCATGAAATACAGTTTTAAAGAGCTACATTCAAGCTTCTGTTACTTACATTGTCTTGCTCCTGAAAAATGTTTGACAGCTGTTAGAAAGGAAAACAGTTGTGGGCTGTAAAGACCTATCCACAGGACGTGTCCTAATGACAGTGGATACCTGATACCCATTGGCCCAGTCTTTCAAAGTCTTTCATATATCAGTCAGGGGGGGCAGGGAAAATTTGCTGCTGCAAAGCCTTATCTTGCAGAACATATAGATCATGCTATATTCTGCTCAGCAGAGAGGCCACACAGAGCCACCAACATGCTGTGCAGCTGGTGCCACTGTGAGATGGAGGGTGAAGAGGCTTCCCTGGCTGGGTGAGAAGACTGCCAGGTGTCCTTTGGGAAGCAGTGGTGATCCAAAGCTCTCTTGGGGCCAGCAGGATGATGTTTTACTGATTTTGCCTATGAGTTTTATTAAACACGTTGCCAGAGACGCCTGACAGCCTGGGTCAGGATTGTGGGAGCCCAGAGTATTCCTCTGGCTTCCCTGGAGGTTCAAGACCCCCCTGGCAGGGTCCCCAAAGACCCTCAAATGAGACCCAAGTGTCTCAGGGGCTGAATTTAGCTCCTTGGAACAATTTACCAACATTGAGAGAGGAAATGCAGGCTGCAAAAATAAATAGGGTGTAAATAAGTTGGTAGAATGTAGAATAAGCAGATTTCTAGAATGTTTATATTAAGGGGCTCATGGTCAAGATGCAGGATTTGGGGCGTGGTATGCTTCTCTCTCCTTCTTCTCCACGGCATCCATCTTGAAGTGCCACCTTGGCATCCTTCGATTGGATGGGGACAAAACTAGGCATTACAATAAGGTTGTGGCGTATTGGAAAATAATTGTAAATATCAAATACGTAATTTAGAGTATAAAAGAAAAGTCCTGCCTTCTCCAGGCAGATTCTGCCCTGGACGTCTTGCTAGACAGACCGCTGTTAGCTGGACAAAGCATTCATGAGATTAGAAATAATAAACAATCCTTGAAAACCTCAGAAACCAGCCTCCTGCAGTCTGTCATCGGCAAGCGTCAGGGAAAACCTGAACTTTAGACCACCTTCATGTCCTCCTGAGGTGATCTCAAGCATAAAGAGACACCTCG
>JAODKT010000215.1:82478-101565 GCA_027576195.1 Cossypha heuglini | reverse complement strand
AGACCACCTTCATGTCCTCCTGAGGTGATCTCAAGCATAAAGAGACACCTTGGGCAGTGACACTAGATGATTTTGAAAAATGCGTGCTCTAATTCAGATGATGAAATTACCTACAGAAGCATCAGTAAAAACAGATGGGAAAACTAGCTACACACTAACCCATCTCATCCCTGTTCCTCAAGTAACTGAGGCAATTGGACCTGTTTGGTATGGGTTTCTCTTTTATTTATGTGTGGCTTTTGTCATTGCTTATACCATTGATACAGGCATCTGATGGACTTGTGTGCTACAAAAACCTGTGACTGCTGCTGGTGATAGTGATGTGCTGGTGGTGACTGAGATTGTTCTTCCAGGTGAGCTGTGGGATGACTTCCTTCTTCTGTCCAGATGGTTTATCTGCCTGCCTGTCAGCCACAACAGCCAGTGCTCTCACTCCAAGACACTTCTTCTTAGAAGAAAGAAAAACATCCTGAGTAACTGAATTAAGGATTTCTTCCTTGTTTTTGAAAATCCGCTTGTTTATTTCTCGTAAACTATTTCTTCATCTGCTTTGTAATAAGACATCAAATCTGAAGGTATGGTAGATGCACAAAGGCATGGTAAGCTGAGCTGGATATGGCAAGAGTCATTACATAGGCTCCTGGTGTAACCATAGGGTTATGTGTATATTTGAATCCCAAGGAGAGTAAATTTTTTAATATGGGAGGGTAAGTGTCCTGCTGTGTTTCTCATTTGTGTGTGCACACACGCTCGTACAGATGTATGGGCACGTACGCATGTGCAAGCTATTTCTGTAGAGTCAAATGGAATTTGGATCAAGACACAAATCATCTAAAACATCAAGCTCTCTTCTTAGTTGAAAAGTGACCTTTTCACAAGTTAAATGTACCTTTTCAAGTGACAGCTCATGGAATGAGAGGTAGCAGACTTGAGAAACTTGCTGACAAATGCCATCCTTGTTTTATTTCAAGGATCTAGGGCAAAGGGCATGTTGGAAATTATTAGGCCAGGAAAAAACTGACATGTCAGACAGGCAGGCATTTAAGCTCCACAAAAGAGTTTGAGGGAAAAGATATTAATTCCTTAGAGTTATTTTCTGAAACTTTGACATGCAATAATTTTTAATCTATTCACCATAGTATGCACAGATTCTGAATGCAGTAAATTCTTCTTAATTGGAGCAGACTGGAGAGCAGCTATCACCCTGATTAAGAAAAGACACCCTTAACATCAAGTCTGACAAAATTGCTCTCTGAATTTTTGCTTGGCAGAATTGATTAATTTTCTGCCATGCCAAAAAGTTTAAGTCTTTTATTGCCATAAGAACGGAGCACAATCTTCAAAGTCAGGTGAAATACTCTGTTCTGTATAATAAAGATTTTTTAAGTTGGCAATTTCTATAAAAAGAGATTCACATTTACAATGTATTGTTGGCACAACTTGATTTATTTAATCTGTCCTGAACTGAATTTTTAAAAATAAAAATGTGTAAACATATCTTTTATTTCCAGGCTAATCACAAAGACCGTTAGAACTCTTTCACATGCCAGCATTTGCTTATAATTTTTAAGGAAAGTGAATTTCTAGCTTCAAAACAGCTCTATTTTTCAAGCAGTTATATGCAACACTAAGGTAGTAAGTCCCATAAAAATCAAGTTACTGCCTAAGACTGAGAGGTTTTTTGCAGTCATTTGGTGGGTTGCAAAACAGAGAATTTGTTCATTTACTTACTAGGCGGTATCTACTTCTATACACATTACAATATTGAAATTATTTCCCAGGAACACACACCATTACTCACTAGAAATAATATTGGACTATGGTGCAATTAAAGTAAAATAAAATGTACTGTGAATATAGCTAAACAAAACATAAGTACAAAATGTAGATGTATCAAAACCACAGCTTCCATTTCAGAAGCAATGGCATCTAACTTACACATTGATGTAAGAGTTGAAGAAAGGTAAATAGTTTTAAAACTGCCAACTTCAACAAGCATTATGTGCTTACTTTGCATGCATGGATAGTTTGGCCAAAACATAGTGTTTGTAAAGCTGAAAGCCACGTCTCTAGGAAACATGTGGCTCTTTAAACCACAGTCAGATCTTGATATGAAACCTGTATGTCCCTAACATTAAAATAAAGGTAACTGTTGTCTGAAGACTAATGCCATGACTCATTGTCTTGCATTTGCCCGTGAAAGCACAGTGTCCATTTCACTATATACAGTGAAAAAATGTTTGTTTTCCCTAATAATAACTTAGACTAATTCCTTGAGTTATGTACATTATGTATGTAGTTATGTATGGAGAATAAAAATTATGCAAAGCAAGCACACGTTGGTGCAATGCATAGATACTGTGTAGCATAGGAAAGCTCTGTTCATATTCAACTTTTTCCTCTTTGTGCTGATAATAAATATTTGGTACAGAATGATGGTCCACTACTAGGAATGCTGTTGTCACTTTTTCAGTAGCTAAATGAGAATTGTAGATTTTAACGCACCATTATTAACTTATATTAAAAAAGACCTGACTGAAGATATTGCTGTGCATTTTCTTCCAGGAAAATGATCACATTCAATCTTGACAGTTCGAGATAAGTCCAGACTAAACTTAAACTTATCTTACTGTAAACAACATTGTCTGAGGGCTTTTTGAAAATACTATCTTAATTTCCTGCTCTTGAAATTGAAGGTTACCTTCAAGTGAAGGTTGGAAAATCCTCACTAAAGCTGAACTCAGCAGAAGACTGGCAGCTTCCCTTTGTGGCAGTGACCTGGCACACAGCTGTGGGCTCACTCATGTCCTGCCTGCTTGCATGTGTGGCCTCAGGCTTGGGTTTTTTCCTCTGCAGATGAGTTGAAGGAGATTATTCCAGGCTGAGAAGGAAGGCCCAAAACAGCTTCTCAGTGCGTGGATACAGTGGATATACACATGTCCTTCACAGATGCTGTGCAGGTGCTATAGCCACAGAGGCACAGAATTTTTAAGGCTAGGAGAGGTCTTCAAGATCATCTAGTCCAACCACCAGCCCAGTACCGTCATAATCACTCCTAAACCACGTCCCAAAGTGCCACATCGAGATGCCTCATGAACACTTCCAGGGACAGTGACTTTACCACCGCCCTGAGCAACTTATTTCAGTGCCTGATTACACCTTCACTGAAAAAAATCTGTCTAAACTGAAACTCCCGTGAGGCAACTTTAAGACCAAGTCCTCTTGTCCTGTCACTTGAGACCTGGCAGAAAAGAATGGCAACCTCTTGCTACAACATCTCTCAGGCAGTTGTAGAGAGTGACAAGGTTCCCCCTGGTTCTCCTCCTCTCCAGACTAAACAGCTCCAGCTTCCTCAGATGCTCCTCATGACACTTTGTTTTCCAGACCCTTCACCAGCTTGGTTGCCCTTCTTTGGGTGAGCTCCAGCACCTCTGTCCCTTTGGAATTGAGGGATGATGTCCCAATGCTGAACATGGGACTTGAGGTGCAGCCACACTAGATATGAAACTTTATAACTCTTTAGATTTACTGCTGCAGTCTAGGGCATGGTATTGTCTCTGCAAAGTGGCTGGGTATGATCTGCAGCCAGGCTGGAACTTGCATGAGGTTTTGAGCCTCAGCACCATTTTTTTTCCTCTGGACTGTTCTGGTTTGTGTTTTCAGATTACGTTTTGGCTGATGGCAAATCACACAACGATACAGTGGCCTGAATATCAGAAGGAGGTTTCTGAATGATACGATTTTGGAGTGGGTGAGCATGGAAGATATTTTTGGTTTTAGTTCAAGTGTTGTTATGTTAAATTATATTATTACACTAAGTGCGAATGAAAAATTGAGATAACGATATTAAAAATTGAGATAGTGATATGCTATTACATACCATAAGTAAGGATATTTACCATACAGAGCACTGTTTGCTGCATAAAACTAGAAATACAAATTAATATTTTGTTTAAAACCATCTATTTCTTAGCAATTTGTCACTATTTTCTGAACTTGCAACAGTCACCTGTACATGGTGAATAGTGAGAAGATCATGATGAGCAGTCAGAGAACTTTTGATTTTGATGTCAGCAGTAAATCATAGCCTCCTAGGTTTCCTCCAAGGGCCTCTTGGTACATTTTATTTGGCTTCTGAAATAAGTGAATGAAAATATTTTTAAAATTTAAAAACTCTGTTCCTGATATTGGTTCTCTCTGCTTCTTTGAACTCTTGGCTCTTTGGGCAAGCCTTCTTTAAGCTCTGCATAGATGCTTCCATTAGTTAAGTCCTGAACTGTGAGTTAACATTCCTTCCAATGTTCTCATTTTTAATACTTTCTCAACTCAGCAAGTTTTAATATCTATGTAAACATCCAATATGCTCTTCCATCCTGCTGAAGTTTTTGCTCCAGATATATGTTGCTGCACTGAGTCCCAAGGACTCAGGCTGTGCACTGGGGAAAAAGCTTAGAGGATTAGAGGTCCATAAAACTCTGACTTTGATCTCTTTCTTTGCCAAAGGCCGTATGAACTGGGTCAATTCTTTAAAAGTTATTTATAATAAGATGTTTAGAACAATTAAGGATTTTGTTAAGGATTTTTGTTAGGTATGCCTGAGTGTTACTGTTGCTGAGAGAGAGGTCTAATTTTTTGGACATGACTCTACTTTTGTACTGCTAAATATCTCCTTTATAAAGCTTTCCCTTTACCTTTCTGTGGCTCCAGCTGTGCATAACCCACTAAACAGACTACACCTCAGAGTTCCTGTAGCTCATCCTCCTGTGCAGGATAGCCAACATATCAGTCCTGGTGGGAGCAGTGCATCTCCTGGCAGGTTCTGTGCCTGGACAAACTGGCCCAAATAAGTCCCCAGAGTGAACTGCACCACAGAGCCAACTGTGGGGAGCCAGGATGCTGCTGCTGGGGCAGGATGGCTCACTGGGGAAAGGCCAAACCTGCCCTACCTGCGGCATCACTTTCTAGGTCCTGGAGAGCTGCTCTCCACATTTTCTTCCATAGCTGGAGCTTCCCCTCCCTAGCTCCCGTGGTTCCTGGGTTGTCCCTGCCTTGTCACTCCTCGGCACTGGTTGCAGCAGCTTGGCAAGAGCTCCTGCATGGAAAAGTGTTTCACTGGGCTAGTCCTGAATGTGGTACCTGCAAGCAATACTGGGCTTCTTCAGAGACACATTTTTTAGATTCCCTCCTCCCCCAAAAGGTATTTAGGTGACACTGAAGAAATACTGTATTCTAAACTTCTTTCTAATTAAATCATTGGAAGTCACAGAGCTACAGTAAATAAATATATAAGTAAAATGCCTGGCAGTATTTGGCGTAATTTATTTATTTCTCTTTTAAAACTCAACAGTTAACACACCATTTCTTTTAATAGCTTGCATGCTGACATCCTATATGTCATTCTTTGGTTCCCTGTCACTTCTTGCAGTTCTATCCTTCCAAAAAAAAAAAAAAAAAAAAAAAATGGAAGGCCTGAAATGTGCTTAATAGCACCCTAAGAGCAATAAAAACATTAATCTTATCCTGAGGACAAGTAATCTACTTAGACTTCCTAGTAAGGACATAAAGGACTTTATCTGAAACAATTAGTCAAGACTCTGGATGTCTATAGGAGGATTTTAAGCAGATGACCTCATGGAAGCCTGTGTTACTTGGAAAGAAACACTTGTGAATTTCCTTGAAACTGCTAATAGGAGTTGGGGGAACAAGAGGCACCAGCACTTCAAGCCTTGTTTAGCCTGAAGAGTCGCAAAGGACTTATTGTACTTTGTGTCTAATAGGCTTTTCTCTGAAAATCTTTAGCCATTAGTGTGCCAAATATCCTTCTCCTTCTGCTGTATGTTATGTTCAGCAATTGTATCAGCTAATAAACTCCATGTCCCCTTGAACTCCCGTCTGCCCAGATCCAAGTCTGTGGTGCTGTGGAGCCTTAAAAACCCCTCCTCTATATTGACCAAATCAGCATGACCTTGGGATACCCCTTTCTTACTTTTTTTTTTTTTTTTTTTTTTTTTTTTTTTCCTTCTGTTCATTAAATTCAGGGACTGACAACTTACAGAAGATGATATCTACTGTTCTTTGATCACTCTCATGCGGTCTGAATAGTCTGGTTTTTCTTCTTTTGACAGACAAGCCTGAAAGGCACAGTAAAGAATACAGGATTTCAAAATATAGGAGGCAAGGGTGCATGTATCAAAACTTAGGGATTGACAGCCTAAGTCTCATTTGCAGAACTGAAAATGCTGAGGACAGTCGTGGAGACAGAGAGCTCTCTTTCAGAATTTGCTGCACTTTTTTAACCTGTGATGTAGGTCTGTCTTGTGGTTTTGTCTCCCCTGAGTTTCTTCAGGTGGAGGTATAAAACTCCTGAGTGCTAGAGAAGGTCAGTGTTATGTATTCATTTTGTTTTAAATAATTGATGATGTTTCCTGTTTCTGCTTACATTAATTGCTCTCAGGTGTTGGAGAATTGCTCAGTGAGTTGCCTTTTAATTTGTTTCTTTAGAAAAGCAGCATGCTGCTTTTCAGTCTACTGTAAGTAATGTGTTCAAGGCAGTACTTTCTAACTGGAGGTTAATAAGAGTGCACTGATGCATGTTTGGGTGCTATTGCCTCTCTGCATGTGTGCATGTGGGAGCTTGTGGAAAGAGAGGAGGGCGAGGAGTGCAGGCAGTGAAGAGACTCAGATTCCTCTGTGCCAATGTTTAAAAGTATAATTTATGTTCCCTTGTTTCAGGCTGTATATTGTGTGTCTGATTCAGGAAAACACAGAGTACTCGACTGTTGCTTTCATTATAGCTGGTGTCATTCAAATATTCAACATCTGCAAGGACATGGATAAGCAATAACATAGTTTTGATTTTTCTGTTCTGTTGTGTGACTTATCTGATTTGTTGCAGGAAAAAAAAATCCAAAAGAGCCAAAACCAAGAAAAGCCAGACCTCACATTTCTGAAAATTCAAGCAAAACTGATTTAGAGATATCATGTTCACAGAATAACAGTAGTATTTAATTATCATTAAATTTTCTTCCTCAGTGTGCCCTTTCTTATTCAAATGCAGAGTTTCTACAGTTTATGATTGCCAGTGGGTTTAAAAATGTGCTGGAGGAGCACTGTCTGAGAGGAATTATATGACATTATTTTATTAAAACAACTACATCTCTGTTCTATTACTATCTTGATGATGATCTTCCACTGCATCTAAATTCCCTGGTGGTGCAGAGAGCCCTGTATTTTGTCTGAGTCTGGAGTGACATAAGCCAAATGGTTTATCTGGCAGTGAAGATCAAATAAAGGTGTGGGATGGCTTTGAACTCAAGTCCTGTCCCACAAGGCAGTCTGGATGGGTGATTTTCTCTTTTATCGGAATTGATCAAGGACAAGGAGAGCTCTCTCTTTTGGGTAGTGCCTACTGACTACACCTATTGAGATTTGCATTTTTGGTTCAATTTTTTTGTGTGATAGCTTTGTGCCTCGTGACCTTTGCAAATATTTTGTGATTTTTGGAAGATCACATTGGATGCCATCTTACTGTTTTCCTTTTTCTGTCCTGGTGAATAATCTATCTGCTCTCTTTCAGTTTCCTTGTTATGTAGTTGTAGCATGATTAGACTGCCCTTATTTCTCAAAGTTCCTGAAGGCCTAAGTATATTTCATGGTATTAAGTTGTCTGCCTTTTTTTTTTCCCCTCTACCTACATGTTTTCCAGGAGTCTTTGGAGCTTTCATTTCCTTAAGTCTGTGGTCTTCCTGCCTTTGGCTTAGGAGAGGATGCTGGTTTGGCCCAAGAAAAAGATAATCTGAAGAGCCAGACATCAGCTACATGTTAGTGGCAATAAATCTGTCTTAGTGGTCCTCAGTGTTCCCGTTTATAGCCCAACAGCAGCTGCTGCATATCTGATTACGGACATTGCCCTCAGGTGGGTACCAGGTTGGAGTATGAATCTCAGACTCCCACATTGCTAAAGAATGGCTGTTGTCAAGAAAATGCCTCTGGTAGGACACATCTCCCATGCCCGCTATGGGACTGTAAAACAGAATCTCCAATCAATTGCTGAGTGACAGGGCTCAGGAGGGGCACAGGCTGGAATATAATAGCTTTCCTGGGCTGAAGAAAAATGGAAAAAGAAGGAAACTCTCTGGTCAGGCTTACTGCAGTGTTTGCTGTTTATCATGCATGATGAAGGCCACAGTAGTCATCATATCCCTCTGTGTTCCCATACTTGGCCCCAGTGCCAGAAATCTTGCCACACAGGACTGCAGCCACCAAGGCCACCTGCTCTGTTCTTGCAATCTCTTGTTGCAAAGGCTAGCAGCTCAAGTTTGGCCTTGCAATTTGATTACCATTGGTTGCAGTCAAAAGGGAACTGTGGCTACAGTGTGGATGCATCTGTACTAAAACACATATGTCTGACCTTAAAAAAAGTCACAAACACTAAAGGCAGTAGAAACACACAGGTCAGTATGGTGAGCTCCCACAGATGCTTGTTTCTGGCTTCTGTAACCCTGGAGGATTTCTGAACAAAACTCTGTATATTAGTATGATATGTGCTCAATATTGTTGTGCAACATGTTTGGGAAGTTTGAGGGGAAAAAAAGTATATATATGTAATGTGTGAATTTTTCTAAATGAAGACTTTTTTTTTAAAGTAGACAGTTAGTTAAGTGTCACATGTCTCCCTTGAAAATAAAAGCTAGCTATATTTCAGGGAAATGAGATAGTTGACTAATTTCTTTGATATAACAGAGACATGGGTATATGGTCCAGCTGCTAAAATATGCCATGCTGTCACAAGCTTCCCATAGTGTCTAATTTTGGCCTTGAACCTCCTGGCCAAGACCTTTTGGCTTTGTAACTCCAAGGCAGACCAGTCCTTTAGTGCTAGAAAATGCCAGCTTTAAGTGCTAGACTTAGTACTTTTCTCCTGTCACCTCTCCCAGTACACAGGCAGACCTTGAGCATGAAGTTGGCTCTGATGGTACATGCCCACTACTGCGATGAAGGTTCTGGCCAGCCCAGCTGCTCTCATGGAGTGCACACTTCTTCTCTCCCTGAAAAAGGGCAGTTTTCACCCTACAATTCTGGGAGAGAGCACTAGCCTGATTTGTGCTAAATATTTTTTTATTTGTGTCATCCACTGGATCCGAATATCCTCTCAAACATGGAGCACAAATCAATAAGCCCAGGTGTTTGGTATTATTTACATTATACTGGCATCTCCACTGACCTAAAGAGCAAAAGAAAATAACAGGGCATATTTGAGGCTCAATAAAACATTGCAGTAGGGAGTCTTTTCTGAGCCATTACAAGCATTTGCTGGAAGCGCATTTGCTGATTTAACAAACTGGTTAGGACAAATGTTTAACATGCTGTTGTAATGATATTCAGATGCTTTTCTTAGTATTTGTTGATCTGCAAAAATGTGTCCTTGCCCAATTGCGCTAGAGAGTGGATTAAATAAATAAATAAATGCAATGTGATGCGTTTGCACAAAAGCGTAGCAGTGACTGCCCCTGACAGATGGAAAAAAAGTCAATATGATGTCTGAGACAGCCCAGGATCTGCACTGCAGAATAAATTACATGATTCGCTGAATGCCTGGGCTTCACACAGACATACACAAAATTGGAAAGATAAAAGCTTGCATTGGCTTCAGATGATATTTACTGCCTGATGGATTTACTAGAAGCCCCAGTACAGTCATACTGTATTGAATTATTGGCCTCTATTTAGCTGTGTGTCCGTTGAAGCTTGAGTGTCCATTTAAGCGTAAGTGAGCTGGAGCCCTGCCAAGGCTGTTTGAAGCTTTGTGTACAGAGGGAGATGCGAGGTAATGGCTACTAGCTTGAATAACAGGGGGCTTACAGATGCTGGGGATAGACAACAAAGCACAAGGTGCCTTCTTATCAATATTAATGTCAACATAAATATTAATATAGACTGCCTGGCACATAATTTTTGAATGATTCTTGTTTTCTTTCTATTTTAACACAAAAGGCTGGAGATTACTGTGATTTCTTTCTCTCTGTCTCAGAAGGGGGAGTTTGTGAAAGACCATTAGCTTTACAGCTATCCATTGCCTCAGCAGCAGGACTTCTACAAGGCAAAGGAGGCAAATGAAATGCTAGCTTTTAGAAGTACCCCACCAATAAAATATCTGATTAGCCTAGTAATATACTGTACAGAGCTATTGTTGTGGATTCATGATTATACTGTATCAAGGCAAATCAGTTAGGAAGCAGCAGGTCACTTACAGAGAGCCCCACGAGATGCTCACAGCGTTGCTGTAGCTACAGCACAGGGCAGGCAGGCTGAGTGCTTAGCTGCTTAACACATTGGCTTGCCTTTCAGGAAGCCTGGGGCTCTGTTTTTGGCCTGGCCCTCGCACATGATGAGTTTAGCTTGTGTAATGGCTCAGCACGCTGAGGGAGGGAGACTGCCTCTGAGAAATGGCTGTCAATTGCAATGCTGCTGGGCAGAGGGTTTATCCAGTTAACTACATTTCAGGAAAAAAAAAAAAGAAAAAAAAAGAAAAAAAAGGAAAGTAACCCTCAGACTGCATTGTGCTGATCAGCTGGATTGGCAACAAAAATGAGCAGGATTTTGCTCCAGGTGAATTAGTTGCAGTGGCAGTGTGAAGGAAAGAAACGATGAGAAATGATGTGCCTGTGGGAGTAAGGAGGCACACAGACCAGAGAAAGATGAGACGTTGTTTCGAGACATGAATAAAATGCATCACAAATCTTCCATCATCTTCCAGATAACATGTCCGTGTCAGGGACTCTGACTCACGGTTTCTGGCAAGTTGTAATGGGGATATTTACAAGGTTATTGCTCTCAGCTGTCCCTTGTGCTGCTGCCAAAGGTTACTGCCCTGAAGTGGGCATGGCAGATGTGGATATGTACTGGCTCCTCAGCTGCCCTAGTTCAAAGCTCTCATACTAGAAAAAGCCACAGCAGCAGAAAATGCCTCAGCTGAATCTAGGAGAGACAGTCAGAGCTTACAGTTTTGTCAGTTTTCTTCAAAGAATGCATGGTATTAAGCAACTATTTGCTCTGAATTTTCAGTGGTACTGGTAACAGAATTGCAGACTTTTGGAGTTTATCAATAAAAACTCTTTATCACTGAAAAGAAAATTGAGAGAATAGATCCAGCCTGATAAATTGAAACAGGGAGATTTGGGTTTAAAGACCTCTTGATGTGGCATTCCAATAGTTTTGTTTCTTTCTTTTCACTTCCTCCTTCATCTTAGTCACTCCTTGCTAAATATGAAATGGAGCTACTACCTCTCCCTCATGGCAGAGGGAGTGATCTCTCCAAACTCCAGTATGTTCGGGTCATGTGTGCAGTGCCAAAAGGTCACTTAAGAATCAGGCAAGGAGAAAAATATTGGAAAAGTCTTTGGACACATGCATTTTTCATAGGGTGAAGAGACACATTACAACTTCCCACGGCAGCCACCTCCAACACTGCTCCTGTACTGTCAAAGGACTTTCTTCTGGGAGTAGTACCTCAATTTCTCACTTTTTCTCTGCATTGAACTGAAAAACTTTGATTTAAGTGATGTTATTTGACTTATTAAGAGTTAGTTACCACCATGGCACATGAGATCTGAAAAAGTCCTCTGGCTTTAGGTGCTGTTAAGCAAGGATTCATCCAGGCTTCTGCACCACAGCTTGATGTTCACTATGAGGTTTTCAACTGTCTAATAGGAAAGGCCATCACCTTCATTCCTTCTGTCATACCAAGACCCATTAACAGATTCCAAGAAGATCAAGACAGGATGACAACTACTGAATTTCATGAAGAAAAAAAAAAAAAAAATCACATTCTTAGCTGATATCAGGACTCATAAGAATGCCTGTTTAATTAATTTCTAGTAGGGATGAAACTATGTAATCTCTAGTAACTCAATAAAATAATATAGAATTCTCCAAATTATGCAATATGATGCTGCAAAATCACTCGATTCATTAATTCTACTGTTGCCTTACATTTTTTTCTGCAAAATAAGAGAGCCACAGGAAGGTAGAAGTTAAATGAGAATCTGGGATAAGCTTTTTTCAGTTGCATAAATCCATCTCTTCTCTGCAATATACAAGGGAAATTGAGACTCTTATGTCTCAGTCCAAATGTCTATGACTTCTCTAGTGCTTCAAGGTCGAATGTCAATCTCTTGCCTTCTGGAGTGCCTGCCTGTAGATGTTCCCAGATTTAATGCATGCAATCTATTCTAATTATCTTTTTTAAAAATTCAAAATACACTTCACTCATGAGGGAAAAAAAAATCAAAAGAAAGTCCCAAGCAAATGTTAAGCAGCATATTAATGAAGCAGGACTAATTGCTTTGAAAAGAATAGTTATCTGGGTTCCAAGATTAGTTACATGTGCTCTGGTTAATAAAATGAAAACCTTGCACATTTGAAAGTCATTTGTCTCATCCAGATATTTCCAGTTTGTCTGTCATTTAGTGTTGTGAAATATTGTCTAAAATCCCTTGGAAGGCAGTGAGTGTCTTTTCAAAAAACTGTGTTTCACAGTTTAATACTCTTTTATTTGCTATCAAGAAACAAATCAACTCTGTGATAAGGCTATTCCTTATTTCTAAACACATTTATTCCTTCTCACTAATAAACATTAATAAACATTTGGAAATTATTTGTAACAGTTCAGTCTGAAACAATTGATCTTGAATAGAAAGTTTTTCACTTCTGTGGAATATAATTTAGTCACTTTTGGGAAGGAAAAGAAAAAAATCTTTTGCTTTGCCTTTGTTAAATAAATTCTGCTAACCTTTCTTTTGAAAAGTTAGCACTCCACATATCATAAGGAAGAAATAATACATGGATTTTTTAATGAGAGTGATACATTTTGCCATCTCTGTGAACAGTGACCAAGGACCATAAGCACTTAAAAAATAGTTTATTTCTCAGTTAGCAGTGTTTTCTGATTTACCTGGAAACTGATTCATCACTGGGCAGATCTTATTCTATGACCAAATGGGAATTTCCAAGCAATCACTATGGACACATGGACATTTTAAATAAGTGGAAAGAATTTGCACTTTCACCCATTCACAAAACATTTGTTGAATAATTGTGGGGAAGGGAGCTACCAAATTTGAATGTGGCCCAAAATCAAGGTTTCCATCTTGGAAAATGCATACATATTTTGAAAAATATGGTCTTCAGGAAAAAAGTTCCCAAGGCCATACTGGCAAGCCTATTGCAGTTATTTTGTCTTCCTCTGTGGTGTAGTCTGTCTTCCAAAGTCATCTGTTAACTTCCATGTTTCCTGCTACTTCATGGATATAGTACATTAAAAGTGTCCTTATTCTTTTCTGCTTCATTTCCTTAGACACTTTATAGCTTCTGTGGCTTTAGTTTTGTACTAAAGGTTTTAATTTTGCTGTGGGGTGTTGGAAAGGGTTTTTTATGGCTGGTGGAAGATGTGGGGGATGTGACACAACAGCTCTGTGGACCCTTTTGGTGACTGGCCGTTTGCAGGACTGTCTGCCTTTACAAAGGGCCAGAGACAGTAACTCAGGCAGTCACTGCCAGTCCCACACCCCAGTTCACTCCCAGATGTTCTTCCTAGTATGGTTCCCCCTGGCTCCTGGCAGCTTCCTTGACAGCAGCCCACTTTTCTGCCTATAACTTGTCAATCCTGCCTGCTCACACACCCACCTCCCCTCCCAGTGCCCAGCAAAACCAAGGTTTATCAGGAGTGTAATTTTCCAGCATGCAAGTTTCCAGCAGATTTCCCAAGTGGTGCTACTATCTAAAGATCCTTTCCCGAATGAAATACTTGGTGATATAGAGAAGGAAACGTTGCAGGTTAATAAATCCCTATTGTATGCTCAGGGAAAAACAAGCTATTAAACTGAGCTGGTTTCTCAGGTGGACTAGAGATAGGATAATCGTGAAGGTTTTCTCTGATTTGGGAATTGAATAACATATTCCTGAAAAAAAACTCCCCTGTTCTATCTGATTATGATCTTCACTATAAATACACAGAATTTTTATAATGCTTCTCAGGTTTCAGAATATGTGAATTATGTAAGCAAAATACAAACCTTACAGCTGAATATTGAGATACAAATATGAGGGACAGTATTATATATATTGCTACACAATGCTTATTGAGTGTACCCTATACTGCATATTCAGCATGTGTAAATGTTGTGCATTCTAAATAAAGAAGCTGAGAAGAAGAAGAATAAATGACTCATTTTGAACTGGCAAAATGTGACAGTGGAACTTGAATTTCTTATTAATAATAAGCAACATTATAATAATGAGAAATTATTGTTAAAAGAGATGGTAAAAGTACGCACAGCAGATGGCACAAGTGCTGAAGTGATTCACTGGTGAAGGAACCTGCAAAGGGCTTCACAATACCATATAAAAAATTGATTGTCTGTAAGAAATAAAATGAAAGACAACTATGTATGGTGGAAGGAGTTTTAAATTACTGGTGGCTTTTGTGTCCGTCAGTGCTTCTGAAAATACAATGTGGGCTTCACTGTGAATTAGCTCAGTGAAGTTGTCCATTCAAAGTATATACACTTGCAGTCATAAAAGTAAAGAAGAGCTCTGTCTAGACTAAATTTGCTGCTGTGGCTGCTGGCCTACAGAGGCTGTCCAAGATCAATGAACTGTGGAACCACAGAGCTTGCAAACCAAGCTGAAGTATTATATCCTCTCCAGAAGGTCCTAAAATAATGCTGTAGTGTGTACAGAGTGCCCTTCCTGTGGCCAGATGTCATAAATAGAGTCAAGCTGTCTTGCAATCAAGTCTCTAGTGCTGCTATGTAGGCTGTTGCTGCTTATTTTAACCTGCACAAACTAGAACAGAGAACAGATTTTTCTATGCTAATGGTAATTTTTTTCACCAAGTACCTTGCAAGTGCCTGGCACAGGAAAGTGGCTCTTCAAGAGGCCAGGGGCTCATAAAGGATTAGCATCTGGTCAATCGCTGTAGCTGCATCCTAAAATATTAATGAACAGCAGTGAAAGTTCATCTTCCACTCCAATAGTCAAAGGAAAGATGATGGAAAGAAGCATCTTGATCAGAGAGGAAGCCACAAAGATTTTGCTTTCTAAGCTCACTGGTTGAAGGCGTGGGTTCTGTGAAGAATGTTGCTGCCAGGGACACTCTGTGCATGGGCAAGGCTCCCTACAGCCACCTTTGCTTGGAAGGGCACTTGGGCCAGTTTAGGAGCAAGGACAGCCTTTTGTGTATCCAGTTCAGGTCTCAACTTGCAAGTACAGCCTGTAACAAATATCTCAAAATGGAGCTGGGGAAGCAAAAGCTGACAAAACTGACATTTCCTCTACAAACGCAAGTGCTGGGCAGCTGTAGTTGCAGCAGTCACAGGCAGCACTGCTTCTGCCAGAGCATATCACAGCTGATTTTTACTAGACCTCCTAAGGCACCTCTGTGACCAGGGGACCAAGATCCTGCCAAATGCCAGGGTTCTGTGGTACTTTACTCTCCAACATGCTAATCCCGTTTCCAGAAACAGTTACAGCAATGAAATTGACATGGCAAAAATGTGGGTTATTTTACTTCAGCTTTTCAAATCAGCCAAGTCTTCTTCACTTGAACTCTCCTGAAAAAGTTTGTCTCTTCAAATAACCATTCTGGACGCAGAGTGCATGCAACTTTTGCTATATTGCTTTACATTTTCTCTTGTTATTATTTTAATCATGTAAGCACAATGTAGCCATACAAATGGCAAAGAATTAATTCTTTGTGAGTTTTGGAATCGTTTTTTCAGCAAGGTATATTGTATATAGTATAACTTCCTTCCCAGTGTAATTGCAGTTATATTTTTTAATAGAAAGTATATCACTCCAGAGAAAACTATAAATACATTAGTTCAAAACAAACCCAAATGCTTAATACATATAAAAAAGAAACATGAACAAAAGAAATACATCATTGTATCACCAGTATTTCCAATTGAATCCTTTCCAAAGTAAATCAAAAATCTTATTGAAATTATTTGCAGTTATCATGATCTCACTGGGAAACGAAAGGATTTTCTTCAATAACGTGTTGTAACTCAGTCATTATACCACAGTGAGGTAATTTGCTAAAACAGCTGCCTCTGATGAGTAAACCTTTCCATCTGGCAGAAGCCAAATAGACACAAACAAACTCATGTCAGTTTTTCTTACCAAAACACAAAATCAAAATAAGCTCCTTCTGCTCTAATGGGACCAGTCTTTGAACTGCAGGAACCAAGATTTGTTTCTTTTTTATGCACTTCTCTTTCCCACATACCCACAGACTTGGCCCTGGCTGCAGGAGTGTTGATATCATGCCACCTTTTAGACAGATTACAGCATAACTGGGAATGTGTTTGCAATATAAACCTTCCACCAAGGAACCAGACAAAATTAACAGTTGTAGGAACTTGTTAGCTTTAGCAAGACAGCACTTGGGGATAGTTTGTTTTCATAGTAGGGTTTTTTTTCTAAAAAGATGCTTTTTCTTTTCATGTTCTAAGAAATTTTCCACTGTTTCTTAGTAAAACAAAATATTGTTAGATGAACAAAATCTTAGCTGTACAAACTACACTTTTTCACAAATAATTGACAAAATAAAAGACTAACCAGCTTTCACATTCCCAGGAGACCTGTATAGAGTTGTAATCTCTAAAATTAACAGGGAATGCAATCTCAGTTTGTGTCAATTGTTTTGATCTAAACTAGAGATAAATTAGAGTTTTTCCAATCAAATATTTTTTGTGGGTTTTTTGAGCGACACATTTTTTCTTCTGCAAGTCTTAACAGTATATGTTTAATAAATGAGCATATGTATTTCATGTGATCTTTTTAATTTGTCTTGAGAAAAGTCTTTGCAATACACTTTCATGACAGAGTTCATATTCAAAAGAGCATTTCAATTTGTTAGCTTTTCTTCTTAATGGAAAACGTTGCAAGCAAAATCTAAAAACATGCTTATTATAATTAATGGTGAGGTGAATTCCTCTGTGCAAATATTTTTTCAGCCAACAGCCTGATGTATTTTTTGTGAAGTCAGTGGAATGTCTCAATAGAAATTACATCATGAACCAAATAAAGAAAACTTGGATGTATGTATAGGTCTGGGTCCAAGAATTACGCTTGGGTCCCATTTATGTAATAAGAAGGGCAAAAATGTTAATTCTAAAATGTCTTAAACTATCAGGAAGCACAGATGCATCTCTGCAAATTTTTAGTTCTCTGAGAGGTGAGTGGAAGCAGTTTTTCCAGTACACAGAAATATTAATGTACTTAAGATATTTCCTTCAGTAGAAGTCTAGTGAGGCTTCTAACTCAGACGTAAAAACATCTGTCAACACTGTAGTGATGAAAGCACAAAAAAAATAAGGCAAAAAACCCAAAAAAGTACTATGTAAATATTTTCCCAATGATAACATGTTGTGCACCCCATTCTATAGACCCTCTACAGAGTCTGCAGGATTTTACCAGCCTGTGAACTCTGCCTTTTCTGAAACCTCAGAAATCTGGTGTGGGACCATTAATAAAGTCACAGTTCTGTCTAGAATTGTACAAATCCTCCTAGGATAAAAACATATCAGCACCTTGGGAGAAAGGATATTATAAATTTGTAATATCAACATATTTAATGTGCTCCTTGGCTGCTGGATATAATGTAAATTTAATATACAATATGTCAGGGTTGTGATACTCTGCATTGTCCAAAAGTATTGGTTGCCTCTTGCCTCTTTCATCCATATGCTGTGTATTACTGGTAATGGGAATATATGATTGGAAGCAAATTTCTCTTTCAGTGGTCTTAGGCTTGTGCCAGCTGTAGCTAATGAGAAAGTTTCTTTTGACTTCAAAAGGAAAACCACTGTCAAACACAGGAAACAGCAATAAGATCTAATAGTTAGTTATACAAAAGAAAGGTAAAAAGGAAGCTTCTGCCAATCAGTCTACTGCTGTGGGGATTATAAAACATGTTTTGCAAAACCCCCCTTCTTTCTAAGCACAAATACACCTAGAAAAGCCTATAAAGCAAATGCTGTGTTTACTGACATTTAATGTGCCAAGATCTAACTATGCACCTGTTCATTGAGTTCCTTTCATTTAATCTACTTAGATCCCAGCTCCAGCTATTAAATATTCATTTAGCTGGATATTATTGGTATACCAAGTGTATTGCTCTTTAGTAAACCACATTAAGAGAAGCTAAATTCAATTCACATGGTTTACAAAGAGGATTTTTTTTGCAGAAAACAGACATGTGGGAATGATACAGATCAGTATTTGGAAAAAAAATACTAGACTATAACCATTTTCTGAGTATTAAACTGCTTATTTCAACTAATAAAATTATTCCTTAGAAATTAGTGATGAAATTAGTGTTGTACAAAGAACAAATACTGGCACTAGGCTATATCGCCTGCTAATATTTAATGTTCTGATTTGTGTTAACTGCAATACATAACAATAGTCTCACTGCATCTTAATTTTGCTTTAAACTTTTTAAATGCATCTGTGATCAAGCTTAAAGGAACCTGTTTGCAGCAGGTTTCTTAAGTATTTCAACATCAGCAATATTGTAGCTACTGCATGCATGTCTGTTGTGTTATGCATATGGATTTGATTTAATATTTGTTCCAGTAGATAGCCTGAAGCAACTAGATTTTTGTGGAAAGAAGGTTATCATTTACCCCAGATGCTGGTAAACTTCCTGCTTTGGGAGAAAGGCACTGATTTAATCCACTTCAACGCAAGTGTTATCCTGACTTTCTTTTCCCTAGTGGTTGGAAAGATTGCTTGAATGAAACTAAATTTTGACAAAAACTATACAGTTGCAAACTAGCTTCTCCCTGACTAACACGAGGACCTCAATAGCTTTACCAAAAGCAGGTAGGTGGCTGCTCTTTATCAGCCAGAGGAAAAAGAGTACATTAACATAGAAGTGTGTTGTTGTGGACATTAGCGTTCCCTCAGTCGTAGCCATAAATAGGGCTTTGCTTCTTTTACTTTTTTTTTTTTTTTTTTTTTTTCCCCCAGACTCTTTTCTCAACTGAGACGCACATGCCAAGAATAGCATTTTTTGAAA
>JAODKT010000215.1:71849-82378 GCA_027576195.1 Cossypha heuglini | reverse complement strand
TTTCTTCATTTTTTTTGTCATTTTGGTGGGGTGTGTTTGTTTTTTTTTTTTTTTTTTTGGTTGTGGTTTTGGGTTTGGGGGTTTTTAATTTGGTTGGTTGGTTTAGTTTTCTTGTGTTTCTTGTTTGTTTGTCTTTGTCTTGTTTTTTTGAATAGCAAGTTCACAATAACAGAAAGAAAAATTATGTGGCTGGATCTGTATGTACTTGCATCTTGGCTGGATCTCCCAGACCCTTGGGTAGAGGGCCATCACATCCTGTGAGCAGCCACAGTTGAGCCCTGAAGCCTTCACACCTACCTGCTCAGCTCCCATTAAAGGCGGCTGGAAAAAGACAGCCTGCTCCTTTTTTCAGGTCCAAGTACTTAAGCCCTGTTTTCCAGGATTATCTCAAGCCTGTGGATGGAATCTCTGACCTTTACTTGATTTTGTCATTGAGAGCAAGCAACAACCTTCTAGAAGCAGAGAAGGTTTTATTGATTCAGAAATAAATGCCAATTATTCATTTTCTGAGACACGTAAATTCTGATACAATTGTGCTGCTCTTTTTCATGATAATATTTGCACCCATGATGGTGATTTCTGTAAAGCATTTTACTGCTAATTGGAGAACAGGGAAGATAAACCTGTGGTGAAAAATTTAAAATTCTCTGTGCAATGATCTGAAGTCACAACAATAGTTTATTTTTAACTTCCTTTATTTGTATTACTGTGTTACCTATATTTAACTTCTCATCACATTACAAATGGACTCAGCGTTCCTGTTTTTAATTCAGATTTGAAATACTCCAAAGTTAAGGAAGTTCAATTCTGGGAATTTTGTTTTGGGCTCCTATGAAGAACAAAATTCAAATCTGGCTTAAGGTTCTGACATACATGGTAGTTAGGTATTCCATTTGGTCTGGGTAATTTTCTCTTATGATGTAGCTACAAGACTTTCTACCACTTTGTATACTTACAACTACGAAATATTAACAAGATGTTATTATTCTGATCTGTAAGCAATTTTACGATGGAGTGGACATTTCACATCTACGTTTTTTGTTTATAGGATGCTTGCAAACATTTGGCAGCCATGTGAAGGCATAGTTATCCTTAAACTAAAATGTTTTTCTGTGGGATGTCTATTCAACTTTTAAATGCCAGGCTTGCAGCATTCATGCAGAAGAAAAATCTCTGGAAGTGAGGTTGTAGTCTTCCTTACTGTAGTTCAACATAGCTGAGTGGGAATGTGCACACCACAAAATCACCAGAGCCAGGAGGTGAAATGTGTTCAGTAGAAGTCCTCATCTCAGAAGTTGTCAGTGAGCAGAGAATGAGACCTACAGAAATCTGCTTTTCCCTCTCCCAACAGTTCTAAGAGAACAGTGACTGCCTGCTGTACCCCTCATCTCTGGGAAGTGTGGAAGCCAGTGCACGGATGATACACAAATATTGGAAAAATGCATACCTTTTTTTCCCTTTGTGCCCAAAGATCAACCAGGCAATTTGGAGGTCAAAAGTAAATATGCAGTAATTTAAAAAATATTAACAGTACTTTCAGTTGTGACTTCAAGACTGAAGACTACTTGTCTGAGGGAGAAATTTTATTGCCTCTTAAACATTTTTAAAAGGTAGAATAATATATAAGCCTTGCTATAAGTATTATACAATACTTGCCACACAATAACATTGATCACACAGCCATATAGGTTGGAAGAGACCTCTAAGATTATGAAGTGGAAACATTAACCCAGCACTGCCAAGTCCAGCATTAAACCATATCTTTCAGTGCTATGCCTACGTGTATTCTAAATACTTCCAGGGATGGTGCTGGATTGTGTTCGAAGAAAGGCAGTGAAGTCAGGGAAGGATCTCAAGTCCAAATCCTATGAGGAGCAGTTGAGGGAACTGGAGGTGTTTAGCCAGAAGAAAAGGAAGCTCAGGGGAGACTGTATAGCTTTCTACTACCTGACAGGAGGTTGTGGAAAGGTGGAGATGGGTCTCTTCTTGCAAGTAGCAAGCCATAGGACAGGAGAAAAAAGGCTTCAAGTTGCACTGGGGGAGAGTTAGATTGGCTATTAGGAAAAATTTAACCTCTGAAGGTGTTATCACACACTGGAACAGGCTGCCCAGGAAAGTGGCTGAGTCACCATCCCTTTATAGGCCTTTTCCAACCTAAATGAATCCATGATTCCATCATTCACGGGACCAAATCTTTTCACAAAGAACAGGTCTAGTGGGGTGCTTCCTTAGCTGGCTTATTTACCAGCTGTGTTGGGAAGTTACCTTCCACATAGTCCAGGAATATCCTGGTCTGTTTCCTCTCTGCTGTATCGTATTTCTGGCGTACATCTGGCAAATTGAAGTCCCCCCTGAGAACAAGGGCCAGCTATTGTGAGACTTTCACAGCTGCTTATAGGATATTTCAGCCTCTTCATTCTGGCTGGGTGGTCTTTACATGATATCTGCTTTTTTAATGGCCGGCTTTCTCTCAATCAACTGCTAAAATATTAATTTTCTGAAGAGTAGCTACTTAATTATAAGATCATTAATAAATAGCTCTAAAAATAATTTTTAATAAAAAATGTTTGCTTTGCATGTCTTGGGATAATCAAATTCTATGGGGTGAGGTGTTCTGCTTCTGCCTCATAATTGGCCATTATTATTACTATTTTATGGTAAAACAGCACCTTCTTCTAGGAAACACTGCTTAATTAATGTGCTTATTTGCACAGAACATACCAGCCCATGAGAAACCAGGTAGTGGGCAAATTTAAGCCTTCTATAATGACATTTTTTAACATGCAGAAAAATATTTTGTTTTAAGTAAAAATGTTGGGGAAAGTTGACCTTTTGCTCTGCCTTATTTTCCTTTAACTGGACTGTTTCAACTCATGTTGTACTTTTGTTTACCTTTGCATAATGCATACTAGGATAGGTTGAGGGACTGAAAACTTCAGTCCTGAGTTTGGTTGTAGAAGTTACCATTCAAATATCAAATGTTGTATAGTTTTGTCCTTCAAGGGCTAGCTCTGGGAAGGAAGAAGAATAGCATAATTCAGTTTTTGTGACAAATAGGCCTTTCCCACACTCACAGAGGCTGCCAGCAGGAGTGGTGAGTAGGAGGATTCTGTCAATGTGTCTGCTGGGACTTGCACAGAAGCCCCAAACATGTTTCACTCTATTGACCTGCCCTTTGAGCTGTTGACCAGGAGGCTAGAATGCTACAACTCAGTTACCTACAACCTGGCCCAGCCAGTGCATTAACAAAGTCCATCTCCACTTCTCTGTATGTTTAATGACAGATTTTCAGTTGACTGCTTCTCTCTACCCCAAAGATTAATTTTGCACAAGATAACAGCCTGGGATTTTAGAGTGCCTGTGGGTCTAGAAATATTGGTCTTCCCTTCCCTGATGACTTTTGCCTTGCTCTTGAGCAGGGCAAATACAGTGAAAAGACAAAAGTAACCCTATGATAAGTAAATCTCCATAATGCACTGCACTGATGTGGCAGCAATGAATTTAGAGCTTTCACAGTTCTGAAAAATGAAATGTTTAGCCTTGCTGTTAGATTGGTTGAAGCCTTCTTCAAACAATTGCCAATCTATAATATTACATTGCAAAGCATTGATAATGTCAGTGATGGCATCACCCATTGGAACAGAAGCACCCTACATCAAGCACATTTTGAAAATAAGATGCCCACCTCGAAGCTTGTCTCCTGCAGAAAATGAATAGCACAATAGCTTATCACTTGGAGAAGAGTGCATAGGAGAAAATGGGAGAAATAAAAATAATAAAACCTGCTCCTGTGTAGAACTTTATAAACATGGTGCTAACAAAGACTTCCCATTCCACACTGAATTAGTGCTGCCAGAGGCAGCTTGCAGGGCTGTGGGTGTACTCAGCTGTGCAGAGCTGATTATAGAAGATGAAAGAGACTGGCAATTTATTTCATCTCACACTGAAGCACTGCTGACTGAAAGTGAGGACAGAAGGATTCATTTGTTCAACTTCTGTTTTAGAAAGCAGACTTCAAATGATACCACAGAGAAAGTTGAAGGAAATGCTGTGGTGTAACAAAGTGTCTATTTTTTAATTTGCTGACTCCAAGATTTATGTTTTCAGCTGTTGGGGGTTGTTGGCTGGAGGACAGCAGATATTTGAGAAGCCTGAAACACTGTGTTGCTGGTGAAAAAAGGCAGTGGTATTGGCCCAGCTTAACCCATGTAACGTGCTAGTTTGCAGATGGGAAAGCACTATATAGATATGTACACATCTTTATGTAGCACAAAAGGAGGAACGTTTGACACCTTTCTTTCCATTATATTGTACTGTGATCTCAGGAGTTTTATAATCCCGTCCAATGCTGAGATGTTTAAATGGGGATATCTAATTGCAGTATTAGCAATCATAACAGCTAATAATTCCTGGAAAATTGGACAGCATATATCTTACACTTACTGCATTTTTCATGCACAGAGTGTCAGGGATAGATGGTGCAGGAACCCTCGAGTAGGGGACAAGTATTCTGGCTAAGGAACAGACAGGGTACAAAGACGTAGATTGGAGATGTGATCTGCTTGCCCCTCATTTCTGTGTCTGTGGCAGGCAGAACAAGAGAGAGTAGCCTTAAACTACTGCTGGGAAAAGTCACGTTTCAAAAAATAGGGACAGCAAAACACGGCAAAAGAGAGCCAGGGAGCTTCCCACATGCACAAACTGGAAGTCTTAAAATCAACGCAGACTCACATCTGCCAAGGCTGACAATAGCATAATTGATTCTGCCTTCGGGCAGGAAGAAAGCTAAATGATATCTCAAGGCTCCTGTAGCTCTCTGTGTATGCTGGTTTTTTTCAAGGACTTCATCTTTGTTTTTAAATTGTGGTTAACCAACTGTGTTATTTCCCTTCAGTGCTGAAAAACAGTCTACAAGTAAAAACAGCCTTAGTATGTAAGAGTCAGAAGAAAGGTCTGCTGAAATGGTTGTTAAAATGAAATCTGTTTAAAATTTAATTGTGTACACTCAATACATCCTAAACAACTATGTGTATTTGCAGTGATGATAATAACTTTTGGAACACCCTCTTGAATAGCAAAAGGTACAGTCAATGAATCACAACGTGTCCAGAAACAGAAAGGTTAGAGCTTTCAAGGATGACACTTAGCAGTGTTGTGACCTATATAAATACAAAATATGTTGCTAGTATTCATAATGGCATGTAGCCAGGTAAACAGTCATTATTCATTCAGCATTTTAACTTACAAAAAGCAGTAAAACGTAGTCCAGTTTTGCTTTGAGAACCTTCTGTTCAGTAAGTGTTGGTGTAGCAGGAAAAACATGGATGTCTGAGTAGGCAACTGGTCACTCACTAACAAAAACCAGTTCTGCTTTGCAAAGCAAGGAACATCAGACAAAACAGTAGCTTGGCTTAAGTAGGTGATTAACTATATAAAAAAAAGCTGCATAAGTGAATAGTAATGTGTCCCCATTTGCTGTTTTCATGCTGTATCCTTCAAAACCTGAGTACCTGATCCTGGTGCAGCTCTCTTCTGTGAGCAATGACCAAGAAAAACTAAAAGGCAAACAGAGTACCTTTTGTCTTTTCTCTGCTTTCTTAATAGAGAGGGCTGGACTCAGCAATGACAGAATGTGGAGGAGAGGAGAATCACACACCTGTTAACCACTCTGTGGTTTTGGGAGCACACATGCTGCTGCCCCTACCAGACAACACTAGGGCTTCCTGTCAGCATTCAGTAACACCACGCCTGATACATTATGATCCATCCCCCAGATCGCTCAAACACACCAGAGTATAACCTTTTACTTCAGTTATTTTTATTAAAATTTTTCATACAAACCGAGCAGCTTTTGCTAGTCCTGACTTGTGTATCAGAAACACTGGGACAGAAGGTTACCTGGTACAATGCTGTGCAGCTGGGCTGTATCTGAGGGAGACATGATATTTTTGTGTCAGCTGAGCATCTGGTGCATACATTTAAATCTGTGGTTTGGCCTGTTGGTCTGTCCCTACTGTGCTTCTAAGTAAGCATAATTACCTCAATATCTTTGTAGCAACAGCTTGAGGAATTTATATCATGTATTCTGCTGGCTACTTCTAGGTTAATAATTTTCTTTCTAAATCAACATTTGAGAAAATGGCTTGAAGAAGTGAAGTTTCAGTATGTGAATAATAAGAATAGAGATTATGAATCTGAACAGCAGTAAGTACTAACTGCAGACAGCATCCATTTAATTGACATATTTTCTTTGTAGATGGTCTGTTTGATCCACACTTTGGCCATCTTAGAGCATGACTGTTTTCTATTGTTTGCCTTGTTAACACCGTATCATAAAATATATATTACTTTGGAAAAATGACTAGATGGTGAAGTGTCATTTCCAGCTAAAAGCATATACAGTTTTAATGCATGTTGTTTCATGAAGAAATGTGTTCATAATAGTTTACTTCAGAGTAGTTATAACAATTTTATCAAGCAATGGTATTAGTAGCAGCGGCTTTTGAAGAACAGAGTATGCTAACAAAATTATTTTTCCAACATAATTTTATACATTCAAAACTAAACCATACTTACTAACTGCCTTAATTCAACAGATATAAAGAAAAAACTTTTTCATGTGAAAATCATAATGTTCAGCTCAAACTATAACCTAGGTAGTATCGATATGTCACATCAGACAAACATTCGTAGTTTAAAGTAATATTGCTATCACTCATATGGTGTGATGCTCTCTGTGAATGGGAATGGTGTCCTTCATCAGAAAAACAAAAACTAAATTTTCAGAAAACCATTTATCTTTTATAGGTGATCCGTTCAGGACTATGCTGGAAATTTCTGTTTTGAGGGTGAGCAAATGAACACAGGAGCCCTGCAAGCCTTTTACCTACAGTGAACCTGGGAAAAGTTTGTGTGTCTTTAATCTCTACCTGCAGCAACTAATATCTTACACTTCGTGAAGGCATGACAGGGAAGCAGTAAGGATTGGTGTCCTTGCACTCAGTCCCATTGTCCAATTCTTGCTATCATGTTTGGAAGTTGTTGACCTATACACTGTGGAAGATACCAGCAGACTTCAAAAGTCAGTATTCATATTGATTCATGTCATATAAAATGAAGGATCATGCTTGCTTTTAACTGTGAACTATATATTGTGTATAAACTATGGAAAAACCCTACAGTGACGGTTGATTTCATCACTATTAAGTCAGTGTTATCAAAAGAAAGAAGAAAACAATTAAGATAGTGAGTTGCAGAAAAGGGTTATTTGAAAGGGGACCTCCTGGAATATACTTGTTTGGAAGGGAGCAGACACCTGTTCTGCCTTTGAAAAGGTTTGAATGTGTAGGTAAGGTAAGGGAATTCAAAATAATACATAACACAGAGGTTCCAAACAGTAAAACGGCAGGTCCATTACCACTGAATCTTTTCAAAATCCCAACATCCTGAGTCTGCTTCTGAAAGATGACAGATTGATAAGTCTGAATGAATTCTCTGTTGGAAATTCATTTAGAAAGCAAACTCTTTGTAATGTGGTTAGAAAATATATTAGGTTCTGAAAGACCTAAGAAGCAGTAAAGGGAGAAATTAGTTTCTTTTTTACTTGTTACTTTGCAGTGCTGATCTTGAAAGAAAAAGGTGCATTGAACAAATCGTAGCTATTCAGATCTAAGGAATATTTCTCACTATAAGTGCAAAAGACTAAATGTATTTATGCTGTCACCAGCTTTAATTCAAGATCGAACGATTGTGTCCGATTTTTGACCTAAAACAGTGCCTATTCCTTTAGCATCTGTTACTCTTAGTATTATATATTGGCAAATGATTATACACTAGAAACATAGAAGCATGAGAGGAGGTAATTTGTTAGTACCTTTTGCCTACCTATTTAAGAAATTAATTTCGTATCTTCAGAGTTTTCTGTAAAAAGCTGTTGTTCAGGGCACTAACTATCATATTACATCCTTAGGCCTTAAAAACTTGAATTACAGATGTACTGATCCTCAGACCTTCAAGAAACAGTGCCAAAGTAAAATAAAATACAGTAATCTAAAATTTTGCAGTTCAGTGTAATTTCATAAAATAACTAGGAAGCAATAATTTGAATGAATTCTAGAAAAATATCTGATCTGAGCTTGGCTGATGGTGGTTTTTATGCTTCAGAAAATGTCTAAACACTGTGGGACAAGTTTTGACCTTTCCAAATGTGTTTGAACTCCATTACAAGAATAAACATTGTTTTTCTGAAATACAAAGCAGGTATTATTTTTGTAATGTTGACATTATTGCTCTCTTTTTAAACTGTAGCAAGTGTTATCAGGCAATGCAAGGAGTCTCTCTGTGCCCAGAAGGTATGAAACTAGTTAAAAATGAAATCATTTTACTTACAGATTGGAGACTGCGATAGTTGTAGAGGTATTGGTCAGCTAATATGAAAAGGTGCGTGGCACAGAAAGGTCTGGGATAACTTATGTAGGGAATTAACAACAAAATCTTAAAATATAAAAGGGAAAAAGCCATTGTGGAATTAATAAGCCTGTTGTTGTCTCACATGTTAAGTAGTCTTTCAAGTAGATTATCTCTGGCAGTAATTCCAGTGCAAAAACCAGGCATCTTCCAGGGTTAGCCCACAGAGAAGCACATATGGGTGAATGGGGAATAGACTAGTGGATAGAATGTAAGATAAGAACTCAGTTTTGCTGGAAACTTTTGCCCAATGCCCAGTCCTATTAGATGTCAGATTTAAAGAAATAATTTAATAATTTTATGCCTCAGTTTTCTGTCTTTTCTAGTACCTACATGCCAGAAGCATCAAAGGGTTCTATTAGCTGCTAGAAAGCACTGAAGTGCCTGTATAACAATGCATATAGGGTAGGAGAAAAACGGGAAGATTTAGACATCAGTACGCAGAGGATGAGCAAATTGAGATGTTTCTGTGTTGGGACAAAAGGCCAGACGTGAGTTTTTGCTACAGGCCACCTGATCAGGAGAAGGAAGTAGAAGAGGCCTGTTACAGACATCTGTAACAACACCATCAGTCACTGGTCCCAGTTCTCAAGGGGGTTTTAACTACCCTGACATCAGCTGAAGGATTAACACAACCAAGAAAAACAGCCCAGCTGGTTCCTGGGAAACATTGACTATAACTTCCTGACATAGATAATGGAGGAGCCATTGAGGAAAGATGTGCTGCTGACCTTTATACTAACAAAAATGGAAGATTTTGTTACAGATGTGAAGGCTGGGGACAGGCATGGCTGCAGTGAGCATGAGATTGTGGAATTCAATATATTTTATGGAGGAAACAGGAGCAAATGAAATTGCAGCTGTGGACTATAGGAGGAGCTATCTTTGGTCAGGGGTCTTCTTGAAAAGATACCATAGTAAAGACCCCAGAAGGAAGAATGTTTCAAGAGAGTTGGTTAATATCCAAGAGTTACTTCATCCAGGCTGAAGAATTCTGCATCCCCGTGGACAAGAAACTGAGCAAAGGGGACAGAAGACCTGCATGGATGAACAAGAAACTCCTGTTAAGACTCAGACATGAGCAGGAAATACACAAGGTGGAAGCAGGGGTGAATATTGGGATGTTGTTGCAGTACATAGAAATGGCAAGGATTACAAGCAAGCCTTCTTCCAAACATCAATAACAAAAGCAATTCTAGAGAAAACATTGGCCTACTATTAAATGTAACAGGGACCCTTGAAACAGAGGCTGTAGAGAAGGCAGACTTGCCTACTCTGCACTGATCATCACTGACATGGCCAGCTCTCAGGAATCCCTGACCCACAGGACAGGGAGATGTCTGGAGGAAGGAAGACTTTACTTTGACTGAGGTGGATTGGGTAGATTGGCTTTTTAGTCTAACTTGACATTCCTGAGTCCATGGGTCCTTGATGGGATATAACCATGAGTGCTGAGGGAGTTGGCAGACACCATAGGAATGCCACTGACAGTCACCTCTGAAAGCTGAGTCAGGGGAGGTGCCTGAGGACTGGAATAAAGCAAATGTCACCTCAGCAGGAAGGAGAACCCAGGAAACTAGCAGCCAGACAGCCTCAGTCCCTGAAGAGGCAGCAGAATGGCAATCTGGAGGCCCTCTCTAAGCCCTCTCTAAGTGAAAGATGAAAAGGTGAGCAAGAAAATCAGCATAGATTTGTCAAAGGTAAATAGCGCTTGACCAACTTGATTATCTTCTGTAACGGTTTTGAAATCAAAACCAGTGAGACACTCCAAGTCAGATGTACAATTTAATAGGAAAAAAAAAATAGAAAAAATAAAATGCATGCAATAGCACAAAAGAAAAACCACTGACAGAGTCAGAACACAACCTAGCACCCTGCTAGTTAGGGTGGTGGTAGCAGTCCGGATGAAGTGGTCTTCTCAAAGCAGTGATTCTGTGGAAATCCTGGCAGTGATCCTGGTAGCTCTTGTCCTCTGGAAACCAGTGGATAAGGACTGCTTTGGTGTCCTAAATCTCAGTTTTTATCTAGGTAGGAAAGGCTTAGCTCCTCCCCCTGGGTGGAGC
>JAODKT010000215.1:55010-71060 GCA_027576195.1 Cossypha heuglini | reverse complement strand
GCAGTGTGCCCTGGTGGCCAGGAAGGCTGATGATATCCTGGGCTGCGTCTGGAAGCACTGCCAGCAGGTTGGATGGAGGATGTGATCCTGCTCCTCTATTTGGCCCTGGTGAGGTCTCACCTGGAGTGCTGTGTCCAGTACAGGGCTCTTCAGTACAGGAGAGACATGGAGCTCCCGGAGTGGGTCCAGTGGAGGGCGACAGAGGGAGACTGGAGCTCTTTGTTTATGAGGAAAGGCTGAGGGAGCTGGGCTGTTTAGCCTGGAGTAGAGATGACTTTATCCAAGTATCTGAAGGCAGAGTGGCAGCAGGATGGAGCCAAGCTCTCTGCGGTGATGCCGAGCAACACAAAAGACAATGGACAGTACATGGAGAACAGGAAGTTCCACCTGAACATGAGGAAGAGCTGCTTCATTGGATGACTGGGCACTGGAACAAATTGTCAAAAGGGGTTGTGAAGTTGCCTTCTCTGGAGTTTTTCAAAATCTGTCTGGACATATTTATGAGTAATGTACTATAGGGGACTTATTTGGGCAAGGTTGGACTAGGTGGCCTTGTGGTAGGATTCTGTGATTGAGATGATCTAATTTCCTTGAGCCAGAATAATGAGAATAATTCTAAATGGGAAGATGGAGAAAAGGAACCCACAGAACAAATCCTTCTTACTGATACATGTAATACAGCTCTGAAATATAATTGTAGCATCAAAGCAATTCCAAAACATTTAGCAGCACTTGAAAATGAGTGCCAAAACCACAATTATTTTGTATACATTGGCCTCCATCTCACCCGAGATTGTTCTTTTATATGCCATAATAAAAGCAGAAAAAAATAAATTAGACTGAGAAGCTGTATAAGCCTTTATATATTCCCTTTCTTTTACTGGCATCTTAAGAAACTTTTTTCTGTGTGGGCTGATGTAGGTGCCTGCTTATGTCTAAGCCTTTTATAGTGCTTTGTCCTCATACAAATAATCATGAAAGCACACCAAATAATAACAGCAGGGGAATTACTATACTGCCAAATGTTCCCATCAAGCAACTAGAGTGTAGTCATCATTATAATCATTTTGAGATGTTGAATGTAGTTAAACCAGCAAGCTCAGCTCCTCTGAAATCTCTGAAGCTTTTCTCCGAAGAGTAAAGTAGCTTTCAGCTATAAGTAAGGATTTGTAAAGTGTACCAGAAAAAAAATCATCTATGTTGTTGAATGCACTTACACATAATTGTACATATATGTTTAGTTCCACAACCATGAAACAGGTACTTTTTACAGGCTTAAATGTTTTCATGTTTCCTTTTTTCACTTTAAGGTTTTCTATACTATTAAGGCTGAAAATGTGAAATGTATCAAGAAGGAGACATCTGCTTTAGTCCTTATCTTTAATTTTGACTGCTCCTACAAATACAGTTCTATGGAGAAATGTTAAATTTATTACAGGATGTTACGAATTCTAGGTGATGTTTGGAGATAAATGAATTAGCGGAGAAAATTATTGTCCTGTTTTATGCTGTGTTGCAACCATTTGTGCAATGGAATTTTATTATTCTACCTCACAAACCTTCAGTGAGATTGAAAATGTAATTGTGACTCCCTTTAAAGAAGGAAAATTATCCAAATGTGCCAAGTGCTATGTGAGTGCTGTTGTGAAATTAGTGTGTTGACTTTAACCTCTGATTTCTAAAGCTATTTGCAGAGACCGCTGCACTTGTCAATCTCTTCCTGGAGAGTCATTTCATTTTCTTAATTTCTACTGTGAGAAAATGTCATTTGTGACTCTCTACTTTCAGTAAATTTCCATTTTTTTCCCCTTTGTCTTCACTTTTTTGCATCTGTTAGCTAAGTTTATTTTTTTTAAGCTCTGTCTCCAAACAACCCAGATTTCTTTCTCTGAAACTCTTCTCACACTCCAGGAAATATTCTGCATCTCACTCTCTTCCAGTTATCCAATCTTTCTTTGAGCCTCTGACAACAGTATTGCAAGCTTACTTCTGGCTGATTTCCTCAAGCTCTCCACAATTCTTATCCCACACAGATGGGAAGAATGTGTTGGGAAGCGTAATGTCATACAACATAGCAGCTACACCTTAAAAATATCTGAGATAGACGGCATTTTTTAAGGTGCTCTGAAAATGTAGACAGTTCAGATACAGTAAGTCTCAAAGAGTGTTATCTGTTCTCTCTGTTAAATAGTTTTTGCACATTATTCAATCTGCAGGTATGGGTACAATTCCCTCTGCATTTTTCATAGGTATTTCTGACATGCCCTCCAAGTTCTCTCTGCTTAGGGCTTAATACACTAACGGGAAGAAATAGATTGTGAAGAGATGAGCCTTTAATGTCTACAATACACTATAATGCATGTGGCATATATTTTTCCACCTTTTGGGAGCTGTTTTAGTGACCCATATATTTCACAGGATATACCATAAAGTGCTTACTGTGAAATATTATGATAAGGCTTTTAGCAGCCATTGTAGGAATAGATTAATGGAGAGAAGCATAAATGAATGGCACAAGTGCACAGTATCTCATTCGTAATTTTTAATTCATCAACAGAACTGACAGTTCATAAAAGGTGTTGTAGTCACAAATATAATTCTCTTAGTCTTGTGGAACTGAGCTCCTTCAGAAAATGTAAGTCAGTTATTTACTGGAGTTACAAAGGTATGTGACTTGGACTTTCCCTGGATGATGATTCTAAATTCACAATGAAAAAAGTAGGAAAGATGTTGGGAGGTAAATCATCTTGTTCTGCATGCAGATTGTTTTACTACTGTGCTTATAGCACGTTCTCATGTAAAAGAGGAGAATGAGAAAAACAAGAATGAGCCCTTTGATTTTGCAGCTCTGCAAATCCTTACCCAGATGGGAGACCAAGAAACATGACTTACAGCCAGGTTTTCAAAATTATATTCTTATGTTGCTGTGAGAGATACTCATTATTTTGATTTCCCTTCTTTTCACTGAGCATGGAGAAAATTTGCATCAGTCCCCTTCAGACATCTAACATTATATATCCAAGATAGGATCCTAATTCCCCTTAAATACTATCTTATTCAGGAAAAAGAGAATTTGTAGGTACATTCAGAGGGTGATTCAGAGCTGCAGAGTACTGACTAGAATTTTGGAGGTGACCAGCCCTCTGTTATATTACAGGTAGCCCAGAGTGAGTGAAATTCCTGGCTTTGCTGTCTCAGATGAGTATTTAAGGTTGGGTCAGGTGAATCTCCTCTGTGCCTGCTCCTGCCTTCCCTGAAAGCATTAGGAATTCTTTTGTTCATTTGAATAGAAATAAAAAGAGCTTGAGATCTTCCTTCTCTGCTCAGCCCATAGTCAGAGTTTAAGATATACCTTAAATTTCATGACCTATTTTTTTTCTGCAATTCAAATTAGTCTTTTTTTAAACTTCAGCACATTCAGCTATTGCTACTGAAATGACAGTTTCTTTTTAGAAAACCCTTTAGTAATGTTTTGAAACACTCTGTTTACAAAAGCTTTCGTCTTATCCATTAGAACAAATGAATGACTTACCCGATTTCAGAATATTTGTAAAGTGAGCTTTACAGATCCCATTAAATGCTAAAAGCTGTTTTCAAGAAAATTGTGCCTGTCTTCAAGCGCTCAGCTCACAGTATGCTTTCCCCACATCTTCAGATTTGTGACATACTCCAGTGAAATAATAATAAAAAAGGATTATTCTAATTTGAAATAGGTCAGTCTAAAGGTGAAATCCTAAGACTGGTTATTTTAATTCTCTGGTATTCCCAACTAAGTTCAGGAAGGTTGAGAATATAATATGGGAAAAAATTCACTGAAGTATAGAAAAGATTAAGTGAGTGAACTGTACAGTCATGACCCCTGTATATAATAGAAATGTTTTCTGGGCAAAATTAAGACGGCTGTTAGATGTACATTTACAGATTGACTGCAGATATATACAGCAGTGTAATTTTTGTTCACTCTGACTTTTCTACTGCTTGATTAAAAGACTAGACATTTTCCCTAGAGATTCACTCCTCTGGTTAATGTGCTGTAATTGCAATGGAGTGCTTAGTACAGCAGCAACGAGCACTATTCTGTAATAAATTTAGGTCACTGTAGAGTTCATCATGTAGTCCATGGCAACAGAAGATAGAGCGATCGTTAGTTCATCTCTAGCTTTTAGCTGCAGTGTCACTGATTCTCCTGTCTAATTATACTGTTAGAACTAAATGTAGGCAAATTGTCCAAGTCCCAAGGTCCCTTCCTTCCTTCCTTACAGGTAATATTTCAGTAAGAGAAAACATGTGTAACAGCATTATAACAGAAACGTGAACCATAAGAATTCTGAGGCAAAAAACAATCACATTTTACCTTGGAGCATTCCTTTCCTATTTCTGTATAATCCCTCAGGTCAATATTTTTGAAATATTTTCATTTTTAAAAAAAACCCCTACAATTATTTTTTTATCTCTCTAGCAAAAAGCAGGCACATTTGTACCAAGCTTTCGGAATTGTGGATTGTAATTGCTAAGTTTCCAATTTAGAGTGAGTTTGAGCAAGAACTTTGCTACAAGTTTTTTTTCTCTGCTCATGTACTTGACCTTGGGCTTGAGAATATTTTATTCATTAAGCTTGTTGGCAAAGCAGCCATTCAGATTAAATTCCAGCTTCAGACTATTTACAAGTTTTTTAAGTTTTATTATTTCCCATCTGATGCAGATAAACACGACTACCACTAAATGCCTATTTCCTGCATTAGGAGTAGAAGTAGGACTGAAATACTTTATCATGGCTTATAAAAAAGCATGCATAACAAATTTTTCTTCATTTAATTATGTATTTTAATCTCTTGTTATTGCAGGGATGATGTTTGCTGACTACCATATATCTCATGAAAGGACTGAGGTGAAAGATCAAAGCATTTTAACACAAAGGTAAAGCAGTAGGATCTGAAAAAAAGTGTGGAAGTGGGGTTAAGACTTAACCTTTACATATATAATACTTAAAACTGTGAACAATGAACTGAGGTGGATTACAGAATTTGGACAGACTTTTATTATCTTTGAAGATCTTATCCTTAAGAATCTCAAATACTTTTTAAGAATTTAATAGTAGTCGTATGCAGTGCCATAAAAACCTGTTGCAACTAAGAATGTCAAGAGCAATGACATCCATTTTATAAGAATATGGAAAGCAGAAAGATATATGTAAATTGTCCACCAAGATAAACCCATTGGATTGCATCTTTCTTAGCTCTTTGATCTGTGACAAAAACCAAAGAATATTGTGTCTATAGGATTAAGGTGCATATTTCGAAGGGAATGTAGGGAAGCTAAAAATTTCTCACCCATAGTCTCTAATATCTTGAGCATTCATGACATCATCTATAATTTCATTGCAATACTTTTTCCATGTAAATTCCCAAGATGAAACTTTTAATAATCCATAAATTTAAGTATCTCACCAACACTTTTGTGAGAGACTGAAATGTTGACAGTTAATGACTCAAAACAATCGTCCATGAGTGGAAGGAGGGGTGCTTTTCTGAGGTCAGGTTTAACCCTCCCCCTGCCCCCCTAGGAGGAGGAGGTGAGTTTTTGAGTGTGTGGTGGCAATCCCCATAAGACAGAGGTCGTGAACACCCACTGCCAGAGGATAGAAGAAGTTTGTTATCAATTGTCATCCCTTACACACCCTGCCTTGTGGAAGGTCCCATTCACTTGGGACACTCACAAGTAGCCCTGAGGGTTTTCATCCCTGCTGGTGGAGCAGAGCTGGCTCCACTATGCTGGTGTGAGAGGCAGCTGTCATGCCTTAAGAGGAGTCATAAACCATGAAAAACCCTGAATCACCCCCAGACTCATTTCTGGGGCCTTCCAGCAAAGACTGAAAGCTCTCCCTCAGGAGATGTACCTGATGCCCACTTAAACCCAAGCCTATATTACCCCACTGCTCTTTCTGTTTTGTGGGTCTCCTTCACCCCCAATGGATCAAGACTTCAGTCATCACTTAGGAAAGTGCGTAGTCACTCTGACCCTCATTTCACAACTATCAAGTCTCATTGTGGGATCCATGGGTGGTGATATTTTTCACTCTCATTCTTTCTTTCTTTTTCCTAATACATTTTCCAAAGGGAAATTTTTATACTTTTATATTGTTATATTACTATAGCTATTATTTTTTTTTGCAAAATAAATCCTACATATGTGTATTTATAAACTCCGGTCATTCAGTGTTTTTTCAGTCTAATCTATCCCAAAGGATCTAGTAACAAGAACCTGGGTTACCCTCTACTTCAGGGGCCAGCTGAACAAACTCAAGGAAGAAGTCCTAACCCTTACTTGTGTGGTATTATATGGCCAGTGGCCCACTTGACTAAGGTTTCTCTAATCATTCTTCAGTTTTCACATTGTTTTGTTTATAACAAAGCATTTTGAAACACATGGACCCTAATATTCTGTACACATAAACTATCTTTATTGAAGTCAGAAAAGCTGCAGGAATTTATGTCAACTAATGACTAGATCCACATTTTACAAAGTTCTTGCTTCTGGAAAATGTTATGATATTTATGACATTAGGAAAGCCTTTTAGATAGTCTATAAAGTAGTGTTTATTTTGGAATAGGAGAGGAGAGAAATTTTTGACAGACAAATAATGAAAGAAATTACAGTTCTCTTTATATTTTATTGATATTATTTATATGGTGCAGAAAAGAGAGACAAAGGGAAATTTCAAAGACTTTTCAAACCTCTACATTTTCAGAGCCTTTCACCAAATATAGTCTAACCTGACACTGCACCCAAATTATTCAAGCAACTCCTCTTTAAAACAATACTGAACTGATTATGGCTCCTGGTTTGATTTCAGTTCTATGGTGTCATTAACTTTGAGTGAAGCTAGTGAAACGTACTAAGACTTTGCTGAGATAGTCTCCAATCACAAGCTTTCCATGGCAAGTCACTTCTGTTTTCTACTTTTAAGCATGGAGAGTGACTGCTTTAAGATGGCTTTTCCATCCTTACCCTATATGTTTCTATTATCTTCCTACAGCATTTATTATAAGATCTTTCTTTCAGGACTGATTTCCCTTGCAGTCCAGCTGTGATTACAGTTCTGTTCTTAAATTACCTCTCTCCAGATGTCTCTGCTGTCAATTTACTCCTGTTTTCACTCACTCAGTCTTTTTTCCCCCCAGGAAAGGATATTGTTACAGACCCCAAGATTTTTCTTTAGATAATTCTGTCCCAGAAGTCATGACTGTTTCATTTTTTAATTCTAGAGATTAAAAAACAAAACAGAACTTTCTCATTTCAGCTGTAATTGTATTCCTAAATGTCCACAATTTTCTTGAGTGCCTTCCATCTGGTGGAATTTGTTTTCCACATCAGGCAAGCAGGCCTAAAGTCAGATGACAAGGCCCTGTTGATCATCTGCTGGTTTCTAATTTAACATCAGATCAAATTTTTAAGACATCTGCAAAGCAATCAATAAGTCTATGACTGAATATTTTAAAATAGACATAATTTCAGCATAGCAGTTCGGTATCAATTTTTAGGTATAAAAAGTTCTAGGGAAAATTTAAGTTTCTGATGCAAGGCAGTTGACAACTCGTAAATTTGAGACAGAGACATATATAATTAAGTCTTCATAAGGTCCTACTACTAGAATATGGAATATAATGACAAATTTCGGAATTTAATATCCCAATGCCTTATCCACTACCCTGATAGAATGAAAAGAGATTACTGTTGGACAAACACTACGGAAAGAAGACTTAGTTTGTGACATTATCCTAACTGAAAAAGTAATTGGTTTTTGAAAGATGTTTTATTGCTGATGGGAGTTATGATTTCATGAGCAAAGGAAGGAAAACTTCAGTTAAGACAGCCTTGCAAAAAATCATCTGGGTACTTCATCTGGCATTTTAGAAATTTTACATAGTTAAACCTGTTTTACTGGTTTAAATTTAAAAGATATTCAAGTCTTTTATGTCAGTGAACAAAAGGTGGCTTACCACAACCTTCTGTGTCACAGAAGAAAGTTTCTGAAGTCTCATAGTCTTCTCTAACTGAGATATTTCTGGAAGTCTGAGAGGAAATTACTGCCTGGAGACAGCTTGTTGCTCTTCTGTTTAGAAGCCTTGAAAATGGACAGAATCCAGCATTCCAAACTACCTATCTGAAGGATGACAAGGTTACACAAACTGTGCAAAGTAGGGAAAAACATTTAACATTTGGTGACCAAGTGCCTCTAATGATCCTGCAGATTTTGGTAAGTGCTGAGATTAACAGAAATAATAGAGTTTAAGGTTAATTGATTTTTACCAAAACCACATTCTTCTTAACATCTTTTCCCCAACATAATGTGAACCATTGATAAAGTAAAAATGCTAGTAATTGCTGAATAGCAGTGCCTATGTTAGAAGCACTGACTTACTATAAGAATTTTCAGAGAATACAAAATCTGAATGGACAGTAAATGTTATTTAAATACTCTCATGAAAAACAATGTTTTCTGTAAGGATAAACTGCACAAATACCCGAAATGCAAAAGAAAATTCTGACTGGATCTGTTGCATTCTCTCACCTGAGCATATCACACCCTAAATATTAAGTACTGGCAGCTGCCCTGTAGTAAACAGTCTGATCATCACTAGAACTGGTTGAGTTAAGCCAAAACTCATGGTTAAACCTGCTTTTAGAAAAATGTTGGACTTGGACAATGATGACCATAAACTAATGAGAAAAAATTTCTGTTCTGGTGCTTCTCATAGGGTTTTTATCAACATATGCTTTTGTTTCTCTCAGTATTCTTCACTGCGTTCTCTTTGGACCAGGTTGTCCTCCTGAGCAATCAACATATGCTGAGGATTAAAACCTCAGGCTCAGTAGCAAATTTAGAAAAAAGAAAACAAGTGGATCTGAAGTTCACACCTGTTAGGCAAAAACCACAGAGATTTTTAGCAACGGAAGTGGATGTTTATCTCACACCCTTGTAGGAACAGAAAATGTTTTATTCATTGGCTATGCAGTGTAAGTTCACAGACTTTATCGCTGAGATCAGTCAGTAAGAGCTTTGACTACCTAAAAATCCTGGATTCAAGCTTCATTACCAAATAATTGCCCCTAATTTTTGTGACAAATGTAGAAAAATCATGATTGACACGTCTCCAAACCCACACCCTTACTCCTACCCTGCATAATCGCTAGCCAGGCTAAACATTCCCTGCAGGCAGGGAAGAGAATCTACTATCAATATTTTGATGATCCATTAATGCAGGTCCTGTCTGATTGAGTTTCTGCATGTTCACTTGGAATGTAACACTCTGTGACCTTGAAATATGAGCATTGAAGACAGGATACCTTATCTTGCTGCATGTCACTGTCACCAAGTAAAGCTTCTATTATGGTGCTTTGAAATGAGCTGGTGGTGAAAAGAGAACCTCTACTATTAAGCCTACCTTAACACAAAACCTGTGTTATTTATTTACAATGCTACATGAATCATCTGCACTTTCTGTGATAAGCCCAGGGCTGTGTGTCTTTCATTTCAGCTGACATTTTGCTGCCATTTGCCAGGCTAAGTAACTACCGTGCAATCACTCCAAGCTGATATGTGGTCATTCTTTTGCACAAAACAGACATTTAACTCAACTAAAAGACCTTTTTGAAGAACAAAATTTGACAAAGCAAATTTTTGCTCATAAATGAGAAGTCAAGTAAGTCTGTAGCAAATACACTTTTGTGGCAACTAAAAAGATTTCTGCAGAGAATTTGACAAACTGTTCTACTTCCGTACACAAAGTAGAAAAAAATAGTTTTGGGTAAAAGGATTTCTCAGAGTACTGAAAGGCTTTTATTTGAAATTATGTATCCTTAGCCTTGCCTGATAAGATAGGTGAAATCTGTGCCTTTTTAAAGACAAAGAGCTGTCAGTTTCATACCTTTCAATGTGCTGAAAAGGACCTAATAAAAGGACATTTTTCTACCTTGTATTTGCTTTTTTTCCCAAATATTTAATTATCAAACACAATGCTAATATTTGATAAACCTAATGCATTTCATGACTTTTTAGCTTGCTTGACAATGCCCTAAAATGATAGAATCACTGGGTATCTTTTGCATGGAGAAATTGACTACTTCTTTCTTTCTAACTATAAGTGGCAGAAAACTGAGCACAATTCAAGGATAAGGAGTTTTGCTTGCAGTTGTTTAGGCACTGAGATAACTTGCTGACAGATTTGCTTGGATGCTTTCACTCCTACTTAAGTTTAAAAAAAGAAATTAAACAGTAATAATAAAATACATACAAAGATGCACTGGAATTGTCCACAACTGACAAGTAACTTCTAGTTAGAGATTTAGAGACTGATGGTTAATTATTTCTGAGCTTCTTACGTGGCAGATTATGTGACTTTCATTTTCTTGTCCATGAAGCATATCAAACGCAGGGTGCTATTTTTGGGTCTCAGCAAATTTTCCCCATATTTTTCTCTTCCAATTATTTGTTGCATACTGTACGTGCTATGCAGAACTGAGGAGAGCAAACACAAATAATTCTAGCCTGAGAAAATGCCATCATGACATTCATCACCACTTTGTGACATTTGTTGTCCTCTTATTAAACTGCCTGGCATTTCATGAAACCATGCCCAGACTAATTGCATTTTCATTAACTGTTGTTTTCCCCTATTAAATTATTTGATAGTATTTTCCTAGCAGGAATGTCAACATGTTTAACTAACTCTAATAACTAAAGCTTTGAAAACCATCCTCCTGGGTCTCTTACTTCTTCCCAGACTGGTCTGGTACACAGTTTTTAACGTCAAGAGTAGGAACATCCTATCCAGTTGAAACTGATGTTTCTCCTCCAGTTTTAGGTCTTCAGTAAATGTAAATTTACAAAGGTGGATCCAGTAATGCCTTTGCCTGACATCACAGTTATTTTCAGCTCCCTGTAGGACTCTTTCTGTTTCTCAGCTCCAGTGTTACCGTTCACGGGAGGTCACATTGCCTTCCAGAAAGCCAGCATTAGTTTTACAGGTTTGCAGGGCAATGTTTGGGGTAAGGTCACCTTAGCAAGGGAAAAGCAGGCAACAGCAGCCCCATAGTGAACCTGCAACACATGTGAAACCTGCAGGTTGAGCTGCTGCCTTACCTGGCCTCTTTCAGGAGATCTGACTTGAAGGACCAGGAGGATGTGGGTAAAACAGCACCAAGAATTTACTTGAAAATCTCAAATATTAATTCACTGGGGATAGATTACAGTAGAAAAAAACAATCCATGTTAGAAATACTAGTAATTTTTTCGCTTATATATAAAAGAAACATGAGTCAAACAAACTTGCTATCCTGCCAAAAATAATTGTCTCATTAATCTTGGCTGTATTAATTTTGTTGTACTATGAAGATCAAATGCAAGAAAATCCTTTTGTGTTCTCACCAAGTTTAACTCTCTATATTTACTAGAGTTTCTTTCTCTATAAAACCAAAATTTTGATAACACCTTTAACAATTAATTAGGGTGAGTAACCAGGGATATAGTGTGACATGCAGAGGGGATGCAGACACCACTCATCTGCAGAATGAAACCACACCACCCACACACTCTGTGTACATCCCTAACACTGCCTTTCTGTGAAAATAAACCTTGTTTATGAGAATAATATTATCAGATCACTTCACAAACACTGATTTGCACAAGATATCTGTACGTATATAAATAGGAAATTTGAAATTATTTCTGCAATTAATAAACTTTTCAGTATTTTATTAGTATTTGGCCACTCATCTTTCTCTCATGCACATAGCCCTTACACAAATACCCACACACACGCACACCCTTATTGGGTTTGCTGACACTGGACACAGTGCATGGTTTTCCTGTGTTCTCTACTTCTTTTCCATGATGTGGTTTCCAGAACTGTGGCTTGGGGATTTCTCTAATCTGTAAATATGTAGGAAATCTGAACTAAGTAAGAAACCTTGGTACAATATCTCCATTGTCTTACAGGCACTTATTACCTTGAATTGTGGGTAACCACTGAGTGAGAGTGAGCTTGACAAAATGCAGAGCATCAACATGCTATTAAATCTCTCCCAAACATCATAAATACATAGACGTTGTTCTGACTTCACAAAATATCTCAGTGTGCAGCATAGGAAGGCAAGAAACATGTTAGAAGTTTCAACACAGTCAGTGGGAGTGGGTGATATAACAGTTACTTGGAAGAAAAAAGAGAGACATCCAGCACTGATTTAAAAATATAGATATAGATGTAATAATTTAATTTCCTCTTTGTAAAAAAAAAAGTTTTAGATAGTTGGTTAAAACTGTAGTTGCTTACAGCCTCCACAGTTTAGTCCAAGTCTATGGTGCAATATGATTAGTTGTATGGTTTAAATACTCTTCCTGTGCTCTTTCACACCCTATGATTTTCAATATCCTGAATATTTTAGCAACTTTTCTTCATAAGTAAGCCATCAGTTTTCAGAATGTAATTGCCCAAGACAAATACTTACTTGCCTTTTGAGACTTAGTTAAAGCAAATAACTCAGAGTTGTTGCATGTAGACTATTAATTTCAAGACTATTTTCACTTGCTGACATCAAAATATGTGATTTCATTTGACATTTCAAAAATCTATCTGCATCACATGCAGTTTCAGAAATCCTGGTCCATCTGTAATTCAGTGCATTCAGCTTTGACAATGCCTCAAACCTCTCTTTTTGCTTTCAGGAAACTTCTCTTTTTGCCTTTCACTTCATATTATACATTTACAGGTGTCTTGGTTTCAGCTAGGGTAGACTTAATTTCTTCTCTGCAGTTGTTACAGTGCTGTATTTTGGATTTGGAATGAGATGATATTGATAACACACTGATGCTTTGCGTTTTTGATAAGTCCTATTTAGTCAATGACTTTTTTAAAAGGTAATTTTATGCTCTACCAGTGAGGAAATACACACCAAAAAAAAAAACAAACAAAAAAACAACAAAACTAGCCAGCACAGGTAACCCAAACTGGCCAAAGGAATATTCTACAAAACAGAACATTGTGCCCAGTACATGAACTGGAGGGAGTCACCCAGAGGCTTGTCTGACCTCGGTTCAGAGGAGGAAGTCTGGCATCTGTCAGTGGACAGTGGGCAATTGCATTTTGTCTCGCTTGGTTTTCTCACAACATTATTATTATTATTATTTAATTTTCAATTATCGAACTGTTCTTGTCTCAACATACAAGTTTTACTTTGGTTCTTCTCCCCATTCCAGCACAGTGGAGGAAAAGAGATGGGAGGTTGAGCAAGGAGGTTGAGAATCTCCTACTGGGCTTAAACCACAACAGTGAGTCCTGCTGTTTCTACTCACTTTTGATAACACAGGCCACTTGAGACAACCAGGTCATGCAAAAAGAGAATGAACGAGGAAATGCAGAATGAAGGGTTTACTTAGGTCCTGAAATAATACTTGTTTAAATGAAACTGTGCCTGCATTTCCCTACTTTGTGTTGCCACTGTACAGGCAGCTTTACTGAGCTGTAAAAACTCTACCAACCATCCCACTTGCACACAAGAAGGCTCATGCTCAAGTAAGCATGTTGGTGTTACTGAAGCTATTCTTTAAAGGAGACTGACACTTGAATAACACTAGGTTTTGGGGATTATATGTGACCAAAAGACATATACTTGCATATACTGCCCAATATACTGTTGTGTAGAAATTCCTTAAATATTCTGGACTGGTGTCTTCTTGTAGCCAGTAAACTGAAAAAAAATTTGTCCAGAATAGTCTGTGCAGAGTTTTCTCTTCTACTTTTCTGAAAAATATTTCACCTTGGCAGTTTTCTGATTATTGCTTATTATGCAATTTAATCCCAATTATTTTTTCATTAGTTTTTTCTCTGACAGGACTTTGAATCATTGTTACTTAATTGTTTTGGCATATCCAGTTCCCCAGATGCTGCAAGCTATCACCTTTGTCACTTCATATCCATTTTCTACTTTTCTAGATCATGACAATCAAACCTATCCAGTTAAGCATGCATGTCAAGAACTCTGAAGAAGAGCCTCCTAGACAAGGGTGTAACTCAAACTCATAGGTAGAAGATGAAATTTGCACAGAATTTTGTCCAGTTTGTGGGTGCTGTCTTCTTTATTTTTTCTTCTTAAACCAAATAAATCTCTACTCATCTTCAGTACAAATTGTAAATCTATCTATTAATGTTAAGGGTCTTTCCCTTATGGACAGATGCAGAGGCCTGGGAGAGATCCAAAGTTGCTTTAAAATGATGTGTGCTTCCCCTTAACATGTGGATGACAATTTCTGAAACACAAATTTTCTTTCATACTGAGAATCTGGAATGCTGCCATCTGTTTGCTCTTTTTTTCATTTCAGATATAACATTTTATTTCAATTTGTCTGTATAGAGAGTGAAATTCAGGACACATTTGTACCCAATTACTTTGAAATTAGATACGTATCGTGTCACAATATTTGTGTGTAATGTTACGATTTTTTTTCAAACAGACTATTACTACTGGAAAGAGGTTACACATTGCTTATGGATATGCTTTGGAAGTCCAGAGAATCCAAAGAACAGCTCTTTTAACATCACATCCAGAGGGTCTGTGGCAGGACAAAAGGGAAGAGATCTTGCCATTTCTTCCTGTTGCACCTTTCCTTCTGGATTTCTTACCTCCAGATAAGACACTTCAACCTAACTTATAATTTTTCTCAAATTGAGTCTTAAATGCAGTTTGGGGAGTGAGTTTTCAGTAGTGTAAGGCCTGCCTTGTTACTGTCTAGATTAACTTTTCTACTCCTGTGGGTGGCAAGGAAGCATGTGTTCTGAATAAGCATGACAACACAAATTTAATCCCATAAAGCCTTACTCAGTTTTCACAATTTAATATTCTGAAATGAAAGATATACTGGTGCCTGGAACATGTGCTCTCTTTCAGTAAAATGCTGGTGCAAAGTGTCCTATTGGGAGTGATAACAACTCTTGTAGCCTTTACATCATCTGATTCTTAACTTAGAGTTTTGGTTTTCCTATGAGGTCCGTATGACTCTTTTTTATGCTGAATTTAGAGGATCTGTGCAAATGTTGTAGTCAGCAATCCTTCTTAGGAAAACAGATCAGTTTGGAATAGAATAAGAGTGAAAAATAATTACAGAATAAACATTTACAGAAAGGAACATTTGATGTTACACACCTCAATTTTTCCACATCTAGCAAAACTATCTTCAGCTTTCAAAGACGTGCTTTCATCTATAATTCTTTCTTCATATCTCAGCATTCTACTTAGGTAATTTTTCACAGTTGCTAGCCTTGCAGCAGCTTTTAATCATTGAGGGATTATTGAAAATATAGATTTTTGAAAATTATGTCTCACATAGATAACTGCAGAGATATAGTCACATAGATAACTATTCAGATACAGGAACTTAGTTTTATTGGAAATTTTCCAACAGCTCTTTGAGTTTTTTTTCTCTTGCACTTCTTCATATGTACATACAGCTTATGTGTCCTTCCATTAAATGTGCACTGGCTGAGACCAGTATAATATCAAGCTGAAAAAATATAGTATAAGTAGGCATCATGCCACACATAATTTCTGTCAAAGGTTTTATGTATAAAGGAAAATGCACGTAGTGCCTTTGTTTTGGATCTGTTAAGGGACAATGGTAAAATTTATTTCTGCCAGCATTGTTTCACAGCTTTTATCTGCTGGAAAATGCTCTTTCATTAGCACCTGTTCCTTCAGTCTGCGAGACTATCAAAGTGCTCATCATGTGTCCACTGCCAGTTTTACTTTAATTCTTTGTCATTTACTCTGATCTAAAAGTCACTTGTCTGTCTTTTTGTTTGTTGAGAAACAAGCAAATATAATTTTTTCTTCAATCTTCAAAAAAAGGAGTGAAGAAAACTTCTTACAGTGTTATGCACAAATTGCTATCTTGCTTTGTGGTTATTTGTATTTTTAAATCCAGTTATCCAAGGGACAGATTCCCATTATGGGATAAAAACAATAGCAGGAAACTTTAATTAAAATTAAGTCGAACCA
>JAODKT010000215.1:38121-53629 GCA_027576195.1 Cossypha heuglini | reverse complement strand
ACAGAAGTGTTCTCACAAATTTTGCCTAAATTACCCTTCTGCTTCAAGGAGGAATGACATTTCTTCTTCCCCTCATAACACAAAAGTGTGTTTTACAAGGCAAAGCAGCGACAACAATACACTTATTTATTGTTGTGAATAGCAAAATCTTTATGCATTTTCAGAGATGTGGGTGGTTATGGGATATAAGTTTATTTTCATTGACATGTTGACATCATCCACCCAGCCTTACTGTTTACTTCTGTTCATATTTATTACTGCATATGTAGTGGTGCAGCTGATTTCCAAACATTTTTCATTTTGAGTAACACAGGCTCTGGATACAGCAAGAGAGGCATTAACACTCTAAGAGGACACTTCTTTGAGGTCTTTTATTATTTAAAGTTTCTGTGGAAGCCAGTAAATGTTAAGATTATAGAATTCCCTGTCTCCTTTTCTTTAACGTTGCCTGTATTCAAAGCTCTTTTAATAGAAACATTGCAGCAAATTGCATAAGACACTGACTTCTCCTTGCTATCTTCCAAAAACTTTCCCTCTGCAAACAGCAAAAACTTTCCCTCTGTTTGCAGCCCCACTCACCCCTCCCACTCCCTGTGCTGATCTGTCAGTTTCTAAAAAACTTTTATTCACTTTTTGTCTCATACTAGCACAAGCAGGAAAGACACATTTAGAATCATATACAGCCATTGATGCCAAGGCTCGTTGTCCTGTGTTGTTGGTAATAAAGCTACTGCCCATTGCCCTCCCAGCCACACAGCCAAGCACTGTCCAACTGACAGCCTGCAGAACTAATATTTCTCTGCCACCCCTGCTGTCTGCTTCCACCAGTTACAGACTCTCTCCTCAAGAAGCAAGGAGAGAAAAAACACAGAATTTAATTAATTTTTGGTGAATTTTTCTACCCGTTGTTATATTATTCCTATTAATACTGATGGCTATTTTTAATGCTTTTCTCTGGCTCTCCTGTTAGTCACTGCACACTAGTCCACTCAATCCTTTTAAGTGTAACATATTCACTAAGAGCATTTCCTGTAGCTTAAAAATGTCCATCCCTCAGCAATTTCCACATTTTGTCTGTGCTGTTCTGCTTTTCTTGTGGCTTTTAATCCATGTGTCCTTAAGTAAAGGTCAATATCTACCTCTTGTATTGCATAAACAAAGATTTAAAAGCTGATACAGATATTCTGTTAGGGTTTGTACATGAGCAGGTGCAAACTTAAAGAGAGATCAGTGTCCTGCACCCACTCTGTATTGGATATTCAATGAAAGTAAAACCTGTGATCATCTTGCCAGCGCCAGACACCAGCTCTGACTATTGCTCTTTGGCCATGGCACTGGTATGGTCAGGGCTCCACCTAAACGTAAACTGTGCCAGACACTGCCACTGTGGGTGTGAGAGTGAAGAACAAATGCAGACCCAAAAGCTATTTTAATTACATACTTTCCTACAAATCTATGCCAGGCTACATACAGACAACACAAAAATCCCTAAATTCTATTAAGGAGAAGATGCATAGCGGATAGAACTCTCTCACAAAAAGATTTCTCTCTCTATTTGCCAGTAAATGCCGTCTTTTCCATGAAGTGGAATGGGGTGTTTCAGATGTGGTAAGGATTATCCTGCATCTGTTCCCATCAAAGATTGTAACACTTCAGATGCTGCCAAGAATTTAGTCTAATTCAGAGAATGGTGGAAATCTTACCTTTGGACTAGTTGATGTTTGATATTTCATGTCCAAGGAGGACATCAATATAAGTTTATTCTTATATTTGAAAATAAATTCTAAAAGAGTTTAAAAAGAAGCAGCATGCTTTCCACCTTTTATTTTTATTATTATTTAATTTTTTGTTATTATTTATTTTTCTTCTTATTATTATTACTATTAAATGTTGCTTAGTGGAACATTTTGATATGCCATGATTTTTCCTACTCTTCCTTCATTTCTGTTAACTTCCCTTAGATAATAGTATGTTGTTGAAAATCTTCTCGTTCTTTATTTTTTAAATAATATGAAGTATTCCGTGTTGTGCATTTCTAGGAACAAAGCTCACTTATTCTTCACACTGCATTGTTTTCAATGAATCAGCTATTTACAGTGCAGCCCAAGAGACTAATGGTTTTCTTGACTCTTTGCAACGCTGTTCTCCTCATGCCTTAATAAAGATGAACAGTATTTAACTGCCAGGCATCAGAGATCTCTTTATTTTAATTAGCAAGCGTGCTTCTCCTATCATTTTCCTTGGAACAAAATATATCCTAGAAGACTCATTGCTCCCCTAGCTGTTGATTTGGAATGAATTAAAGGAAACATCTTATGAAAGGTGAATAGCTAGGGAAAAAAAATAAGGTCTAACATTAAACTATAAATGTTTCAGCATTTTCTTCAGTCAAACCTCAGGCCAATGGCTTTTCAATGTCATGCCTTAGTAAAAGTCTTTTTAACCCATGCCTGTCTTTCCAAACAAGGCAGACAAAAGCTTCTATTTTAAAAACAAACAGCTAAGTGATTTGCTGTACACTTGTCATGAATAGTAACGAGAAGATCTGTGGCAAGTTCCTCTCTTTAATTAGCACATTGCTACAGTCTGACTGCTGTTGTTGCTGTTTGGATGAGTACTGTCTTATTACAATTCCTTCAATGCACTTGAAGAAATTCAGAAACCAAGTTACTAAAAAAAATATAATGGAGTATTCTTTGGATTGGTTCAAAAACACTTCCATGTTTCACTTTTTTGTTTGTTTTGGTTTTGGTTTTTGGGGGGTTTTTTTGTTTGTTTATTTTTTTAAAGGAAGAACTAGCTGTTAAAGCTCTGAGTAAATCCAGTGATAAGTATTGTATAAAACTTCTTTTAAAATAGATTTTCATAAACATACTCGGGAAAGGTTTATTTTACATAGATGGAATGTGTATATGCTGTTTTAAAAACAGAAGCTTTTTTAGGGCATTCTCTTATTACTCTGCCTTAAACGTAGGGATATTTCAGGGTTTCATAGTTGAATAGGATGGAAAGGATATTTTTTTAAATCACATTTTTGTTAAATTTATCTGATGTAATATTTTAAATTGTTTTCAAAATTTCACAGCTTTTCCAGACAGAGCAGCATTTCAAAGCAGTAGTAACATTAAAGTAGAAAAACATTACAGCAATAACTGAATCAAAGGGAGAATGGAGACTGACCAGAAAAAACTGTGAGAAGCTTCAGGCAATGAAACAATAAAGAAAAGAAAGGGTTGACGAAAGGGAATATATTTTGATTGCAGCTGCACTTTTTAATGGAGGCTTCTGGAGATTCATGAAAAGATATTTTTCAAGATAATACATACCACTGTATTGTATAGGAAAATCATTAAAAGAATGAAAGAATAAAATAGAATGGCTAAATCAAGCATAAATTTCTTATGTTTCTACATATTTCATGGAAAAATTCCATTTGAAGACATTTAAACAAATTATTTCTTCTTCACTCTTGGGGGTTATTAAGGATTTTTCTCCTGATGTTTTTCCATATGGGCATAGTGGTCATCTGGTACTTTTAAGATTCTTTGGCCAGGAATCTGCCTATGGATGTGTCTTCATATAAGGTTCACTAAAACTAGGAAAAAGGACATGCAAATTGTCAATGCTGGATTTGCATTTTTGCAAAGTTGGTAATGGATCCTCACCAGAAAAATGCAAAACCCTCCTTTATTACTGTATAAGGAATGTTAACTCCTTATCAATGAGTTATCACTGATATCAAGGTATATAAGAGAGAAACCAGGTGTTAAAAACAAATTCTTAAGAAAATATCACGATTGTTCAAATACCTGGATTGTAATAGATACTGTCCAGAGTGAATAGAAATGAGCCTGTCTTATGACCTGCACTTTCTAAATCATGGATGGTAACATTTTAATGTAAATACCTTTGGCAATAAATAATGCTGAAGGATATTAGAGAAATTCACAGTACTTTATACAGGAGTTCCTATTTTTTTAACTGAATTGTTGGTCTTCAACAAGTTCTATAGCAGAAGAATCAGGAAGTATTTATTGAATTATTCACAGAAAGGATTTTTAATTTTTTTTTTAATGAGAGACATTGGAAATTCACATTTTAATACACATCAGATGAGTAGGATGAGCAGTCAGGGAAATTCCAAACTCCTACCAGAAAATAAAAATTTTTTGAAGTCTAAAAGACCATGGTGTTATCTTGGAGCACACAAATGTACATGTGCAGTGATTTATATAGTATAGGAATTTAAAGAGTGGACATACCTTCTCAGTCCAAGACAGTACAAGTGGAAAAATGTGATGCCTTTTATATAAAGATATATAAATTTACACATATGTTTACATTTAAACATTTGCACATACCTGTGCATAGTAAACGTATGGATTTTTTTAAAGGCAGCTGGTAATTCTGCATGTTGTTTTTTGGTGGGGCTGGATTTTCAGATGGTACAAATCTGCCTGCAGCAGAGCAACATTCAGGTTGTTCAATCTCAGGTTGGTTTTGGATACTGTGGTCAAACATAAAGAAGGAAAGAAAGATGTTATTAGCTAAGGATTAATTCATACTCAATGGTAGTGAAACCATGATTGAATTCAAAAACTGTGAAGAAGTAAATGGTTCTAAATCAGTAGTATAGTAATTAGTATGTCAGTATATTATTTCTATATGATATGTAAGTTGCAGAACAATTACCCACTTCTGGCATGAAAATCACTTCATGGGTTTTGGTATGCAACTGCCTGGAAAGTCAAGAGTGAAAATATGATGTCCGAGAAAGGACTCAGAATGAGGAAATTATTGGATTATATAATAATGAATTCACAGCTATAAAAAAATTTGAAACTACTTCTAAATATTCGACCTTTTTTGAAAAAAACTATGTAGATGTACATACCTGTACAGACTATATGCAAAATAAATGCAATCATTATGAAGTCTCTTTTCCATATACTAAATTTACCAGATGTAAATCAAACACTGTCCCTAACAAGACAACATGCATTTTTCTAAACCTTCATGAGTAAAAAGACTTTATAGGTAAGCTTCCATAACACAAAACTGTCTTTGACCAAGGACAGCAGTTATCCAAATGTGGCCTTGGAGCTGGATAAGGGGCTACAAAAAGCTCCATATTTGGCAAAGAGGGGAAAAAGTGCTTTTGCTAACATGTTATCAAAACATCGAAATTTTCTGATGATTCCTGGAGGTTTCAAATGGGGGTCAGAGACGGAAAATGAGCAGAGATCAGGCTGTGCAGTCAAGCTGAAAGTAAATATTTCACATAGATACTGAAATAAGTAATATATCAAGCATGCATATAATTTGTCTGTACAAATAAACCACACAGCACTCATACCACAGTACACATCTGACTTCTCCGCCACAAAGTACATCTGAGTATGTAGACACAGGCAGCATAACGTCTCTGAAAATTTTCTAGAACTTGGTTTTCACAGCACTTTGCCTACAGCTGTAATTGGTAGAGCACAACAGTGATGTGACACCCTTCCTGCAAGGTCTTTTGTGGAATACGTCTGCTGTACAGTGGGAAGACAAAATATGAGTCTTGACTTAATCTTGTGGTAGAAAGGATTCAAACTGGGAAACTGTTCAACACAATTTGCATATTATGCAGATGAAAAGCTAATGACAAAAGAGTGTATTGGCAAACTCTGCCTTGTTAGCTGGCAGTGATGTGTATAGCAGCATGAATACCTAGACATAAGCTCTACTAATGTTATTTTGCAATTAAGAAAATAAAGTCAGAGAAATGCAGTGAGATCTGCGCATGCAAATAAGATTCAGTTGTGACGAAACAATACAATCCCATACAATCCAAATAATCCAGTTCACTTTGGGACACAGGCGTCATGATTGTGTGTTATTAATTTTGAATGGTGGAAGAGGGAGAGTAGCCAAGTGCTTATTGAATCCTTGTTTCTAGTTTAAGCAGCGGCTTCTTCATCCTTGCTTGCCAGTTCTGAGTGTATTTCAAGGAACATTACTGAGAACAAAATCGAACAGCATCAATATTAATGATCTGAACTAGAAAGATAGCTTTTAGTGTGCAAATTAATTACCCTAATCACAGGGTTTTTTGTATCCATTTTAATGAAATAACTATTTATTTCACTGAGTCCTGAGCTTTTCTTTTGCAAATAAGGCACATTTACATGATAAATACATGAAATTTAAATGGATGACTAAATTAAATTGAGGAGGGAAAAAAGACCTTTTTAAATACAATTTTCATAGGAAAAACAGCTAGATTAATGGGTTGGTTAGCTGACTGGCATCTGTGATTAAATCTTTTTAATGTATGTCAAATAGAATTTAATGGACCTCAAGAAATGTCTACATAGTAATATTCAGGGTTTAGTGAAGATGCATTTTATCTCCTATTATTGAAGTGTAGACAGCTGAAGGCATATTGCTTGTTGCTGCCCAGTACAGTACAGAGACATTCTGTTTGAGAATAGTGGTGATATCAATTTGCATCTCTACTTTCCTGTGTTGTGTGTCCGTTCCCCTGAAAATATTTTTTATTCTACCTGTAAGAATCTAAAACAAGAAACTCCACTCTAAAATGATGGTTTCTGATTGTTTGCATAGTCTTCTGATTTAATCATCACATGTACATTAGTTTGCGCTATTGTTTTCTAATAAAAACAAGAGAGGGAAAAATGCTTAGTTCAGGGGGACTTTAAACAAATATTTTAGATTCTATTTGTTTTGAAAATTTTATTTATTGGCACAAAGCTTTGAAGGGCTCCATATTCAACAGGATTTGAAACTCATTGCAGCCCATTTTTTGATAAGAGTCCTGCAGAACAGAGCATCTTTCTCTGCTTGCTTTTTTCCCAGTCGAGCCACCAGAGACATCTCCAGCTTCCTTTGATTTGGAATGATCAATGGCAGCTGCGGCAGGCAGGCAGGGTGCCCCAGGCACAATGCAAACAAGTCTCTCTCTCAGCTCACTAGGATTTACATTTCAATTGCTGCCACATTTTTAAAGATAATTATAACCTTTTTATATTAATATTTTTCTGTGGTGTCTCTGATATTTTAACAACATAAATATTAATTTAGCATATCAAGGAGAACAGCTTTCTTCACTGAAATCACTCAAACAAAAAATATCTCCCAAAAACACAGGGCATCAAACATGGCATCTCAATCTCTGAGCATTAGCAACACTTTGGAGGGGGGCATCTGCTGGATTTGATTTTGCATGGCTCTGCACTGTTTTAAAGATTAGCAGAGAATAACCTTTCCCTTTGACTTGAGACCAAACTGTCCTGCTACAACAGCAGAATGTGTTCACTGTCTAGGCTGACATCTGTGACTTATGTGGCTGCAAACAGCGTCTTTACCATGGTGAAAAATATCAGCTAGATAAAGCTGCCTTGATAAAATTGATTTTCTTGGAAAGAGAAAAGGGGAAATTGCTGCTGGTGGTGTTGAGAATTTCTGGAGTTTCATGCTGCAGCCTTTCTCCTGTTACCAATCCAGCCTTTTATATTGTTCCCCTTTTGCATCAGGAAAAGCCATCATAGTGTACAAACAGATGTTGCTTTGCCTACCCAGATCATGTGTTGGATCACAATAAATTTTTTTGCAGCCTGCCCCATAAAATTTTAGCACGTAGCATATTTGACTTATCTAAATCTTCCCCATCACTCTTCTTCTTTTGTTTCTAATGCAACTACAACATTCTTAACTGGCCTCCAGTGCTGAGCAATAATCACAATTTTTCGATTCAAACATTTGTGGAGATAACGCTTTTTCCATAGCAACTGACAAATAAGGGGAATTAGTGTGTGTCACAAAGAAATTTGATATCAATACTCCTCAAATGTTACAAGGAGATCATGCTGATGCACCTCTTGGCAAAATGCAGAGTTACAATCTTTTTATGGGCAAGACCTTAATTTCCTACACACCCAAACCATGAGCTTGAGCATTGCTTGAAGCTGACTAGAGGAATAAAACTGCTCATGAAATATGCATGACTAACACATATGCTGCCAGGAGAACCTAGTATATTATGTATGACCCTTCTGTAATTGTAAGAAAATGATATTCATTTAAATGGATGTTTATCACAGTTAAAGGTACACATAATGAGACAAAGGTCATGTACCTAAAACCATAGATTTAGCCCACTATTTCTGGCCTTGTTTGAAAGGACTATGACTTTTTCATAGTTGTTACTGCACATGTGATCTATAATTACGTAGCTTGAAAGAGTCTCTGTCTTTATTTTTGCACCAAATACGGTCTTAAACTAAATGCAAGTCTAGTAATGTGTGCATACATCTGGGTAATATCTAGGCAGCATATTGAAATTCACATCAAGCCTAACTCTCCTTTTTCAGCTGCTGTTATTCAGGGCAGCTACAGATTTTTTTTTCTCATTATTATTTGCCTTTATAAATTGTATATTTTCTTATTTTTTAAACAGTCCAAGTCTCTTAAAGGGAGAGAGAGATTTTCAGCTTGCAAAATAGCTGCAACATAGTTTGTACAGTTCTACTTCAATCAGCCCTCCTCCAAGCAAAGCAAGTTTTGAGCAATACGTTTTAATTTGTTTCTTCCTAAACTGTAACATATTTGTAATGCGGATTTGGTTTTATCTTTGCATGAATACGTTCTCAGAGCTCAGGGAGAGATGTTACACAGAACATTGCACTCAGTGAAAGCCAGATTCAGTGCAATAAATGAACCTTTTGATTAGTGCCGCAGAGCCTCACCAGAAGCTTTCTCTCTTGGTTAAGGATCTCCACAAAGATGCCTGAAATTTTCTTGTTGCCCCCATGAGAACAAACCTACAGCCTTGAAAAGCCACAGGTCAAAGAAGAGAAAACCTATTTAGCGCAATTCAAATTGTTTATAGAAAAAGGCAACAAAATTCAAGACATGTAACTGCTGCAAAAGTAACTCTAAGGATGGATGTTGTTATGCTCAGGGGAGAGGGACAAGTTCATCTTGGTCTAATTGATTTAAAACCATACTATCAACAGAACTGAAAGCAAATGATAAATCTTAAAAAAAAAAAAAAAAATCACAGTGGGCACGCGGTCTTCCTTCAGGCCAGGACAATACTGACCAACAGAGCACTCTCACTGTCTTATAACAGGCTTGAAGTCAGACTCTCGAGGGTAGAAGAAGGAACTGAAGATATTTCAGATGTTTTTTGATACTATCTGCTGAAAAAGAGTATGAAAACACCCGGTAATCAGGTATCAGAAAGCTCAAAGAAGTCAGGTCTTTGTGTTTCCTGTGTATTGAGTTTCTGAGGAAGCAAAGGTTTGGAGCTTTCTGCTTGGCCTCTCCTCATCAGGATGGACATGAGTCTGTTCGGACCTGGGCTCCACCTCATTGCTCTGAGCAGGTTGCACAGACTAGGAGCCACAAAGAGGGCCTGCCCATACTCTGAAATTCATTAAAAACTTGGGTTTTTTTCACTTAGTTTACCATATAGCATAAGAAACCCTGAAGCCAAAATAATTCTCATTCCTTTTCTTGTACCAGCAGTAAAAGGATGACAGCATTCCAAATTCGGTCCATTTTTTCTTCAAGTAAGAGAAATATCACTTAGTCTGCCGATAGAAATTCATGGGAAAAATTTAAAGAAAAAGAAAAAAAACAACCCTAAACCAGTCCCACTACCCACTATAAATAACTTCAATATGTTTAATTATTACATTGCTGATTCATCCTATCTGATATGAGAAATTCCCTGAATGAGAATATTTGTACTAATATACCAACCAGAGAACAAGAACAAATTCTGATCTGCTTTTTGGAATGTTTTTTTTTTTGTCAGAGTTGAGGTCACAGCATGGGTTTCTGAATTCAGTCCAGTCCTGAAATAGGGTGATGAGGATTGCAAATACTGTACTTTAACTTTAAGAAAATCTACAACTCTACAAAGCAAAAGCCTCTTGTCTTTTCAACTTCTAATTTATTTTCTTGCAGCATGGGTAATATGTTCTATTCCTTACACTAGCTCCAGTCCATTTTCCTGTTGTCAGAGGTCAATATTTTCTAAAAAATTTCTCTAAAAGTCTATCTCAGGTAAAGTGAACAGGAAAAATCAAAGAAAAGTGGAAAAATGTTCTGGGTACAGTAACAGATGTGTGCCACTACACTACTTATGCCTCTAATTCAGCAATCAAACGAGAAATTTTTATCAGCCTTCTGTAGCAAAAATAAGAGGTGTCACAAGCTTTGGTGGTAACCAGCCCAGGACAACTGGATATAATACCAAATGCAGTACTTATAGCAACAGCAGCATGAGGGTCTCTAGTAGGCACTGATAATTCAGCTGCACTGCCTAAATACAGGCGTACATCTGCAAATTGCTTCTCAGCTTGTACAATACAAGGAAAAGGGACAGAAGAGTTTGATGGAGGTTTTAGAAAGCTGAAGGTGATTTAAAACAGATGATAAACCTTTTCACTAAAATCTGAAAGAAGGAGGGAATTCAAGAGCCCACTAAATGTGCTTAGGTGACTGACTCTTTCTTTGAAAGCAGAGACATAAATTACAAACTATGCTTTAGTGTTCTCAATATGCTCTGACCAGCTTATACAGCACACACCACTTCTAAGCCTAGCTTTTATGTAAATTAATCATGTTAATTAGTAGACAGCATTGAACTCATGCCATTAATCCTATTCCTTCCCTTGAAATGGAAGCAAAGTTTCCAGTTCAGTCAGAAAATGGGATTGTTTTCTTCTTCTTTTTTTTTTTTTTTTTTTTTAATCTCTTGTGAGGGTATATTATATCTTTTATCTATCTGGAAACCTAAATAGAAGCTATAAGAAGTCGTCTGTGTCTCACAAACACACAGTTATAATGGGCACCCTTCATGAAAAGGACATCCACATCAATATGCTGCTCCCTGACAATGGCAGTAACTCCTTTTCAGCAGGCAAGCACTCCATGAGCTTTTCTTCTGCTTTGTGAACCATTAGAAAACCCAGAACAGACATTACTATGAAAAATACGAGGAAGCAGTGCCTAGCATGATTTTGCAATACATGAAATACATGGGGTTTTATAAAAAAAAATTCTAAACAGTGCCTGGACACAAATGTAGTGTCTCCATGCATATTTTATGGATTCCTTAAGAAAGATGTACAGATATAAAGTGCTTATGTACCATTACAGTCAAGGTTCTCTGGAGACATTTTTTCACTATTCCAACTATATAGATTACTAGAGGGATATTCCTGAGATTATCACTGAAACTATCTTTCCTCTTTTTTCCCTCCAAGTCAATTAAGAAACAGGATTTTTTTTTTTTTTATTTTCTTTTTCTTTGTGATAACTCTAGAAATTTCTTTGCCTTTGTGGTATGGTAGTGGTGAGCAAACTTGTGTGAGACACAGCACAGTGCACCACAGTTACAAAACTTAATTTTTCATGTAGCTGCTAAGAATGCTAAAAGCACAGAAATATTACATATCCTAAGGCATGAATTGGGTGATTTGAATGACCTTGTAAAATCTCTCTTTAGAAGCAGTTACCTGAAGGAACCAAATACCCCAAATCCTCTTCAGCTCTGCTATTCAGAGTTTTAGTGCTTTTCTGTTTAGCTGAATTATTTATACTTGAACCATTACCTGTAAATCTTTCTAAACCAAATAGTAATTTCTTCAATGGCTTGTTTGGAAGGCTTAGAAGGAAACAGAATAGTGATCTAGAATTATCAAATATTAATTAACACTGTCAAATATAAATATCCCATATTTAACTGAAAAGAATCTTAAAATCTCTATTGGGGCCAGTAGCTCATTTTAATTTCCCTAACTTTTAGTATTAAATAACCCTAAATAAATAAATATTCAGCATGGTTTGTAGAGGAATTTTTCCAAATATTCTCTTTAATGTCGTTGCAAATCATAATGATATCTTTTGTGCTACCTTTTTATTTTATTTCAGAATCACAGTTTGAAAAGACATCTCCTGGTTTCAGACATTTACCAGGGGAGGCTTGGTGAAACAGTGCTGTAGTGCATGTAATGGATTATGGCACCAGCTTTGAGCACACTCCCATTGCTAACGGACATTAAATACTTGGAACCCAACTGGGTTTGGTCACCTTGACCAACTTACTGGGTGCAAAGTGTTTTTTGCATTCTCAGAATCACAAGTTTTACTATGTACCTGCTTCTGAGGTGCTTCACCTGTTATCAAGGAAGAAATCCTGAAGCAGTGTTAGCTAGAAGAGTACAAACCAGTGTGGGAACCTACTATAAATCTGACTTCCCTGCAGCAGACAGCAAAAAGTCTACAAACACAGGAAAAATGAGCATTTAGTCATTAACTGTGTTCTTGGTTACTAATGTAATAATTCTAACAGTGGGGAAAAAATGATGTTTATTAATGACTTTGTTCACAGTTAATTTTGCATGCACAATTACTGCTTGCACCTTCATATTTTTCCTATATTTGGCAATTATTATTTTTTTCAAAAATTACCCTAGATGATCCACTAATTATTCTTGTTTTGTCATTTGTGTGTGCTTTTTCTGAACATTTATCCATATGCAGAGTCTAGTTCACAACTCAACTTCAAAAAAATTTTGTCACTTCTAAGATTGATGATTTCTTTATAGGACATTTTCCTCACTATTCTGAATTTTCCAAGCTGTCCTGAGACTAATTTTACTTTTAACAGTAATCCTTAGTTCATACAAATATATTGTTATGCCTATAAAGACTGCTGCTTTATCCACAAGGTGCAACAGTAGAGATGAAGCAAAAAAGGATGACCTGAAAACAGCAGCAATAGATAACAAGTTGGGACAGCACATTATTTTATTACCTAGAGCTATATGTCAAGCCATAACAAAGAAATCACAACAGTGTACTGAAATGCTGTTTTGTATAAAGGCTGAGAGAGATCTACTGAATAGTAAACTTTGAATAAGAATTAGTCCTCTAGTGTTTAATCCCAGAAGATGATAGGAAACAGAAAGCTAAAAACCCTGCAAAGCAGAAGGATTTTATAATTTTGTATCTGTATGGATTCTGCTAGCCTAGCTACAGCCAAGGGCTTTTTAATCTTCTCTCTGGAGGATACTTTGAGAACTTGCCAAATAAGCAATATGCTGTGGTTGGAAGGGAAAAGGGGTTCATGTATGGTTATGAGAAGACATACAGATGAAAGAAGTGGCAAAATCAAGCTACAATGAACGGTGTTAGCATCAGGATGTGTGCATATTGCAAACAACTGGGGCATCAGACAGTAATCAACAGCAGTGTTTGCAACCTATAATTCCACAGATTCTTAGTTCCAGGAATACAAATGTATTAAGTTGAATTTTATTTATCACCTAATAAATGCAATATCCCTCTCCTTGCTGTATCTTCTTTACACTCACATTAAGACCTGTGCATGCACACACTCATTACCTACATGTGTAAGCTTATTGTACTTGAAAGTAATTCCTTCCAGAATAGCTTCCTTGCTGCATCACAGTTACTACTTTCAGACATTCATACATCTCAAATGGACTCACAGAGTCTATTCTTTTGCTCGGTAGGAAGTCTTCGGCAAAGAAGTAGGGCCTATCAGAATTTTAAGAGTTTACTGGGATTTCTTTCCCCTCGTCAGGGTAACCATCTTGTGGGAGATAGGGCTGGAATGTTCAGACTGCCTGACTCTGTTTCAGCCCTGGTACCTAACACTTGAGGCATCTGCAATCTTCAGAGGCCCAGCAGCAGCTCCTGCAGCAGGCTAGCTTGTAAAACAAAGGGAGTTTTTCTGAGCAAGCTTATCTGCATTAACAACACTAAATTCCAGATAGTTGCAGTGCATCAACAATTCAAACTAAAAGAATAACAGTAGCTGAGCAGAGCAAACTTCCAACTGTGAGGCAATTATAGTGCTGTTGAATGGCTGATTGCTTGTGTGTGGTCCCCTTGGTTTCCTGATGTGGTGTGCTTATAGTTTTGCAATTGGATAAAATAGATTGGAATGAGTGCTGTCATACAGAACTACCAGCTGTTCCACTGTTAATAAAGACACTATTTAGCTATTAATACATCCCATTCTTCTCTGCTGTGCTTATTCAAACAAAGTAGTTCTGTTTGTAGAGAGGGTGTGACTGCACCTGTTCTGGATTCAGGAATCCACGGCCCATGAGAGACCCCTTGATACCCCTCAGTAACAATGCCAGCTTCCAGCCAGAGCACCACACAAAGACAGACAGAATGGACTTGCTTTTCTGACAGATTTGGCAGACAGTGTTCTAAAGGCATGCAGGCCTTGGAGTTAGCTTCCTACTGCTTATGCTTATAGTTGGCCTTTACTGAAGGGATCCTTCATAAGCACTCGAGTTTTATTTTTTCATTCTTAATAGACACAAAGAAAAGATGCTAGAATAAGTATAACTTGAGGGGTATGACTTAAATCATACTTTGTACTTGATTTTACTGGAGAGTTGTCTTAATTCCTCGCATTTTGAGTGAATAGAAGAAAAGGGCCAAGTCTTATTCCAGCATAAGACCACTGCTCTCAGCTGACTTTTATTGGAAGAGATTAATTTTCAGAATAAATGGAAGCTTCCCGAGAAAATATATATTCTTGTGCTAGAAAAACAAAATTGATGCTAAACCTGGCTTAAAAAGAAAAAAATCCATATGGGGAGTGCCCTAAAGATTTTAATTTCACTAATTAGCATTGTTAGTGCTGTTTTAATATGTCTAGATGCTAGAGAAAGAGGAAGGTTGCAGCTGGCTCATGATAACCTTAAGACCTTAATTTGGTTTCACTAGTGACTTTCAATACGAGCTTGAGTAAATTATTTCTTTTCTCTTTAGTGAAAGATGTTACTGTTATCATCAAGTTCAACTGTAGGAAATGTTCACCCTGACTGCCAGCAGTGGTTACCTGGATCATAGATAGCAAGCGTGTTTTTAGTAGTCTTCTTTGGCATTGATGAATCCTCTGAAAATCCCCTGGTTTATTTAGACAGGGATCTTGGAATAGTGTGAGAAGCTATCTCCCTAATATAATCCCATTTCTAAAGCTAATTTGTAGCATATTAAAGCAAATAGCTCTATTAATTTTAATTAATGAGCAATGATGCGTAATGTAATAACTGCGGACTAAATATCAGTCCAGGCCTTGGATCTATGACCAGCTGTGATAAAAGGTGTGAGAGAACTGCTTCTTGGCCTTATGTAGGCTGTTTAAACTGGGTGGAGGGGGGAAGCCACCACTAAAAGCACTGATAAATTAGAGAACATTGACTAATGGTTTTGGAAATAATGTGCGTTGATTAAATAAAATGCCAGTAAAGAAGAAAAGAGACATTGTTCTGGAAAAAGTAGTGGATTGTACTTTTTCTTTAGGTCTAGTCCCAAATTTCAACTATAAACTTAGATATATTAACCCTCTGAGTAACCCAAATATGACTATCTTTCAAGTAATCCATTTTGGGATTCCAAGAAAAATAAAATGCCTTAAAATTCACTTTTAACTGAAGTT
>JAODKT010000215.1:7323-38021 GCA_027576195.1 Cossypha heuglini | reverse complement strand
CCGATCTCTTTTTAGGAGTAAAGAATAGAGAAAGGATTTAAAAAAATATTTGTACTTTCCTAAAGTAAATTTTTTTAAGCATTTCACTCTTGTGAAACAGGTTTTTTAATTAAAACATGTATTATTGCAAGATAATGTTTAAAAATGAAGTAAAAAAAAAATATTGTTTATAACAAACAGAAAGAATTTAGGTATAGTGCTTACCTGCTACTTGCCCCAAGAGCCATATCTGTGCTTGGTGCTCATAGAGAGGGCTGCAGCTGAAGCTCCTGACTATGCCCCACCCTTTCTAAATAAACTCGAGAAAAACATGTCTCATCTCTGGAGCGCTGCTCCCTATATTTATCTAAGAGCAACAAGAACCTGTAAAGGCAAACTTATTCTTTCCTGAGAAAGAACCTCCATCTGTCTTCTCTGTTTAGGTAGGAAGTTCTGGTCACACACTGGTCTTTACTTTGGGTCTGTAGCATGAGGAGTGCAAGGAACAGTCATTTTGATGCTCCTTAAGTGTTAATTGAATAGATGATGAAGCATCCTTCATGCCAAACCCTGATTAAGATTTTTTTCAGAATAAAGATAGTGAAGATCATTCAAATATTACCTGCCTTTGTAACTGTTTCGTTGTTTGGCTCCTGTTTTCTCTAAACTCCACAGGAAAATACAAACAGCAAATGCAATAACCTGTGGGCTGAACAAAAGGAAAAGAGAGAAGGAGGAGGATGGTAAACTAAATGAGCTAAATATAAATAAAACAAATACAAATATGAGCTGTTTTCCTGTTGAAGAAAGCAAGCACTTGAATTTATCATCCAGTGCATTTTGATTAAACATGCCACTGTTTACAAATATACTGTATCAGTTCATTTGTTGGGGTTTACATCATTTATGTGCTTTTATGTTAAACTAGGTCAGAGAAATATTTAAACAAAGGCATTCTGTAATATGAATAAACAGACAACAAAATTAAAGGAATCTGTGCTGATGACTTATGAAGGTTACATTAAACACATTTATTCTTAGTTGCAGATTGCACTTATGTGTGAGTCTCACAGTGTAACTCTGGGCTCCATTCTGCTCTTGTTAATTAGCTTTAGTCAGATGTAAGTGCTTTGACTTCCGGGAATTACTCCTAATCCATAGCAATGTAAGACAGAAGAATTCATCCCATGATTTTTTTTCCTATATCTATAACTTGTCAAAAGATAACAGCTGAAGATATCATCTCCAAAGACCTGAAGCAAATATTTGTAAATGTTAATATCCTGAGAGAAGATGAGATTTTACTTGTCCTGGAGGCATTTGTTTGTAACATTGACACATAATATTGAACCTCACCATGAATGATAAAATGACATTTAAAAATTCTGACTTTCTGCATGTTTTCTTACATAATTGGCATTGAGATGATGGATAAACCACCTGCCATAAAACATCTAGGATTAATCTTTAAAAAGGATCTAAACTTATTGCAGCTGATGTTATTGCAAATCCTTTGATTACCTTGAAAATGAGCAGGAATGGGCCACAACTGAGCATTTCCCTTTTAATGTTAACCTGACTACAAAATCCTCAGAGAACCTCAGTGGATTTCCCCATATGCACTTAGCTAAATGGCACAGCATCAAGCTTCAGTGCTTGTCTCATCACTCTATATACTTGGGGCCCAATGAGTCACTCCAGAATAGCAAAACAGGACAAAGCACAATTGAATTCCAGCAACAAAACCAATTCTATGATATAACCACGGGTAAAATAAATTTCATTTGTGATTAACTGAACCTTTTCATTCAAAGCAGGATGGTCTTGTGCAGGATGTGAGAAAAAGAGAATCTGAAGACGGGCCCTCAGTTTATAGCAAAGTTTAACATTTTAATGGAAGAATCCTCATTAACAGCAAGAATTTCAGTCCAGTCATTGACGTGGAGGATGAGATGGAGAGAACATATGAACTATAGTCTCAACCTGTAATACTATATAATCATGTCTTCTGTTTCTCCTGATTTTAATTTAGAAATCCATCCATTTCTTTTATCTTTCTTGTTGTACCTCCTCCTTCATATCTGGAGGTGACTGAGCAACTTGTCAGATTTTTTTTCAGAAGCAGATTTTTTTTTCAGATGTGTTCACTGGCTTAAACCCTAAAAGTGACCCAAGCATTTCCAAGTCTAATTCAGGACCTCATGACTTAGTTTCTAAGTACTCATGTCATACTTAAAAATGGGATTATTTTTTTACACCATCTTATTTCTTCATGATAGCACCTGAGTGCCAAGCTTAGTTTTTATTAATTTTTCCACTTTTCATAATTAATTGACAATATATGCCTTTAATACCTGCCGTGTTTGAGGGGGTGTTATGAATTGTTCATGTCTGGTATGCTTTTCTATGTCTATATTTACTCACCTCCGTTTTATGATACATTTTTAAAAATCCTTTAAAATGGAAGTAAGTCGAAGGAGAAATCACCAGGGTTTGCATTTCCCAGGTAGAGGATTTTGGGTATTTGACCGAAGGATAGAAACTTTTTAAAAATACTGGTGAAAAAACACTATAAGAAAAACTTTTCCTGCAAACTGTCATTTCTGCTGTCTGTTTTTCTGGAATCTGGAAATCCTGACATTTACAATACCTGGGGTACTTACAGGCTAAGGGAGGGAGGAAGATATAAGTCTGATTTATTTTCTTTCTAGAAGACTTTGCTTTCAATTTTCCCTTGTCAAATTTCCAATGAGCAGTTGGCCACCCTAAATATAGGATGTCCAGGTAGGGTCTTTCAGCATTTGTACATTTGTTTGTCTGATAAAGATGAAGTTTGTCTGATAAAAAAATGTCTAAATGTTCTTTCTTGAGTACTTAGGTGTACTCAATCACAAATTTCAACCTAAGTTCTCAGGAGTAATATTAATATTAATAGCAATAGCAATAATAATAACAATAATCATAATAATAGTAATAATAATTGTTTTGTTGTTGTTGTTATTGTTACTATTATTGTAATATTTTGTAAAGAACATATTCATAGAAGAGTGACCAAAACATAACCCAAAAATTCCAGATCCAAGTTTGATTTCACAAGTCTCTGTGTTGTAGTTTGAACTTTTTCTAATTTTTTCCTTCTATCAATGAGCACTTTTCTCCATTTCTTATTATTAACCAAATTACAGTGGGGTCACATACACCCTCAGACTTTTGATTCCACCACCACCCACCCAGACTTTCAACTCATGTATTGAAAAATAAAACAATCAGACAACACACAAGAGCAAATAATATAGATTTTCACCTTTTTGGTTTTTCCATCCACTTTACATATTTTTGTTTCTCTTCTCTGTTGTTTCCTGTCCTTCATAGTATATTTTGCTGACACTGTTATCAGTTCAGTTCTTCACAAATTCATTCAGTACTCATTTACTGCTCTTAGCCTCCTTAGGACAGAATACAGCTGTAAACTCCAATCATCTCCTCTCTCCTCGCTAATTTCTCCAGAGTAGTTTAGTATATGCTTACCGCTTTCCTGTCTCCTTCCTTCCACATGTCATCGTATCTTCCCTCCTACTACGTTGCTTCTTCCCATCTATCTTTCTTTCAACATATTGGATTCTTTAATTTTCATCTCTGCCTTGTGCTTTTTGTGGCTACCCATCTTATTGAAATACTAGCTGGGAAGACATTGAAAGAATGACAAAAAGAATGACAAACCTCGATGGAAGTGTTGGAAGCAGTACACAAAAAAAAAGGACATATATATACATACACACACACATATATATATGCATCAGGCAATGCAAGATGGATTGAATGTATACATTTTCAATGCATATCTGTGCAGAAAAATTGAATTTTTTTGGTCTACTGTTGTGGTATTAATGTCTCATAGGAATGCAGTAGAACAGTACACACACTCATGTGTACTCACGCATGCTTTGTTAGTTCTGTAGCTCAAGAATAGAGTATACTCAAGGGAATGTAATGCTGAAGAATCAAAATTCTCTGAGAGAATATATTTGTTCAAAATTTGAATGATTCTGCCAAACCAATATGTTTCTTTATCTTCTGCTGTGCTCTTTTCAGATAGCTTCCATTCATATGATGCAAAAGCTTTTACCCGTGTTTGACAAGACAAATTTTTAGGGAAGTTATCAGGGTAAGAGACTTCTGCAGGGCTAAAATTATTCAGATTATACACAAAATCTCATGTATATGGGTACTGTGTTTTTTTCTTCTCTACTCTCTCTCTTCTTCCCTTTCTTTTCCTCCCTCTTTTTTTCCCTGAGAGAGTGTGGGGGTGGAGGATGAGTGGAGGGATGGAGGGAGATGTTCCTTCAACTAAACGCAATACAATGCAACAAACCAACGCATTGCCACAAGTAATGTATGCCTCTGTCAGTGTGCAATGCAGTTCCACTCATGAGGTTATAAAACACTGAAAATGGAAATGTAGCCTGAGGAAAAGTTTTGCATTCTGAGCTCAAAAGTAATCTCCGAGACAGTGGATATTAAAAAGACAACATACTACTTCTGCCTTTAGAAAAAGACAAGGAAAAGTAGAAGGTATGAAGCCACTGGGCAACCTATCTAGCAGAAATAGATAGTTTATAAAGCTGAACACAACCCTTAAAGGCAGAAAGAACAATGCTTCTGCCGTTATCTTACTGATTTCTTTGTGTTGTGATACAGGCCAGCAGCATTTGTAAGAGATGAGTTTAGAGCTATTTGAAAAAAGAGGAAAAGGAAAAAGAATAGACCAATGAAAGGACCATTTATTCTTCCTCTTTTCAATCTGCAGAGAGGTGAAAAAATAGACCACATTTATGGGGGGAAATGTGCTTTTCTACCCCTTATCCTGGCCCAAAGTATTACAGGTTTATATAACCTGAACAAACAGTTCTCCAAATCTGCTCTGTAGAGAATGGACCATGGATCCTTGTTAAGTTTTCCGCTTAAAAGAAATTTTCGTTTCCAAGACAGTCAGAAAACTGTTGGGTAAACATTACCTTTCTAGGCTTGCTGAACAGGACAGTTTTTCTAGATTGTAAATCATTTGTAGGGCATATTTTTCTTTCACTTGCTAGTATTCAAATAGCCACAGTGAGAATTGCAGGTAACAATAAAAACAGATTTACCTTGTCACAGATTTACTGACAAGAACTGACTGTATTGTCTGTCTTATTGGACTTATACCAAATGTAATGTAAAAATTAATATGTAATTTTTAAAAAACAATTTTTTTAAAATTAAATCACTTTAAGATTTAACAAATAAACCAGCACACACATTTACCTCATACAACACTATGTGAGATGCAGATGAATCTGTCTATACTGAGACAGGTCCTATCTCAGATGTGCAATCAATTTTAGCATGTTGTGTTTTCCAGTGGCTCCCTCTGTAAGTCTGATTTCTCTCATATACTCTGTACACTCTGAACCCTCTGTCTGTAATATGGCAATTTTAAAGGCATTTCCTCCAGCTATGCTAATGAAAGAGTTACAACCAAATTCAATACTGGCATAAATCTGTTATAGTTAGCAGAAATATGACTGACCTCATAGCTGAATGTGACTACAAGCATTCCAACAGCAGGAGCAAGCCAATCTGACAAAATATGGCACAGCCTAGGGGCTCAAGAGTGCTTAAACATCAGTGCCTGTTAAATGTCTGCCAAGAGTCTGGCTACAGAACATAAGATACAGCTTACTGACTTCATTACAGACTGGTTTCATTTTACCACACACCAAAAGTGCTTCTAGCTCTCTGTTGCCTCTGGACGTGGAAGGCTCAACTTATGGGAACTCAGAGCTCAGGCACCGAATGAGGCTGAATGATCCTGGGTTTAGCTGTGCTTGTTTTCAGTAGGCCTGGGGCTTGGACCTAAGTGACACCTCCTGACAGCTCAGGATGACCCTTGACAGCTGTGATAACAGGTGACCACAGTAACAGGTGAGAGGGCTTGAAGCAGGCTAAGCAATGAGGTGTGAGAAGGGTCGTGCCCACGATTTTAAACAAACAGGAGCTATGGTGTGTGATACTGATACCCAATTATAGCCAGCTATTCAAGGACTGGTAGCATTCATCACGTTGTTAGTATTGTAAATTTGTACTGTAGTAGATAGGATTCACACAACTTGGGGCCTTGTACCTTCACCTATTGTTTTCCCTGTGTTATGATAAATTTTCAGCAACACTTGATTAAAACCGCCAATTTGTTGGGTATAAAGAAAATCTCTTGACACTACCAGGACTAATTGCGTTGTCCTTGCCAAAGGGATAGTTGAATAATTGCATGTGATTATTGCACAGCTACGGTGCTTTTCATGTCAGTGGCAATGCAATGAAGATTGATTCCCTTTAATTAATCATTCAGAAATAGCCCCTTGTATCATTCCTCAAACAGGAGCAAAGATGTTCCTACATCTTTCTTCCAAAAGGCTCCTGCATGCAATTGGTTCCCCGATGAAATAGCATTACACTGCATGTGTGTGTGTCCTAGATAGGAGGGCCTGCTTTGTAATTATTTGGTGATTCTGCTCTCCATATTTTTCTTATTCTTGAACATGCATTATAAGTCTAATAGCCACAAGCATAAGAACATAGTGGAAAAACTTAATGTTTACTACAAGAATTCCAAGCTTTTCACTGTAAAGCGTCACCAGCTCCAAACTTATTTTTATTTATCTGCTGCTTCCTTTCCTTTTCAAATCAAATGGTCTATAGGATTACGCTGTATTAAATGACAATAATCATTATTTCAAAAATATCTTGTCTTAATAAAATACCCAAAAGTCAGTGGGTTACATCCCACTGTAACTGTTGATCTCTTATAATATCTACATTAGTGACAGAAGTTAATGAGCTATATCTTTTTCTTTTATATATCTATATTTAATTAAGTCTGTGGTATTCATCTACAAGAAAACAGATTCTTAATTTAATTTTCTTTCTATATAGATGTTAAAATCTCAGATAATCTAACAAGGTGGTATCTTTTAAATGGATTGATCAATTATATCTGATACCACAACATACTTATTTCCAAAAAGTAGTTTTATAGGACTACTTTTGCTATTGTAAAGTTGTAAGTTATGCTATTGTAAATTGTAAAGTTATTTTAGGGACTGTATCACTAAAATTAAAATTCATAAAGTGCAGAGGTAACAACCATTTAGAAGTGTAATTAATGTCTATTTATAGCTAAAATTTTACATTATCTGAATAGCACTCAATTTTAAATAAACAATGAATATATTTTTAAATATATTTTTATTGTATTATAAAATATTTGTATGATTAATAAGAATGGGAAGAAATAAACTGATGAAGAGAGCTATGCACAATCATAAATATCCATGAATTGTAATTGATCTGACATATTTTGTGACTCACAATTTGAAAAAAAAAAGTTTACCACTTTCTCCACGTGATAATATCAGAATCAAAACCTACAAATAGGTTGTTGGTGTGATCCTTCTATAATTATGCACAACTCAAATAGAGTACCACAACTGGGCTGGTATGCAACAACAGGACATGTGTTGAAGTTGTCATTCAGATAAAATATCAAACCCAAATAATTTTTTTGCTGTTTCATTTTACTGCCTATGTGTATCGGATAGTATTCAGCACATTGTTAGGGAGGATGTTCAATGACAATGCCTCCTGCTTGTTGGAGGATATGGGTGTAGGAAGGAAACTGGTTTATAAGTTTGCAAAGATTCTATCATTTCATTTAGAGTGATCTGCTGGATTAATGATCTAAGTCTGGTCAAATAACTCAGATTCTAAAATAAATTTCTTATGGAAGAATTGCTTATGACATTTTAAATTTTCCCATATACCAATGAAGTCATGGACATGTCTCAAAACTTCAATTGAAAAAATAAAACCTTTTTTCTCTCTCCTAGAGGAGGTCCCTCATGGACTTGGGGACTATAACAGGCCAAGAACCAGTATCTGAACTTCTGTGCACACTCCTCTCCCAGTCACTGCCAGCTAGGATACAGTTTGGCCAAGGCAGATTTTCAATGTAATGAAATGTAAGCACAGAGGAGTACAGAGGCTTGGAAACACCCATTCCTTGATTTGTGCTGAGGATCCCACAAGCCCAAACTTGTGCATAGAAGCATGAAAGCACTGTTCAGAATGGATTTTTTTCCAATACCTCCACTCTCTGTTACAAAGGTTAGACGTACCTCCTCTTTAAAACAAAAAAATAAGACAAGAGTTTATGCCTTTGGGAACAGTAAGGACAAAAAATAAACCATAATAGAAAGTGTTAGATTGTTAGATTTTTTTATTAGAAACAAGTGCTTGAACATTTTCCATGTCATGCCAGAAAGAAAAACAAAGCTTCATCACTGTATTTCCAAGTTTACCAAATTGTGCCTCTAAAGAACCTATTTAGTTGAAGGAGTGGTAACAGTGAATTCAGATGTTATGAATTCCACTGGGAATTAAGAAGCTGAATCCTTGATTTCATTCTTGTAAGCTGGATTCTCTACATGCTGACTGCACATTCATTCTTTAATCTTTATATGTTTAAGGTGTGAAAAAACCCATGACCTGAAATTTCTCCTGTAAATTGTTTAACATTTGCAACAGACAAAGAAAATCTCAGTTGGAAATCTGCTAACACTACAAAAAATAAATTGAAGCCACGGCAGGAAATAAACATTTTATGTAAGGATCTGAGATCTCACCAGAAGAGCATATTTTGCACTAAGAGATATTATACTGCCTATAAAGTAAAAATTTAGAATAGGACCTTGGGTTGACTAAAAGGTCTTCAATAATTAACATCAAATTCTCTCATTTTATGAAAAAGGACTACACATTTTCAATTGGAGTTCTTGACAAATAGTTCCTGTGAACACCCAAATTGGTGATTAGGTTGAAATAAAAAGCTTTTTTTTTTTTCTTCAGCTTGTTGCACAAAAGACTGCCATAGTACTAGAAGCAATTTTTTGTTCTTTCCTGCCAAATAGAGGCTTGAGGTAAAATGAAAACACAAGCAGTTCCATTTAATTAGGTACACATTTTTGATGGAAAAGAATGAACCTCCCTACAACTGCTGTGTTTCTTTCAGCAGCATGTTGCCAAGACTAACAAGGCAATAGCTTCAATATAGTGAACTCAGATCACACATATAAGAGCTGATGCAAATTTATCTACAAATGTTTATTTGTGTACAAAGCTCCAAACTGTATTTTTCATGTTCCTGATTACCAGGATTAGTATTCATTTTATAATACCAGAAGTCCAGATTTGTTATAAAATATTTGCATGTATGTAAGTCAAAGCATTGTAGTAAAACTTGTATCTGTTGTTGTAAAATGAAAAACAGCAGATGAAGCTATGAAAAAAGAATTCTCCATGCTTTGCATGTTGTTTACATTGTGAGGATGCATTCCATTATGCTACTGCAACCTCTGTTACCATGGGATGCGTTCCCTGCAATAGCTATTCTCACCACTAGCACTATGAAAAATGGCATTTTCCATATTGTACATACTGAACTTGTTGATCAAAAAGCAGCTTGGTTTGGGTCTCCTGGTAAAGCTGCTGCAGTTCAGAGCTTTGTGCACCCATAACCCAAGTCCTGATTATGGGCAGTTCATCCATGTTGCCTCTGTCTCTTCTTCCTCTGCAGAGGGAAGAGACTAGTCACTCTCCCCCTGCTCCAGCATGGAGTCCCTCCCATGGGAGACAGTCCTTCCCGATCTTCTGCAACATGGATCCTTCCCATCAGCTACAGTTCTTCACAAACTGCTCCAGCATGGGTGCAATGTGGAACCCCCATGGGTTCACAAGCCCTGGTTGGGGACCTGTCCAGGGTGGACTCTGCTCTCCCTAGATCCACAGGTCCTGCCAGAAGCCTGCTCCAGAGCATGCATCCCTTGGGATCACAGCCTCCTTTGGGCTTTGCCCAGCTCCAGCACCGAGTCCTTTGGGGGCTGCTCTGCTCTACTGTGGACCTGCATGGGCACAGATGTCTCCCCATGTTTGTCACATGGACTGCAGGGAAATCTCTGATCTGACACCTGGAGCAGCTGCTTCCCTTCCTTCTCCACTGGCCATGGTAAATGCAGAATTCTTCCTCTTACATAAACTCATTACTCTCCTCTCTGCCCACAGTTTCCTTCTCTGCCATAATTTTATTTCATTCTAAAACCTGCTACCCAATAGGTGCTGTCACTGTCACTGATGGGCTCAGCCTGGCCCAGTGGTGAGTCTGTCTTGGCACCAGCTGGCACTGGCTCTGTTGGACGTGTGGGGAGCTTCCAGTAGCTTTGAACAAAAGCTACCCCTGTAGCCTTCCTGCTACCAAAACTCTGCCATGCAAATCACAAAGTCACAGAATCAAAGAGTCAATTATGTTAGAAAAGACCTCTCAGATTATCAAATACAGCCTGTGGGCAATCACGACCTTGACGACTAGACCAAGGCACTGAGTTCCACACCCAGCCCATTCCAGTGCATTCCATGAAGTGATTACTCCTAATGTCCAAACTAAACCTCCTCTGGTGCAGCCTGAGGCTGTGCTCTTTCATCCTGTTGCTGGTTATGTGGGAGAAGATGTCTACCCCATCTGGCTGCACCCTCCTTTCAGGGGGTTGTACAGAGCAGTAAGGTTTCCCCTGAGCCTCCTTTTCTCTGAGGTAAACCATCCCAGCTCCCTCGGCTGCTCCTTGTAGGTCGTACACCAGACACTGCATGAGCTTTGTTACACTTCTCTGGACAAACTCCAGCACCTCAATGTCCTTTCTGAATTGAGGGGCCCAAAACTGAACATAGGACCCGAGGTATGACCTCACCAGTGTGAAGTATAGAGGAAGAATTTCTTCCCTGGTCCTGCTGACCACACTATGGCTGATAAAGGCCAGGATGCTGTGGGCCTTCTGGGCCACCTGGGCACACCTGGCTCATGCCCAGCTGCTGTTGATCAGGACCCCAGGCCCTTTTCCACTGTGCTGATTTCCAGCCACCCTGACCTGAGGCCGTAGTGCTGCATTGGGTTGTTATGACCGAAGTGTGGACCTGCCCTTCAGCCTTGTTGAACCTCACTTGGCAGGTCTCAGCCGTCCAGGCCCCTCTGCAGACACCCCCTCTCCTCCAGCAGATCAACACTCCCACCCACCTTGATGTCACCTGCAAATTTGCTGGTGGTTGACTTGATCCTCTCATCAAGGTGAATGAAGATGTATAAAGAGTATTAAATGGGACAGTGCCAAATAAACAGGACTGTGTCCCTGTGGGACACCAACTGGATGACCCAATACACTGGAAAAACTAGAATTCCTTTGATATGAATGTCTATGTTCACCAGTTGGCTAGAAAAAAAGTACTTCTCTCTCTCTTCCTGGTCTCATAGATCTCAGAGGTTTTGGTCTGTGGGTGACCAAATTTCCACAGAGCAGGCAATCAATGTCCCTCTAAACATGTTGTTCTGCTCCATGTGGACAGCAGAATCTCCTGGCCAGAGGAAATGGCTGCAATGGGAATTGGATGATGTATCCCACTTATCTCTCAATAACTTTAATGAACTAGGTACCTTTTTACCATACAGATGTTGTGCTATAGTTGAGTGCTGCTGAGGCTTTGAACGTGCTGAGCTTTTCCAGAGGTTAGACATCTCTCCATTTTATCTCCAGATGATAATACAGACCAACAGAAACTGAAAGTTTACTTTTGAATATTGGGAGGTTTTCTAGATAATAATATATTTCCATTAGACATCCAAGAAAATTTCTGGGAAAATGGAAAAATGAGTCATAGATTAACATATAAAACACAAATTTTCTTATTCACTTCTTAGAATAGATAAAATTTTTTGCTAGGATGTATTGTAAGTGCCAAATCAGGTGCCCTAGAGTGAAAAAAAAAGAGGTTTAAAAAGCTGGCTATGCTTTCTCTGATCAATCTTTTATCTGCTTATAATAAGAGAATGACAGAAAATAAAATTATTCCTCATCCTCCATTAAAAAGAACTTGGCAGATGTTGCTGAAAGGTATTTTGGAGCAAATTAGGTCAACACTTTCTTTTAGAAAGAGCAAAGTATATGTCAGATAATGACAAAAATATCTATTTTTGACCCAATATTTATGACTTTGTGCCAAGTTCTGAATAGGACATACCTAATAGCTTTTTGTACTAGACTTGGAATGACTCCCAAGAAAGGTCGGTTTCTGACCTTGCCACAGCAGTGTGCCTCTGCTGACTTCAGTAAAATTATTCCTGGTTTACACCAACAAATTAGGTCAGAACTGAGGCAGCATTTTCAGTGAAAAATGTGCTACAAGAAACACTGTAAAAACCAGCTGTCTCAGTAACAGGTTTGAAGAATACTCCCAGGTATTGCAAACAGGGCACCTGGAACCAGTTTCTGTGACTGGGTTAGGGGTCGTCAAATCAAATCAAATGTTCATTATCATACCCTAGATGAGGTGTCTAAGACAATACAGGTGTAGAGCTGCAAAACCAGTTTTGTAAATAATTTGTTGCCTCGACTAAGCTAGCTGCATCCTGCTTTAGCAGGATGACCTGGACCAGAGGTGCAATATACGGCATTTAGCAGAATGTGATTGAAGAAGTTCAAGCTCTCATCAATGAGAGCAGACACAGCTAGGCAAGGAAAAACAATCTATTAAAAGCTCAAACAGGGGTGCAAGAATCCTAAATTACCCCTGCACCATATCTGCTGCTAAGTCTCTTGGCATGGGCTGCCAGCTGAGGTGTACAATGCTGATGGCACTGCCAGTCCATGGGCACCTGGAAAACTAGGGCTGAAGCAAAAATTTGTGTCGCTCTTACACAAGCATATATTCCCTTCCTGAAAAGAGCAGACTAGAATGGAAAAAAATTTAATTATTAGCCTGAGATTTCACAGGGGCGCAGATCAGAACAGGATGTATTGTCTCTCACTGTTGGCTCTCCAATATTCCATTTAGGTCTTATTAAAATACTTACAATAGGAACTCATCACAAAACCAGCAATATCGGGAAGAACTTAGTCACAACATCACAAGTCCATGTGTCACACTGTACCTAACAAGTGATTTTCACCACATGAGTCCTCACATTTCTGTGCTGAACAAAAGTCATTTGCAAATGAGCATTTCTTCTCTGTTGAGAAAAAAAAAAATAATCATCGACTTGGCGAAATGGAAATGCTTAGAGCAGATAAAAAGTTTTTAGAAAAAGATGAACAGCAAAATCACTGTAGCTGCTGTAGTACTGTTTTGTAAGATGACTACAAAAAGAAAATAAGTAGAAAATAAGAAAATATTATTTGAGAGAAATAGCTGCTTCATGTATGCTGAACAGAGCATTGTTTTCCAGAGTTTAAAAGGAAAACATCTGACAGTAATTCTTCCCTGGATAGTCTGTCATCTAACTATTAAAATCTTAGAATATAATTAAAGATTAAAAAATATTACTTTATGTTGCATGGTTAAAATTACACCATCTCTGGCAAAGGGTGTAATCACAAAATTCCCTATTTAATTACCATATGCATTTATCCAACAATTTAAAATTCGAATCCAGCACTACATATTGATCTTCTATTAATATCTATGCTCTAATAAAGTGACAGTCTTTCAAAAATCTACCAATAGAGACCTTTATAATATATGACATGGTTTAAACTTATTTAATGCCAGACAGAATTTGCATTTCATATCTTATCCTTTTATGAAGCTGCTGTAAATGACTTAGCTTAGCTTTAAGATTTCAGACTAATTTGATTTCAATTTTATCTCAATCTTATGTTATTCTTAGATTTTGTTCAAAAAACTGACACTTACTATGTGAAATAACATGTCAAAAATGTGGGTTGTTTCAATTCTTGATTTGTGAATTTAGTAAAGATGTGAAATAAAGTATACAATGCATGATAAAGTCACAGCAAAATGTAAGTGCACCTAATGACAAAATGTAAATGAAACTTAATTGTTTACCATATACTTGAATTTGACATCCTGCTGGGATGAGACCCTTTTCATTATATGATATGATTGATATGATATGATATGATATGATATGATATGATATGATATGATATGATATGATATGATGATATGATATGATATGATATGATATGATATGATATGCATTTTCATGGCAGAACCTTTTCAGGATATGCTAGAGCTTCACAAAAAAGTTCAAGACCCTTTCAAATACTTTTATTGTTCATGAGCCAAACCTGAAAGTGTTTTTCAGATGAAGAAATGAGTTTTCTCTACTACAGTTCTGAAAATAACAGTTCTTGATAACAAAACAAAAAATAATATGAAAAATAAAAAACAAATCAGCATATATGAAAAAAATTAAGTAGAAAAGATTTGTTTTACAATTGTAATGGTTACAAAATAGTTATAAATGGTGTTTTGCTTTGGTTTCAAGGAGAAAAGCAGCTTCCTGTCAAGCTTATTACCTGGGAAAACTTCCATTAAAGTACTGTCCACTTCAGTGGAATACTTGCCTCAAATTCCTATCAATGTCTTCTGATCAACGAAATTCCAGAACAGCAAATCATCTGGGGCACCAACAGCTTCTGTAGCACAGTGACAAGTCGACTTCAGAATTATGTCACCCTGTGTTAAAGCTTGGGGTTTTACAACTACTTTAAGCTAAATATTGAGATAAAGAGCAACAAATTTCCATTCTTCCTCAGTGACTAGCATTTGATATGTGTTAGGTGCTCTCTCCTGGGAGTGTTATATTTTTTAGGATAACATGCTCCAACATCTAACTAAAGAAGTTTAATTTTCCTTCAGCTACAGGAATACTTGCATATGCTGAACCCGACTCCACTGTTAAATTTGCATAAGCTACATTTAGACAAAGCAAATGTTTAAGAAATAGGCAGCACTTCAGCAGTAAATTGACAATTTCAAATTCTACTCTCAATTACCATCAGAGTTAATCTCAGTGCCTGTGCACTTGACAGGAGACACAGTCCCAGTTCCATGTTTCTGAAGTTGTTTGTGCAATAGTGCAACTCACTTCCCAGTGAACTTTCTTCTTGCTTTTATCAGTACGAGAAAAATCTATGTTGAATACACTTCCTTTTTCCAGGCACGCCATTTCAATGTAAAAGACTTAGATGATGTCTTTTTTTAAACATAATTATATTAAAAAAATCACACGAGATCTAAGACTGCAGTTTTCTTTCCATGAACAAGTGTTTCTTGGCATACCTGCTTAGTCAACCCCAACAGGGTTTTTCTTTCCTGATTATATCAGGTCCAGAATATTAAAATATAAACAAAAAAGGCAATATGGTTACCAAAGCATTCTGCTCTCTTTTTTTCAGTGAAAGACTAAAAAGATACCAAATGCTTCTTGTCTTTCCCATCTCTTTTATTTTTTTGTTTTTTTCCACAATCTGGAATCTCTGTCCTACAATTCTGAAAGAAGACCAATATGTCTGTCCAGCACAGGGTAGGCTGCTTTCCCTGGAACCTGTGAGATGCCATCAAACTCCAGATGAGGGTGTGCAACAGACTTCCAGAGAAAACCAGGTCCAGATCTGTGTCCTCTTGGTCACAGGTCCTTCATTTCAGGGCTTTTTTTCTCTATGTCACTATTTTCCATGTGAAGGATTTATTTTACCTTCTCAGGCTCCTTTTTTTCCTGTAATTGTCAGAATAAAAACTTGAAGTGCTCACAGTTCAACTATCCTCATGCACAGGAGCCAGCTGTACTCCTGCTGGTGCTTATAGCTACCCCCCTCATCCCAGGCAAAATCTTCTGACATTCTATTGTATTTTAAGGGCAGGTAATTGTTATAATTCTTACTCCTTTTTTTTTTCTTTTCTTTTCTTTGCCTTGTCACATGGGTATGAAAACAATGCTATGTATCATCTAGACCATTCTCATTAAAACTATTTTTTCTTAGTGGCTAATTAAGTTGTTGGTATAACAGAACTATCTGCAATGGGTCAGTGAAATCCTCTGTCAGCTGCACTAAAACAGCTTAAGAACTTGTGCTTTTGCTTCCGTGCTTTACCTATACCATAAAGTATTCAATACTTTTTGTGCCTGCAAAAATTAGATTTCTCATTTCAGCAGTGTGGCACTTTTACTATTGTGAAGTAATTTGATAACGGATATAATGAAAAAACTACTGAGGGCTGAATATAGCAAAAATACCGGTTTAAGTATTTTGCAAAAACAGTTTTATAATTGTACTAATTACCAAGACATTTTGTTCATGTTGTTTTCATATTATACCAAGTCATTAATGTGTTATCAGGTGTGCTCACTTTGACTGTGTACTAATTATTATTTCTGGCTCCTTTTCCTGTTCTCAGAAGTTTAAGGCATCCAAACAGAATACAGAAACCATACTTAAACACTCAGGTAATTAATCATAGATTGCAAACAAACTGAAGTTGAACAATGCCTAAATAATCTGTTGATTTAAAATAGTCCACCCAAAGTATTCATCTGATCATTATAGATAGGGTAAACAAAAAAAGATTCAGGCCTGTGTCGCAACAAATTTGAGTGAGATAAAGGGCTACATTTTGCAGTTCATTTATTTATGAAGAATTTCAGATATAATGAAAGCCTTGTCAAAAAGTATTAGTTTCTTCACGTGTTTGACTTCTGAAAATACACAGAATAGATACTGTCTGGAGACCAGTTCTGCAGAAAGAGATGTGGGGTTTGGGGTAGATGGCAATGAGCCAGCAGTGCCCTGGCAGCCAGGAGGGCCAAGAGTGTCCTGGGGAGCATCAGGCACAGCATCACAGCCAGGCAAGGGAGGGGATTGTCCTGCTCTGCTCTGAGCTGGGGCAGCCTCACCTCCAGTGCTGGGGGCAGCTCTGGGTGCCACAAACCAAGGACATCAAACTACTGTGGTGTATCCAGAGGGTGCAGCCAAGATGGTAGGGGCAAGACTCAGGAGGAGCAGCTGAGGTCACTTGGTCTGTTCAGCTTGGGGAAGAGAAGGGCACCTTCACAGGATACATCTTGCTGAAAGGGAAGCAGCAGAGATGAAGACACTGATCTCTTTCAGCTGACCAGAAATAAGACAGGAGGACTTAGAATAAAACTCTTTCAAGGGAAGTCCAGATTAGACATTAGGAAATTGCTCTTCACTAAGAGGTTGGTTGGCCACTGGAACAGATTCCTATGGAAGTGGCCATGACAACAAGCCTGTTGAAGTTCAGTGAGTGCCTGGATGATGCCCTTAGTCATATGGTTTAGTTTTAGGTAGTCCTGAGAGGAGCAAGGTGTTGGACTAGATGATCCTTGTGGTCCCTTTCCAACCTGAGATACACTGTGATTCCATGATTCTGTGATTCTAACGCTTAAGGTGATAAATCATATCCTTTCAGGAGCTGTGCAGCCCTCAGTAATTTAATAGCATATACATATAACATTACACAAATATGTGTACATGCTCCCACTTTTGCTTGTACTTTATTATAGATATGTGAGTGATCCCTTGATTTGAATAGGATTACTCACAAATTTAAGCATCTCTTTAAGTGCTGCACTTGGGACTGAACACATAGAAATGAGGACAAAACCCACAGAATTTTATTTAGTCCCTACTGAAGCCAGTAAGATTCTTACCACTGCCTATGGTGAGAGCTGGATCAGATCCAAGCCTGGATGAAGTACTCAGCATGAGAAAGCCACTGAAATGTGCAAGGCATTTGTAACTAAAAACGTATCTGAAGGAAAGTGACATTTTCTGATGTATAAGCATGAGATTGTGCAGAATCTGTGACACTGAAAGTCTATTATCTGTAGTCATGTATTATTGAAGGGAAAAACTAGCAAGCATTGTGGGAGTGAGGCCTCTGAGGCTATGTGGAAGAGAGAAAAATCTTCAAAAAGGAGACCATGCATTACATTTAGGAGGCAACAGTAGCAAAAGAAAGCCACTTTTCCTTAAATCACACTGCATTAAACACAAGTCTGAGGTGTTTTGATTAGCTTTTTCTTCTAGATGAGCAATTTTTGAGCCATTCCTGAATACTTAACAATACAACATTCAAGGATTAAATGCAAAGTCATATTTTTCAAGTGTATAATGCTCAGGTAAATGTTAGCAGCATCAGAAAGACAAAATTATTTTGCAGCCTTCTCCTCAAGAACATATTCATGAACAGATTGGATATTTCAGTGGGTTTGTTTGCTGCATCCTGGCTGCCAGAGATGACCATATTTTTAGGATTCTTCATATAATGAGTCAATCTTAAAAAGAAAAAAATATCTGTATAAGGAATACATAATCAAAAACTTTTCTTTGCCTCTTTTTGAAAAACATCTTTCCTTACTCTTATCTGCATACTTCATCCTTCCTTGTCTCATCTGATCATTTTTTAATTCAAAGTTTTATCATCTGGCACTTGAAGTCCTTCAGGGTAAGCGCAAGCCATTAGATGAGTTCTTTTAATTTAGCTAAATTATCAAGTAGAATAAAACAGAGTAAATCCTGATTCAGGACTACTTCTAAACAATGGCAATGTTGCCTGGAGCTGATGTGCATCATTTGAGCTTAGATAGTCCATGCACATGAATGGATATCATATAACAAATTAGCAGTAAAAGATGAACTACAAGTAACTGAACGTTTTTATTTTTCTATGAAGTAGTTCATTTTTAATACTAGAAATATCTTTGCCCCATTAATGAATGGGACAAAGTTCCTCTTACCAGTTTTGCATATTATTTTTACACCAGAAAGTTACTTCTAATCCAGTCATAATACATAAATTATTTGGCACCAAAGTGGCTTCAGAAAGGCCCTGAGTGAAAGCAAATTTAGCATGGTAAATTCCAGAAAAAATTCAAGAAAATTCCTATCATTCATTGCAGACTGGGGGGCAGAGGAATGAAAAATATTTTTTCCATGTAGTTATAGAAGGTATAAATGTTACTCTTTCAATTTTCCCTGAATAATAGTATTTACAGTATCAGTTTTTATTACTCGAAATTTCCAGTAAGATTTTATCGTATCATATTTGCTATGCACGCATAATTATTGAACTCCTATGTCAGCTGTGGACCCCAGCTTCATCCTAAAGATTCATTGTAGAATATGTTGTCCACAGATTAAATACCAAAACTGGATTAATAACTTGAGGGTAATTTCCCCTCTACCTCCATTTTCTTATTTGTGGATATTTTTAAATTATTTGTTTTAGTGAAAAAAAAAAAAAAAAAAAAACAACAACAAAAAATTTAATGCTGATTTCTACTGTGGTAGATCTAGGAACATATGAAAAAATAATTTATAACTAGAAATTTTAAAGAAGAATGGTCGTATAATTTTTTTTTTTTTTGCCCTGAGGTACATCTCTTGCTTAAGCTGAGCCATGTAGCAGCATACCAGTGAATTTTAAGGCTGAACATGTGCTTGTGAATAACCACATTTCCAGGTGGTAGGGCCTAAGCAGAGGCACAGGCTAAGGAAAAATCTTATTCTAAGCAGTGGAAATGCACAAACTCTTGCACTGTGACTTGTAGCTGTTGTTCAGGTCATTACTGACTTTTATAAGTGGAGGTGCCATACCCCAGAAAACATCTTTGTCTACTAAGAAGTCAAAGTAACTGTGTTTTTCGCTGATTGTATAAAAACAGTATATATTCCTCAGTGGCTTGTAACTGCGTAATAGTACGTGCTGTATTCCTTCTTCAATAAGGCGAACTTTTAAATCTGAATTTATATAAAATATTTCTATTAGAAAATTCTCCTACTTGTAGCACTGCTTCCAAACTTTACTAATGAACCATGCAAAAAATATTGTGCAGCCCAGCCTAGCCCATGCCATGGCAATACTGTGTGGTGTTATTTTCTTCCCTGTTTCTACCTTTGTTATTTTCTTCCCTGTTTCTATCTTTTCTGTCTTCATGCAGGGTTCCACAGTGGGAGAGTGTGCAGCACAGCCCAGCAGGGAAACTTTAACTGGAGATGGACCAGCAATGGTTCCCAGGTACGTGACATCTACACAGCTTGTCCTCCAGCTGTGAAGTTGTGTCCTAAAAGCTGTTTTGTGAGGAAGCAGATCCTGCCTCACCCTGCTGCTGACATGGAGAGAAACAGGAAATATTACATGAAGAAAACCTGTGGGTGATATTCTCCTCCAGCACTCACTTGAAATGAGGGGAGCTCAGGTGCTTTGGGGCAATGTGATTGAGCAGATGTAATCTACATGAATGAAATGTAAATCTCAGAGGGAGTTTAATCAGGATTGTGGTGCCACTTTTGTGGTGATTTTGTGCCAGCTGGACTTTTTAAGTTTCTCTAAAAATACACAAGTACTAGTGTTAAATCTCCACAAAGAAATGTAGTGTCTCGCAAAGCTTTTGGGAGGTTTGCCAAGCAACCTCTACAGGGTTATTCTTAAACATGTACAGCTCAATGTCTTACTAGAAAGGGGACAATAATTCAAATTAACTTTCCTGATATTAAATAGATTTCAGTATGCTGAAATTCAGAATGTTTTTAATCATGCCAGCTTGTTTTCTGATACCAGTATTTTGCAATCATTCAGATATTTATTCAAGGGCAAAAAAAATCATTGCAATTCATACACATTGGGACAGCAGAAAAAGAAGTGGGACGTACCACATGTTCAGAGAATATAATCCTAGTCCACTTGGTTTGCAGTCAGGGTTAGTTTCAACCTCTGCAGCATTCAAATTAAAAACATATAAACAATTTTTCCTATAAAGTTGTCCTATTCTGAAAAAAGTCTAATTCACCGTTTTGGTTTTGAGCTATTACCATCTGCTGCTATTACTTAGAGTTTTTCAGAGCACTTTACAGAGTTTTTCTAGCAAAATCATATCTGACAAATAAAATTAATGTTACGCTTTGCATCTAAAAGATCACAATTACTATTGCCACTGTGGCCACCCTTTTCTCTCCTGAGTCGCATGTGCCCTAGGAAACATTCTTGTTTATAATTAATAAAAAAATGGGTGAATTTTGTAAAAGATGTATTCCCCTTGTAATCTTGCTTTCATGAACTGCACCTGCTCCAGCTTCAGAATCATTGATCAATCATGTGTGCAGAGACACAATACTTTCCACAAAAAGTACATAAAAATGTAGAGCAATCAGACAGTTTCCTTTTGAAAACATGATCTGTGCTTCTGGATTTGCTCATGAATACCTCAGGTGGTACTGTAGAAGGAAACTCACAAATAAATTGGCTTTTACTCTGTTTATCCCAGGCAATAATTCCTTTTCAAGGTACTTCATTTTCATTTAGTCTCTGGCTCAATTCTGTGCTGACAGTTTGCATTAATGCAGCAATGTGTTAATTGAACATAAACCACAATACAAATGCAACATCTCTGTCCTGAAATTAATAACCACCATTTGTAAACCACATCATGTATTTTATTATAGGAATAATTTACTGATGGGGCATTTTATGCTTAGCAGTGATTAAGAAACTGTGCAATTTACAACAGAAACAAACGGAGCCATATAAAATGGGTAATAAAATGTGTGTAGATGTATATAAATTTATTGATATGAAACACAAATTAAAATCTAAATGCTTCTGTAATACAAGGCAAAGCAGAAGAGGCTTTTCTTATTATTATCCCTCAAACTGATATGCAACCCAATAAAAGATCCAAATTTAGAGGAGGATTTGCCTTATATAAAAACAAACCCTTTCAGAGGATGGAAGCATCTGTTTCAGCCATTAATAACACGTGTAATGTATACGGTGCTTTGAACTAAACGTTTCCATTATAGCTGAAAGCCCATTTGCAGCGACAGAAGCAGTGCCTGGGTGTGATCAGTCATGGTGTCACCCTAGCATACGATAGCTGCTGCAGAGTAGGAGCTTGGGCATATGCTTCACTGGAGCTCTCTAATGTCACTCCCAAGCAGCAGGGGGGAAACATTCAGTGCACCTTGACACCATTAGCGTGGAAAGTAGCATAACTTCCTATGATTTGCTTGGCAAGTGCACTAAGTGCTCGTACATGTTTATAGAAGTTAAGTTGCCACACTGAAACTTGTCCCTGGTTTATGATTTATTAGCACCTCTCTCATGTTCTCTCCTGATAATAGCAAAATGGTATCCTTTTCTCATTCTTCCCCTATTCTTTCCTCTTTTTAGAGGTTTGAGCAAAAGCCACTTATAAACAGAGGTTTAGGAAGGAATCTTTAAGTTTCTAAAATGAATGAAGGAAAGCCTGCACCTGCATTATTGACCTTAAATACTGTTAGCTAATGTAGCGCGAAGGCATTCTGCAGATTTTTCACACCAAAGTTTTCTGGGCAGCATTCCAAAACATAGCAGGAATTTAAAATGACCCCAAGTTTGTGAATGTGAATGGAGCCATTATAGGGTAATCGTCTTTCCCAAGCTTTAAGTTACATTTACCAGCTTAGACTGAACCAAGGATTTTTTTCTAAATTAGAAGCTTTAACTCCTTGTAAAGTTAATTCTTCTGCAGGTTTAGTTTGTTGTTTGTTTTGTTTTTTTTTCAGTAATGCACAATGAAATCATTCTAGTTTGTCTATGTAAGAAAAGTCAGCAACGGTTTGACAGATACAAATATTATAGTGCTCTCTTTGATGGAAATCAAGAGATCATTTTACTGCTCAGGCTTTCAGTATCACATTTACACCCTCAATGTATAAATTCAGTGTGTGGCTTTGCTAACACCCTCCAGTACATTATCAAAAAACATGTTGACTGTGGGGAACTAACGCACTTAGGGCTGGAACAATGAAATTTAATTGTGAAACTCTCTACAAAATAATAGCTTGAACTATTTTCTGGAACCTGTAAAGAGTAAAAAACACCTGGATTGATGTTGTGTGTTCTTTAAAAGCCCCAGCTGCGTGGACTCTGTAAATGTGGGGGTTCCCTGTTCAGCATGAGTCACACGGCATGTCTGCCTCCCTCATTTTGTATTTTGGAGCAGTGCTGAATCCAAGCTCTGCAGCTGGTGAGCTCCCAGGAGCCCATATAATCACACTGGAAGCCTGTCAGCATAATTTCACAGAAATCATTATTTTTCTGTGAAATGTATTAGTTTGATCAGTTCAGTAGCTACTATGAGAACACAGTCCCGCAGAATGGCTGCGCCACTCCACAGTGCATGCTGTGTTTTTTAAGCAAAAATTAAAAAAAAAAAAGGTTTCTTTCTTAGAGTTAAATACTTTTTTCTTTCTAGAAAGAAAGTCCAAAAGTATTAGGACTTTTGCTTGTGGAGAAAGAGGGTATCCATTTTAGGGGAGATCAAAGGCCATTTTTAAACGCCCACATGAAAAAGTAATCATGAATTTCTGAAAACTGGAGATGCCTAGGCATATGTGAGCAGTAAGACCAGAGGACCATCTCCTCTTTATCTAACTAATGACTAAGTGAAATTAATGTTCTTCATACTATACAGTGATAAAACCATTATGCTTTTGTAGTTCGGGCTATTAATATTTTATGGAAGAAAAGACAATGTCTGTGGGAATAAAATGATATTTTAACGCTTGGTAAGTTTGCTTACTTTTCCTCCTTGTAGCTGAAAATTAGAAACTAGAATTAGTTGGATTACTAAAACAACTACATTTGTCTCGAAGCCATGACTGAGTTTGGTAACCCAGTGAGAAGTGTTCTTCTGTCACAAATATGTAGGAGGCCCTCAGCCTGGCAAGCAATTAAGTGGACCTGAATAATCCTATGTAATTAAGCTTCTTACTGCATAATTATCTTTATTTTAAATGTGTCTTTTGATGAAACATCTGTTCCCTGCTCTAGATTTGAAAAGATATACCCATGCACACGATGAAAATGGTGCTCGTGAGGCCATCACACATGGTGCTGCTGCTCAGTTCCTTGGCGACAAATGTTGTAATTTGCTCTGTCTTTGCATGCAAAAGGCAGGTGCTGCTGCATCCATGGCCTGCTCTGCGTGACCTCCACGCTTGCTGCAGCTGCCTTTCACATTGTTACCCAGAGGAATAATTGTGTTTGAAAACCCGGCCGGGGATCGTCATGCAATGAGGTGGGGAAGGGGCACTCACAGCCTAAGCACTGTCACAGCTCTTGGAGGAGACAGCCTGCTAGGCAATAAGAGATTTAAAAAAAACCAACAAAACAAACAACAAAAGCAACAGCAAGAAAAATCATCTCTAATAGTAGAATTTTCTTTTTTTTCCCCCTCTGACATCAAATATTGCTTGACTGCTGATATAAAGAAGGCTGCTGAATTTCTGTTAAATATGTTATCTTTTCGCAGATATTTTCAATTTGCAGACTGTGTACCTTCTTTTGTAAGATACAGCCTCTATTAAATAGAATTGCCTTTTCTTACTGGTAAAGTTTAAAACAGAGACAATGTGTAGCAAATGTAGGAATCAATATTCCCTTGATCTTGTGCAGTACATTTGCTACTCACTGTGGATTTCTACAGTTAGTTTCTATTTCTTTTTAACAAAGTCACATGGAATGCCAGTGAATTGTGCTTGGCAACTATAAAGACCATGGTAGGAGCTTCCACTTACTCTCTGACTCTGGTATCCTCAGCAATGTGTCCTTAGGCTTCTCAGAACTACGAGTGGCCTCAGGTAAGATTTCTGCAGACCACCAGCCACAAAGATGTCTGTGTCTCACTAATTATCCTCTCTTCTTCAAGTGATATTTGCATGTAATACCAGAGAGGCCTATTTTGCAGTCTCATGGGGTCCCATATTCAGGAGGGGAAATTACCCACTTTCTGGTTGAGCAGACCATGCTGCCACAGTATGGTTCACAGTCAGACTCAAGATCTTTAAATTTGGCCCTCTCTAGTAAAAATTACTAAAGGCACAGCTGTTAACTTAAGTTATCATCCAGGAGATGGACCAGATTCTTATTTTTCAGTGCTACTCCAGTACATGCTCTTATACTGGATTGGGGTGTGGACACTGTCAGAGGGCAGCTGAACGCTGTGCTTGCAGCTGTAGGTGATAGCAGAATCATAAATACATACGATTGCTCCTGGATTCTCACTTTCCTGCTCTGCTACCACACAAAGCTTCTTTTAATTATTCAACTAATTGCAAAATAAACCACCTCAGTTTGATGGCTCTTTTTGACAACACATGACAAATAGTTGAGAGAGTTTAAACTTGCGTGACTTTTGCTGGTCAGCACATCTGAATGAGCAGTTGAAAATAGCCTGGGGAGATATATAAACAGGCTGATATTCTGCTGTACTTGGAGCTCCCAGGCACAGCCTTGACTACATTTTGAAAATGTTTTGGAAGGAAAGAGTTCTAAGCAGCATCCTGTCAGCAGCCCTAATTACTGTCATGTATCCAATTTTCAAAACAAACTGGTCTACTCTGCTGTAGGGATCCTGAGGCAAACCATTTGGTCTGAATTATTGTCAGAATTCCTGGACCTTAATTTTTCATGACAAGGCTTACTAACACCACTGTGTACAACTTTATGCCCAGCATTTTAGGCAGGGTGATAGTGGTGTTATCCCAAAGGAGCGGAAGTCTGGAGGCACTGTTGGAGAGGTCGGACTGGAATGATCAGCTATGTGTAAGAGGAGAACGTCTCAGGTCCTGACAAAGTGAGGAGCCGTCTGGCCCACAACACACCCAGCAAGTGCTGATCATCATACCTTGGCCCCTTCACCTAAGAACCTGTCAAAAAATCACTGGGAGCAAGACATGCTGTCTCTTTGCTCCCTTAGCTTTTTGCCACTCAAGAAGTCCCATGATATTCAGGCACTCAAACTGTAGTAATTTCCTGAGCACACAGTTTTACCTGAAAAAGAAACGTTATGCTGATGTGATAGAAACCATAATAATGCTAATGCTAACATATCATATCGTCCTCTATTCCCCACTTTGACCATAGCAGCTACAATCACCATATGTATCTGTGTGTTGCATTATCCCTTTAAAATTGCCTTCCCAAATAGATTTGCCTCTGAATTTTTCATGAGGTATGAGCACAAGGTCCATCTTTGAAACTGGTAATAGTTATGGGACAAAACTGAGAAATATTTGAGAAATATTTGAGAAATATTTGAGAATGCCCCTTACGACTCTTCAGAAATTAAACAAAATGGGGAAATAGGTCAACAGGAATCTCATTAAAATGAACAAGGACAGATAGGAATGTCTGCCATAGGATGGAATAACTTCTTGCAGAGACAGATACTAGGGACTGCTGGTTGAACAGTGTCCTGGGGTTGCTGGCTGCAGCAAGCTGAGCATGAGCCAGCAATGTGCTGGTCAAACACACCCAGGGCTGTTTCAATAGGAACATGGCCAGTCGATCATGACTGGATGGGATTCCCTTTCTGCTCAGAAATTTTTAGACCACATCCATACACTGCATTCAGTTTTGGATTCCCCAGTGTGAGAAATGAACCAGACTGAATTTAGAGGGCCAGTGAGGTGACTGGGCTTAGGGCACTTGCCCTGCTAGGAGAGGCTGGGGGCTGGACCTGGTTTAGCTTGGAGAGAGGGCAGCTCCAGGGCACATAAGCAGACCCCATTGGAGATGGAGCCAGGCTTTTCTACGCAGGCCACAGAGGGAGGGTAAGGGGCATGACAGACTGGGACTGGCCATAAGGAAACCTTTCCCCAGAAATACAGATGAGCAGTGGCAGAAGTTTCCTCTTTCCCTGAAGTGCATGGTTTGACTCCTTGGCTGATGCTGCTGAGGAATTTATTAGACCAGAAACCTCCTGAGCTCCCTCCTGACCAGAGTTTTCCTCTGCTTCTGTCTTGTACTTTCTCCTGGATGCAAGAGACCTTAATCTGCTTTATAAACATGCTGAAAATATATCTTCACTGTTCATCAATGTAGTCTGCATTTGGAGGAGAGAGTGTTAATAATGAGCTCATGTGGTCCTGTATCATAATGTGCTTCTGTTCTGAAGAATTCTTTTTTTATTTATACAATTTTCCAAGTCTTTTTCTGTTTGGACTGTTTTCCAAATGATTGCGGTTACATGGTTCTTTTATTTCTGGTAATGGGTTAAGGAGACTTTAAGCCCATCTTCATAGCTTTTTCTTTAGAATGATGCCATTTGTAGCCTGGCAGAACTAGGCTGGGGTCTGGACGTGGTTTTACAGGTTTGTTTTTTTTTCCTTCTGTCATTGTACAAATAACCCTAAATTTAGACAAATTATAAAGCTATTGAAAATTTGAGTTCAGGACATAGGCTATTTTTAGATATGAGCCACCACAAAGGGACTTCAGTACCCGAAGATGAGAAAAGTGTCCCTCCCACTGCCATTCTGCTAGTTTGGCCCTCCTCTGCACTCTTTGACAGAGGCTGCTCCCAGGCCAGATGAAGGAAAAAGAAGCTTGAGTAGAAAACAAATAAGTTAAGGAGCCAAGGGGGGAGAAATAAAAAGCAGGGCTTGAACATGGGTTTGGTAGGTAAGAACTGATAATGTCAGGATTCTTGAAACAGTTCTTGAAGAAGTAAAATTAAATAAATTGTCACAAGGGAGAAAGAAGGGAGAAACTAAGAATTAAGATCTCCCCCAAATATAAAAAAAATGAAATTTCCTATTTGTGTAGGGGAATATTCAGCATCAGCTAAATGAATAATATTACTCATTACATATTGAGTAATTTTGTGTTTTTCTGGCTTTTACCTACATATACAGGCAGATTTCTTAGTCTTTCCCAAACTGAAGTTCCATTGAAGTTAAAAGGGATACAGAAAATGTAGGTCCTGCTATTTCAAATTGCAACTGGGGGCAAATACACTTTCTATAAGTAGCAAGGATATAGCAGAATATTGAAATTACAGTAACAGAGCCCTGAATATGTTGAATTCTTGCAGGACTTTTAATATAATTTCCACTTGTCAACATTTATTTCAAATGGTTTTATTACTAAAGACAGTTAGCAATTTAGATAAAATGTATTTTATGAATACTATCTATCCACAGTCTTCTCTGTGAAATACTCAACTGCATAGAGAATTTTCCTTTTAAAGAGTTTGAATGCTGACATGAGAATTGCTTTACTTCACAATAAAATGTGCAAATTGCATGCCCGTTTTGTGCACGCTGTATGCAAATTGGCTTGATTGAACTCATTTGAATGTCATATATGCTGGATGGGTGTGTAATGGATAATAAGCTTTTTTAATGTTCTTTTATGTTGTTTTTTTGGGATTTTTTCCCAAAATGCTTTCCAATCAAAACTCCCTTTCATATATTTAAAAAGCTCTCCCAGGGCATTTCATTATCAGAGCGCAAAGATGGAATTTGCAAAAGAAAAACTGCACAGAAACTGCTCCATAGTTCCTTCTGTCTTAGCTCTGTTCCTGAATCCCCTACAGATCAGTTCTAGACCTGTTTCTCTTTCCCAGCTTCCTACACTTGCAGACTGCATGTCATCCAACATATGCAGAAAGTCCCGTGTGAGGGAAGAGTGCTATCACCAAACCAAGAAGGCAAAAAAACCTCTCTTGTTTACACTGACAAGGATCTGAAGGCACCCAGTAGAGGTTCACCACTGGGGTACTAGTCTATTTGAGAAAGGGATTAGGCCTCTGGGAGCAAAAAGGAACAATTTTTAACAAATTTTTTAAGTGATTAGGAAAAAGGGGAGGAGGAAGTAAAACTAGTTTGAATGCATTCTGGTTGCTTTCAATAAGACTTTTTCACACAGCCACCGCAGGATCTGATTTTTGCTTATTTGCTTATCTGATTTTGCTTATTTGTGCCATTCCACACTTCATTTGGCAGATTTGTGGCCAAACGTTTCTTTGGAGCGAAAGGAAAATACTGTTCTCTATGTGATAGTCTGGGTGGAGAGAATGTGTTGCAACAGGTTATACCTTACAGGAGTCTCAGGTCAGAATGAAGGTCACAGCTGGAAAGGCCAGTTAAGATCTTGCCTCTCTTTGGGGAATTCCTTCAGCACTGTTAACCTGACAGTCAGTAACTTTACTGTGTATATATGCATTTGCTAAACATGGTGTTCCCTGCAGAACAGCTGCGGTTGCCACTCAGTGCTGGAGCTGAGCCAGCGTTGTGTCTCTGCCTGTGGTCAGCCCCCAGCTGGAATGCAATCTACAAGTTCTAAAGCGGCAGAGAATCGCAGAATCACTAGGTTGGAAGAGACCTTCCAACCTTTTGAGGGTTTTTATTCCACTTGTAAAAAGAGTAATTGAGATTTTGGAATAAAGAAGAAAGGTGACAAATTTCTTTGGTATTGGGATCACTTGTAATCTAGGAAATGGACATTGGATTACAGATGATTTAGCATTATTAAGTGGTAAAACATGTGAAACCATTTATATGTTTCAAGGCCCTTGTTCTTACCTCAGTTCAGCAAAGAGAAAAAAATAACATCAACTTTTAAAATTACTGGAAACATTATCTTATTTACATAGTACATTGTGTTAAAATGAGTGTATCCCTGTCAGCCAAAAATTACAATGCAAAAGTAAATATGCAAACAAAACAGAGATTAAAAAAAAAAAAAAAACAACACCTTTCTTCTGGGCAATATTAATTATTGTTCTACATTCTGAAAAATATTGTTCATATCAGAACAATCTGAAGTATACATCAGCCACCTAGTTTACAGGCAATTATTGCAATGACTTCCTCTCTAGTTGTGTTGTTCTAGTTTTATTGTCCTTGAGTTTTCTCCATTTCTAGACAATTGTACCTAAAATGCCATTTATAACTGAATTATTAATTACTATCCCCAAAGCCTGGATAATATTTTTGTTCACTGTTCTGCTCATTATTACTAAACTAGAATGACCATTCTCTGAGATCTCCCTGTTACAAAGTAGTTTACTAAAATTAACCCCTGACCTTTTGCCAAATTATTTCTAAGCTATCTTTTGTCCTTTGATAACTCAGGGCTGCTTTTGTCTTTTACTGCGAGATATCAGGAGACAAATGCAAAACCTCTTCCTAACAGGTCTTTGGGGATTTCCTTTGATTCAATTTCCTCTAACAATATGTAAAGGAATTGCCTGAGAGCACCATTCTTTACTAAATACCTCTTAGAATTAGTTTAGTCGTCTCTGCTGTTAGAGCTACCTCAGCTAGCAATGTAAAATAAACAGTATTGCAAATATTGGGTAATAGTAACTGATGAACAAATAGGCAAATCCAAAATTTAAAGCATTGTTAGTCATATTTCTAATTGTGTAGAAAAGTTAGTAAGAAAAGTTAATGTGGAAAAGTTAGTAAGCAGGTTTCTCTCCCTGGGCAGAACTGAAGCATTGGCGTACTCAGAAATACAACAAAATTCTCTTAAAAGCAAAGCACTAATTTAGACTGACTGTCCTTTTTCAATTCTGGATGCAATCCACCCTGTAACAACTGCACTCACTGAAGTGGGAAAAGTACCAAGCAGGACCTTCCAGAAAAATTCTCTCAAGTGTTTTCATCAGCATATCTATCTTTACATTAATAAATGCTTCCAAAATTAAGATTGGGTAGTATTGTTTCCTTTCCAAAGGAAAAAAAAAAAGGAAAACCCATACTATTTAAAAACACTTTAAGTGCTGTCCTCACTAATCTATGTGCTGCATGGACTGTCCTGGTAACCATTCTAGTTAGGATGTCCTGCAATCTAGCATATTTACACTGGGTTCCAACACAAATCTCTTTGGTGTCCTCTTTTCACATAGCCCCCATTGGTTTCTTTATTGAAAGCTCTCTCCTCTCCTCTCCTCTCCTCTCCTCTCCTCTCCTCTCCTCTCCTCTCCT
>JAODKT010000202.1:141939-153142 GCA_027576195.1 Cossypha heuglini | reverse complement strand
CTGAAACTTCCCTGAAACTTCCCTTCCCTTCCCTGAAACTTCCCTTCCCTTCCCGCCTCCCTGTGCAGTCACAGTTTCCTCGGGTCATGGGAGGGACAGAGGACTTGTCACACCACTACGGTGGGCCAATATTTCTAAAATTTGTAATTAAAATAAATAATTATTTTTTTGTTCCTACTTTTTTTGGTTGTTTCTTTTACCCCAGTATCTGAAGTGTTTGAACAGGACAGACATAGAATGAAAACCACCTATTATTTTTATATCAGCCCTACCTAAAGTTCCAAAACAATGTCACAACACCACCAGGATAAGCCCTTTTACACCCCTGATCAAAGAGAAATGTTCGGCTCTGAAGAGTTTTTAACCTACAGCAGTGTTTCTCTTTCCTGTTAACCCAGCCTGGGTTTGATTACAGTGATTTACTGGTTTTACAGGTTTCATCATGGCTCAATTCTCCAAGAAAGATGTTTTCCAGCTCTGGGATACAGCACCAAGCTGGAGAAGTGTAAACCTGGACAGGTAATGCAGGTAAAGATTAGGGGATGTATCTGCAATTGCCAGAAGACAAGCAAAAAGAATATAAAATTTATCCCACTCCCCTGCAGTCTTCACTCTCTTCAAATGTGATTTTGGATGTTGCACAGTGCATAAAGACCTGAACATGGAAAGACTCCACAGAGGCTCCTAGTTGTGCCCCTCAATTGGAAGGAGATACCCTATGCCAGCACTTCTTTTTCCTGTTTGGCACTCCTTGGAAGATTTTTGGCTTTGCTCTTCACCTGACCAAAAAGCCACAAATGCAAGCCTCGTGATGTTGGCCACAACCAATGCAAAAACGAGAGATGTGCACTCCCTTGTGGGCATGTGTGGACACACCCACTGCTCTGCTTTGAGCCATGCCGCTAATCTGTGCCTTAAGGGTTTTCTGAATTGTGGAGGTTAAACCAGGCAATTTTCCTGATCTGGAATGATAATTTTCTTTGCGTCCTTTGCTCCAAAAAAGCTTGGCAGGAATGAAATGGTGAAAGGGTTACATCTTGTCACTATGTGAATCATGAGGAAAGGGGGGTTACCCTAACGGGGAGCAGCCCAGTGGAAGGAAGCAGGGCACTTGTCCTAACACGCATTGCTTTGCATCCAGAAGTTTAGAAGGAATCCTGCTGGCCTCAATGCTGGAGCTGTTTACTGGTTTTAGGCTTGACAGCCTATTATTAACTCTAACAGCAGAGAATACCATCTGTCTGCTCCTGAGCTGTTCCATCAGCCTGTGAGTCAGGGGCTTTGCTTTTTTGAGGGAAAAGGTGTAACTGTCCTTATTTAGTGGAAGATCTTGAATTATCATATCTAAAGCAGAAATTTGAACCCTCAAACATTTTTATTTCCTTTATGGCCTCTTGATAGCTTGCTGCTTTTCCTAATCATTTGCAGGCAATGTAGGAAATACAAGAAGAAGATAAATAGGATGAGGACAGTGTGGGATTTCAAAGATTTTGAGGCAGGTCATTAGCTAACACACCTAGCTTAATAGGTAGCACTGGTTGTTTTTTTCCATTATCACATGAACTTTCATTTTCTAACTTTAGTCCCTCCAAGTAAGGGACTAGATCACTGTTTTGCTTCTTTTTTTTGGAGGGAGCGAGGATTTTTTGGTTAAATGAACTGTTGTCTACAGTTGGCTAAATTTGGAGGACCTAGAACCTGCCAATAGACATCTGACAAAGGAATGGTTGTTATCCTGTATATCCTCGGGATGAGCTTTCAGATAAATATCACAGAAACTGGAGACATTATGAGCAGGTGTTTTTGATTTAAGCAAGATGGAGCAGCTTGTTCCCAGTGGAAAGGATCCACGCTGCAGCAGTCCATGAAGAACTGAGGCACAAGAGAAGAACTCAGCTTGGAGAAGTTTGTCTCCCACAGTATGAGCCCCAAGGTGTGATGAGAAGGGAGTGGCAGAGGCAATGTGCGATGAAGTGAGCACCAGCCAGCCCCATTCCCATCCCCCTGGTGCCACCTGGGTGGGGAAGAGGTAGAGAAAATCTGAAGTGAAGCTGAAGGAAGGGAAGACTAAAAGGAAGGTGTTTTTAGGTTTGTTCTTATTTCTCATTTTATTAATCTGTTTGACTGGCAATAAATTGAATTAATTCCCCCAAGCTGAGTCTATTTTGACCATGATGGCATTTTGTGAGTAATCTCTCCCTGTCCTTAACTCAACCCATGACTCTTTTGTCATTTCATTTTCCCTCTTCACTTGAGGAGGTAGAGTTGCAGGTAATATTGGTGGGCTCCTGAGAGGCAGTCAAGGTCAGCCCACCATGGTAGGCTCAAATCTTTGAGTGGGCTCTTCTTTCAGGGTTAGTGCAATCTTTGTGAGCACTGAGGGTTCTCTTTTGCTCTGCACCAGGATGAGATGAGGAGGGGGAACTGTTTCAGAGACGAGAATTCAGGATGGCTTTGAAAATTATTTGCTGGATTCTGGAGGAAAAATCCCTGAACAAAAATCCCCCTGCCTTATCTGCAGGGAAGATGCTGCCCCTGGGACACATTTTCTCCCCACTGTGTTTGTCAGCATGCTGAGCACTGTGCACAGCTGCTATGCTGCCTAAGTACAACCCCAGCCACCAGGTGGTGTTGCTTTTTCAAAAAAAGCCAAAGAAACTTCCATCAGTATGCAAGTGTGGGATTTTATCCTTGAGAAATGCAGAACCAAGTAGCACAATGCTGATTTTTGCACGCACACACACACACACACACACTGCCCCCAGTCCTCCATTTCTGCTGGCATTAGTGCTGCTGGATTACTCCTCCAGTCCTTATATTACAGGTGGGGGATTTTCCAACCTCTGCTCAGGCAGAAAGGATGGATGTTGTCCACTCCAAGCCTCAAAATGGGAGTAAAAATCCCTGAGGAAGTGGGGGAAGGAAGGCTTGGAGGCAGCTGCCACCTCTTGCAGGTAACAGTGACAGGGTCACCTGCTCCCTGGTGGCTCCTCCCCAGGGTTTGCACTGTGTGGACCTGAATCCAGATTATCGTTAATTAAAAGCAAATTAATTATTTTATATTGCAATAATACTTCACTGTTCCCATAGGGAAGTCAGACTGCAATTCATTCTTAATGCAGTAAACATGAAAATGAAAAGAGCCAGCTAATTTTGTGATTATAGTGGGCATGGACAGATACCATGGAAATGGGGTTTTTTTATTTTCCTTGAAGAGTTGAAGAAAACTTGCTTTGTAATAGTTAAAGGAAACAAAAATAAGCGCTCCACACTCTGCATTGGTATGAATGAGGACTGAACACTATGTGACTTTGCACAGAAAATAAGATGTCTTGCTTTTAAAATTGACATTTTGAGAATAAAAACCAGATTTGAGCCAGCAAGACTGAGTGTTTTTTAAAGTGATGTTCTTTTGCCTGGGTTGTTTTCCAGAAAACAAAGACAGAGACCAATCCTCCAACTTTTTACCTGTATTTGTTTCTCTCTCCATTAAGACTCTTTACTGGCACAGGTAAGGAATGGATTAGTGCTATTTTTTGTGGGATTGCCATCTAGAATGAATTAATAACAGCAAAATAAAGTACCCGGGCTGTTTGCTGAAAAAAAAAGGGCAAGCTGCTCTAATGGTTTAGGGAACTGAAGCCCTAATTTGCAAATGATCAGTGAGGGTGATACCATGCACTACATTCTCACTATCACATCCTCTTGGGAAAGGTGCCCATGAAGTGTTCAGGCACCCCTGCAGGGTGAGCTGTGAGATTCAGAGGCAGCTCCCAGCCCAGCTGGATCTGTGAAGGAAGGGGTTTGTGACTGCAACCTCCTTTGGGTGGAAGTGGTACCTCAGAAAGCTCCATCTAGGGCCTCAGAGACTTCCCAAGTGGAGGAGCAGCAGCTCTCAACCTGCTGGGGTTTTTCAGAGCAGTGCTGCCACCAGGTGATGCTTGGCTGCTGAGTGTGGTTCCCTTCCCTTGGGAGAGACAGGTATTCATAGGCAAGCAGCTCCTGAAATGGCTTTTCAGAGCAGAAACCAGGAGATGCAAGTCTCCATGCTCCAGGGCTGGCTAGATGAGGTGTGATAGCAGGAATGAGCAAGGAGACAGAAAATACAACAGGATTTTCTGCACTTTGGCACTGAACTGTTACCCCTGCTTTTCAATCTGGCCTGCCTTTCCATTTTTCCACTGGATAGGCCTCACTGCTGCCTGGCTGCCTCCTTGCAGAGCTTGTGGAAATGAACATTGAAGAAGCTACTCAGGCATTAAGGAGTTTTTGTGGAAGTCATCAATATTACCCCATTTGATAGGGCACAGTGCATCAGAGCAGTGTGCTTCTTTTGCAGCAGAGACCTGCAATAAGGCAACAGCATCTCCAAAGAGAGCTCACATATTTCAAACATTATTTTCAAGACAACAAGGGTAAAAAATATTTGTGCTGCTGTGAGAGGGAAGCCACAGGCATTAGTGCAGCTGCCACCACTGTCGTGCTGCTGGTGAGTCACTGGTGAATGCCACTGAAATGACACTGTGGGAAGCTCCAGCATGGCCAGCTTGCTGAGTCCTTCCAGTGCTCTGGACACTGATGCATTTTACAAGGGCAGATCTCCACTCAAGGGCATAAAGGCCACTGAATCTCAGATTGTGTGAGTACAAAATGATTTTTTAGCTCTCCATGCCCGGTTTAGAATTTCGAAGAAAGAGCAAATTCACTGTGTTTGTGGGGAAAGTGTGTTTATCTGGGCCACCACATATTTAAGTCCTGCTCTGATCTTGTCAGCAACTCAGAGCAGGATGGTGGCCTCTTCCTTGGCTCCACTGGGGCACAAAGGATGCAAAGAGCACAAAGCTGTGGTGGTGTGAACTGTGAATTCATGGATGAATTCAGGGATGAGCATCCATCTCCTGGAAACAAAAGAAAGCAGCCTCTGTGAGTGTAAAACCAGAAGTGTGCTTGTTTTCCAATACAAGGGGTAGGTGTGGAAGGAGATATTTGACCTCCAAACTCAGCCTAGCAACTTGTCCTATCCCAGTTTTCACACTTCTTGCCATCACCATTACTAAAGGAGGCAAGTCTATAAGAAGAGACCTCAGGACATCTTCAAGGCCACTTTCTGGGTCCAAGAAGACTCAGCTATGTCTAGGTTATTCCCAGTGAATGTTTTCTTAACCTGCTCTTAAATTCATCCCCTGACAGAGGCCCCACCTTCTATCCCAGTGCCTCATGGCTACAGGATTGTCCAGGATTGAGCTTGAGCTCATCACCCCTCCCATTGCGGAGATTTCCATGCTTTTCCTGCCTCTCCTTCTTAAGTATTTGAAATTCTCTGTCACACTCATCCTGAATCACATCACAACCTTTCTCCCAGTCTGACACTTTCCAGACTTCTCACTATTCCCACCCTGGACTGGAAATTATTTCAAAATGGGACACAGCTGCCGTGCAGAGAAGGGAATTGCACTGGGTGTGTTGTACATAAAAACCCTGCTTGCACACCTTGCAACTTTACCTTTTTTTCCTTGCTTTTCCCACAGCAGCAAGCCACCACCACATTCCCCCTGGTTCTGCTGGACCCTGATCATCTGTGGCTCCCTCTTTCCCAGGCCTTTCAGGTGCTGGAAAGCTATCTCCACAGTTTCCACCTGGTCTGCCTGAATTTCAACTCTCTCCAGGGGCTGGTTATGAAGAGCTGCAGGGCAGGGGTGAGTTCTAGCAGGTTGCAGCTGCCTGCCTGGTGTTGGGCTACACACAGCCCCACCAAATAAGCAGCTCCATCTTTGCTTCAGCATGCCATGCAAAGCAGGCCAAGGTCTGGAACTTCGATTTTTATTTTATTTTTTAAGCCAGGTTAAAAATGGTGTGCATTCTCCTCAGCCTAGCCAGTGAGGAAGCTGGGAGCTGGCTTGTGTTCATCAACAGCAAACAGAGCTGGCATGGTAGGAGCTTCTTGATCTCCAGTACAACTTCCGCTCAGCATTAACCACACCAATTCATCCAGCAGCTGTGGCCAGCTCATGGTCTCCAAGGAGCTCACAGGTGGCTTGGAAAAAAAAAAAAGGACCCTGGTGTGCCTTTTCTGTCTGCATTTTGGCATTTTTATGGAGCTTCCTGAAGGGTGGTTTGTCAATAGGGGCTGAAAATGAGCCCAGGAGTGCTCAGGTGGCCAAGAAGGATGATGGCCCCTGGGCAATCCCAGCCATGGTGTGGCAGCATCCTCGGAGGGATTTAAAAGACGCGCAGATGTGACACCTGGGGACATGGCTTAGTGCTGGGCTTGGCAGTGATGGGTTAATGGTTGGACTCAATGATCTTAAAGGTCTTTTCCAACCTAAATTATTCTATGATTCCCTGAACTGTCTCATAAACTCACATAACTCCTGAATCTAGTGACTTTTAAATGAGTCCCTGATACTCCAGGAACTGCAATTAAATATAAAGAAGTTAGCAAGACAGGAATTTCTCTCAGCTGTTGTGTGCATTGAAAGATGCAATTTGGAAGATGTACGTTTCAGTGCACTAACATTATACTCATTTTTTCTCAGTCTGGACAAGCCTTTAGCATTCCCACCACACCACCAGAAATTCCACATTCTGAGGAGAGGAAAAGCCTCAGAAAGATCCTCACCAACTTGCAAAACACACTGCCTATGAAAGAGAGTGCTTCCCCTTCATGACTCACTCAGCAGAACTTTAATATCTACAGCAGAAGCAGCTGCTAAAGAGAGAATGAGAGATTTAGAAATGAGGGTTGCTGGTGCATGCCTGTCCAGTGACTTGGTTTTGTTGGGTTTTTCTTAACCACAGGCATAAGAATATGCATCACAAAGAAAAGAGCACAGAAGAGAGAGGAAGGAGAAGAAAGCTGATTCTTTATTCCTCTTGGGGTACAAAAGGGGCTATTTTGACTCTGCAACCTACTGCAGTGCAGTGTTTTCTTCATCTACATGCAGTTGCTCCTGTGTTTTCATTGCATTCCTGGTTTGCCAACCTTTTTTTTTGGGTTTGAGTGGAGGGAAGGTATGTTCCTATCCCATGCAGTCAGACACCGTGGAAAATGTCATTGCTTACAGCATAGACCCTCTGCCAGTGGAAAGAAAAAATATGACCCCATAAACCCCACGTTTTAGTCTTTGAAAAAAAAAAATTACCCTTTAAGCTCTTTCTGCCCTGCTTCCTGCTGGGCTGAGACTCCTCTATCAAACCCACTTCAAAGCTCCCACTTTGACCACTTCTGCTAAAGTGACCCTAATAATCTTTCCCTAATGCAACTGAATTACCCTGATGCAAGAGGAGAGGATGCAAGTATCCTCTGCCTGTGCTGGACCAGAAGATTTAAGCACAAAGATAAAAACAAACAAAACCCAGTGGCAGTACTTCTGCAACAGTAACATCTGAAACCACATGTCAGCTCAGGGCTCTGCAGTGCCAGGGCTCGTGAGACGAAAAATTTAAAGTCCGTGCTTTTTAGAGTCAAAAGAAAGGTTGTCACACTGTAGCATACCTATCAAGTCTCAGCACCAAGGGATTAAAAAACTCTTTAGCTAAGTAACTTGCATTGTTTCACAGTGGGAAAAAAAAAAAAAAAAACCAACAAAAAAACAAACCAAAAAAACCCCAAAAAGGCAGAGGCAAGAGCTTATCTGCTCCAGATATGTGCAAGATATTGTTCCAGCAGATTGTTGGTAGACCATCCCACCCACAGAGCAATTAAATGGGACACATTTTAATGATGCTATATCCTTTCAGCCGTGCTTTCAAGATTATTTTTTTTCTCCTTCCAGAGCAGAACGACCTATCTCATAGCTTCTTCCTTATGAAAGTTTAGCTGCTTTGTTAGTTGGACCCCTTTCCTCCCTGCCATGTGCCATGTACCCACCAAGTCACCCTGACACCAGAGCCCTTTGCCCCTGGGTACATGTTGCAGGACTGCTGTGACAGCTCAGCCCTTTGGCAAATATCAACCCTAGGATCCCAAAACAAATAATTTTCTACTGCTCTCTGCACTAAACTAAGAATTTTAAAACCCACTTTAAAGCAACTAAATCAAACTCTTTCACTGGAGTGCTGCACCTTTAATAATTTATTTCTGAATGCTTTAACGAATTCCCGATACAGTCATTGACCCCAGGAAAGTAACCACTTCACTTATTGTTTAGTAAGAAAGTCCCTAGCAGATCTTCTGAACAGAGCAGGATGGTGAAAATACAAACTACAAAGGCAAAGTAACAGATTTGTACTTTGTGGCCATGTCCTGGTCCTGTCTGAACATTTTCATTTCTAGATTCTCATTATTTGAAGGCAAGGTGGAGATCTGGTTTGGGCAACCACAGATCAAAGCACAACACCTGCTCTGCAGACTTTAGAGAAAAAAAAAAACAGAGAGGCTGGGTTAATACGGTTTAAGAGGGGACAAGGCAGGTGAAGTGACTTGCCAAATGTCACCCACCAGGGAAAGATCATCTCAATTACAAACAAAGAAGGTAACCCAGCAAAGTAAATTTTTACCACACTGCTGATCACACCACTGTACAGTTCAAAGACAAAGCCTATGTTTTTTATCTTGGTTTGGCCAGTGTCAGTCAGCAATTGAAGAAGGAACCTTCAGACATGTCTAAAATCAACAAAATGACCAATAGCTGTAGACAAGCCAAAGATAACCCAAAATCCTCAGAGGAACTTTGTTATAGACTTGAAAATGATAACTATTCTGCTACAAACAGAAATAAATTACTTTGACACATTAAAACAGGAAAAGTGATAAGGTTCAGACTATTTCCACAGTGAGGCACCAAAGACAGGGGACTAAAGGGTAAATTGGCATAATTCTAGTCAGAACCCATTGGGGCGTCCTCCTGCAGCAACTGTCATTCATCATTTTGTTGCATGGGCTTGCTGAGTGATGTCCTCCCCCCTGGAGGAGCTGGACAGCCCTCCTATGAACTTTTGAACTGCCAAATGTGGCTGTGCAGAGGCAAGGTGCTGGCTCAGACCCCCACAGCTGCTTCCAGCACAGAGCAGCCTGAGGCTCAGGGAAGAACACCCATCCCAGCCATCCTGCCAAGGAGCCCTTTCCTTGCCAGAGGGGCTGTGGAGAGTCACCTGAGCTGTACAAGCACAAGAGTTGGAGGCTCAGAGTGAGACAGGGTGGGGGGGGGGGGCAGGGGACTGAGCTTTGCCAATGCATTTCCCAATCAGCCTCAGCTGATGCTGTACAAGAATTTTGGTGCTTGCCCTATGCTGACCTCTTCTCCCTGTGTGGTCTGTGTCACACTGCCAGATGCAGCACTGCTGTAGTCCTTAGAGCAGTTCAAGGTTATTAAAAAAAAAAAGAAAATAAGGAGAAAAAAAGAAAAACCAGCTCCCTCTTCTGAGAATGGGATGGTGCCCAACAGATACAATGAAGAAAAATTAAATGGTGCTAATTTGTTGATTGCTTACACTGCCACGAACACGGCAGGTTAAGTAGCAAATTTATAACCTGACTGCACTCCAGCTGAAAAATCACAGTACTTGGAAGAGAAAAGCCCCATAAGAGTGCTGCTGTGCTACTTAACTGCTTTTTCAACTGTTATGAACCATCTCCCTCCCTATTTCACAAGACATACATTTCTTTCCCTTTTCTGTACTAGTTTAACACGTGCCTGGTGCAGGAAAAAGAAAAGAAAATGAGGCAAACATGGAGGAGGACAGAAGCAAAAAGGTCAGTGGAAGGAGGGCAAAGGGACACAGACACATTATTTGAACAATGCTCAGGCTTGACATTTGCAGGGTTTAACGTGTGACAAAGGCTCATTCTCGGAGGTAAGGGTGGACCTGTGGGCCTCAGAAGGAAGGCAGTGCTGTTGTAGGATGCAGAGAGGAAGAGGCCTGTGCTCCGACTCTTCTATTTGCTCATGAGGCTGGAGGAAATAAGATTTCCTTGTGTGGAAGCCAGCAACAGAGCCCCTTTAGCAGCAGGAAAAAAGCAGCAGAGAGGAGTTGTTCCTCTGGTGTTTCTCTGGGCATCAGACTGGCTGCTCAGGATGGCTGACTCTTTGAGGGCTGCAAGATAAACAGGCAGAGAGAAAGCCTAAAAACACTGATGCTGTACTAACAAGGGCACAGCATCACTTTAAAGCTTCCCTTTTATTTTTAAAATGCGATTATGGGCTCCTAACACTGCAGGGAATAAGACCAAAATGTGGAAGCGCCTAAACACAACAAAGGGAATCTGTTATGGGAACAGCCTCAAATATGCAGGGAAGCTTTTCAGTGAACGTCCCAGTGAGAGAAGTGGTATAAGCACTACTCTTCCTTATCTACATCAGCAATTCCAGTGATTAAGTGGGAGGGTCAAGAGGAACTCACAGTTTCTGCCAGTAAGGATTTGGCTTGCTTGTGGATGGGACAGGAGGACACCAAAATTAATGACTCTTCAGGACCAATTAGTGTTAATTACATGCCTGGTAGGAAGGTGTTGATAACGGCCATAGTAGGAAGCAACTCTGTGTTACCCTGCCAAGAGCAAGTTGTTAGAGTTGTGACTTTACGTCGATTTTCCCCACCTTCACCCCAGGATTAAAAAAAAATGAGCAGCTCTTGCCTCTATTCTGGCTCTTGTTCATTTGTTCCCTCCTCTGCAAGCTGGCTCTGCTGAGCAACCTGCAGCACTGGAGATCCCAAAACCACATTTATCTGCCCTCTTCATCCTGTTGCCTACAGGAATGCCAGTTCTGGCTGGCAGGCTACTCTGCCTGAGTACTTGTGAAACAGAGAGGCTGTGTCAAGGAACAGGCAGTATGTCTGAAAACTGAGCACATAGATCAGTGTTTGGCCCTAAATAAAGACATAAAATATATTATGATGTGTAAGTGTTAGAACTGATCCAAATTTTCACTTTCTGAAGTCCTGAGGGGAATTACTAATCTAATTTCAAGGGGGAAGAAGAAGCAGGGGAAGTTGTCCTTCTAAAATGTTAACAATTTCTCTGCACCCTGAGTAGCACCAAGCACAGATGAAGGGGTGCTCTGCACAACTCATGCTGGGTCTTGATTAGGAGTACGTGGTGGTTCTGGCAGTGGACTGAGACCAAGGCAAGACCAGGAGCCATGTTCAGAGCCACCAGCACTGGTGTCCTGGTTTGAAGGACAGGTGTCTGCCAAGAAAGGCAGAAGTTTCTCTTTGAAATGGAGGATGTAAACCCCCTCCCTCCAAATTATTATAATTTTGA
>JAODKT010000202.1:126316-138969 GCA_027576195.1 Cossypha heuglini | reverse complement strand
TAAAGTCTCTATTTCAAAGAAAAACTTCTGCCTTTATCGGCAGACACCTGTCCTTCAAACCAGGACACATACCAAAGCCAGTGGCAGTTCTAAAAGGCACATTCCAGTCAAATCTGTCATAATCTCATGCCCTTCATGCCCCATTTTGTGTGCCAAGAAGGACTGCTAGCAAGTAATTACCACACAGCCGCTCACCCACTCCCCCACCAGTGCAGTGGGGGCAAATGTAGAAGAGCAAAAATGAAAAAACTCCTGGGTTGACACAAAGACAGTCTAATAGGAAAAGCAAAAGCTGCACACCTTTTGCCTTGTTGTGCAAACACTGAGCTCCTATAACCAACACATCCCTGTACTATCAACTCTGCTTACAGCACAGATCCAAAACACGGCCTCAGTCCTGGTACTGTGAAGGAAATTAACTGTATTCCAGCCAAAAGCAACACAAGGGGGTTGTCATACACTGGATATCACAGCTATACTTTCTCCAGCTCTTCTCTTTCCATGGCATTCTGTGGTAAGATGAAATTGCTCACATTTTTTTCTGGCATAGGGGTACTTTGTAATACCTTGCATTTACTCCAGGTAAAAGCACCCAAACAGAGCATCAACACAGAGCATGACAGCTTGTGACCCTTTGGGAACTGGTAGCTTTGGGCTACTACACCACTGGGTAAACGGAAATTTATCTTGATGCCCAGTCTTGAGAGTTCTGGTAGATGAAGCAGGCATTGTTGTGTTGATTAACATGGCCTTTTGTGTCTCTGAGAATTTCTTCATGACTGAAAGGGCTAAAGTCTGATTCCTCTGCAGGAGGCTGCCACCCACATTATGGGAGGAGATGTCTCTGCATGTCTCTGCACCTCTGCTGCTCTCTTCTTGCTCAGGGCTTTTTTTTGTCTCTCAGTAAATGTGCTGGGCAGTGAGACAAAGGCATGCACCCCTTCCTGCTGCCCCTTTCCACAGAAGCAGAAAACCTTTGGTAGCAGGAGAATGAAAGTAGGCAGCACCTCGACCCCTGCCCAGTAAGGATGAAGGGGGGGCACCAGTCAGATCCAGACAAACAGTTTCTGAATAAGAGAAAAATGTCAGGTAAGAACAGTGCAGAGGGCCAGAGGAGAAATGGTTGGATTGCCTGGACACTGCAAGTAAAGCACTGCAGTTATGCCCTGGAGACCCAGTTGACTTCCCTCAAAGTTGTTTTGTACTTGTTGTACTTCTAAAAAACCAGCTCAGTCTTCAGCACTGTCCACTGCTCAAGACCCCTTTTGCTCTAAATAGACAATTTCTGATGCTTGTGACAAGTTCTGTTGAATGTGTCACTTCAACAAATATTGTGAAACATAATTTCATTACCACTGACGTGATTAGAAAGAAATAGCCCACAATTTATCCAGCTTAATCTGCAGCCACAATTTGTCAGATAGATGCAACTGCCATATTTGCAGCTGCAGAAGTGAAACCAGAGTTCAGTCAGTCAGTCACTGACAGAGCTCTGCCGTGCAGTTAGACCTGCACTTGCTGCATGGTGAACCCAAAATTTCAGTGCATTCCCAACTGCTGCAGAGTATGAAAGCCAGCACAATCCAAATGAGGCAGGACAGGATCAAATATCAGAACATGCTTTTCCCCCCAGTGCTGTTTTATTAAAAGTATTTTTTGTAGAAAAAACTACATAGCAGTCAGAGCAGTCAGTAAGTTTGGGGTTCGAATTGCCATCAAAACAACCTACTCTCATTCAGTTTGAAGCCATTCTCCCTTGTTCTGTCACTCCAAGCCCTTGTAAATAGTTTCTCTCTGCCTTTCTTGTTGGCTCCTTCAGGCACTGGAAGGGGCAATTAGGTCACCCTGAAGCCTCCTCAAGGATGAACAAGCCCAGTTCTCTCAGTCTTTCCTCACAGTGGAGCTGCTCCATCCCTCTGGTCACCCTGGTGGTCTTCTCTGGACTGGTTCCAACAGGTTGATGTTCTTCCTGTGCTGGGGAAGAGGAAGCCACAAAGGAAACCTGCACATACAGAGCAAATTAAGGATGCTGTCAAGAATTCCAGTTGGGAATTCTGGGGAAATTCTTCTTTATCTGTTCACTGTACTGGTGCTCTCTGCAAGCACCACTTCCACAGCAGTGTCCCCTCACTGGTTCACCACCACAGCTCTGCCATCCAAGTCTGGGCTTACCTGCAAGGTTGTTGTGTGTCCCATCCTACTCCTCACCTTTGTGCAGCCTGCAGACTTGGTTCCAGAGCCAGCCCACTCTGTTCAGTCTGAGTGGGATGTTGCTGAGGTCAGACTGATTATTACACATCCTTCTGCAATGCAGGCATCCCGCAGAGCAGTCCCCACCACCTGCAACTCAGCACACACACAGCTGCTTCTAAGATCAGGAAAACAGAGCAGCAGAATTACCCTGTGGAGAGACCTCCACAACAGGTTTGGGATGCTGCAGTCAACCAAGGTATGTGGAGGCATGAGCTGAGGCCTCTGCTGTATCCTACAGACAGCCTTTGTTGTCATGTTGTAATTTACATCAGTTACCTCTGCCAGTCACAGCTTTCTTTTTTCATCTGCCCAAATGTCCTTCACTTGAACAAAAATTATGCCCCTAACAACAACATAGCAACATGTCAAAATAGGGGGCTTCTTCTGTCTTGTGAACTTCTTGGTGAATTCCATCTCCATTGGTGAGGATGCACAGCATGGATAACCATCGCCACCCAGTCAGAGATGCTGGTAGAAATTACCATGGTTCATCTATCCAGTTTAGCCTTTCCTGTTTGAGTATTAAAATCTGCTAGACAAGGTCTCAGGCACCATATGCTATCAGTTTCCATTTATAAGGAGTACTGAATTTCATTCTGCTGATTCTTGCCAAGCATGTCTAGTAGTGCACACCTTTCTCTTCCATGTTTTTAGCTAGAATTTGTTAAATTCCAGGGTTTTCAAATTTGACACTTGTTAGGCACTCTGTAGGTGTAAATCAGATTTTCCACTGATTCTAGGACATCACAATATCTGAGGATCTGACCTTTTAAGCTGACCATATTTGCTTTTCTATGTTAAAAAAAAAATCTGCCATTTATTCTATCTAAATAAAAGCAGATAGCTTTTTCATTCTATGTTGGGAATTTGGCCCTCTCCAGACTGTGTCTGAAACCATTCCTGGGATAAACAAGAGTATTTCATATGGGTAAGATATGACTTTCCCCTAACAGCCAATTTAAGACATGTTATCTGATGAAATACAAGGCCTGATGCTTGCTACATGAGAGCAATACCTATTTTAAATGCCAATTCATAACATCTTTACTATATAAATCACTTGGACAACTGCAGTGTCTTGTTTTTGTTCCCATATAAAGATCAAAGTGTCATAGTGAAGAGAAGTTCTCTACAAATACTAGGAGCTAATACTCTGCATGACTTGACAGAGAAAACACATCAGTTAGAGCAGATGTGGACAGAACAGCAGAGTTTATAAAAACTCTGGATCAGACTTTCTGATATGCCTGAGGACAACATGCCCGAAGGGCATGGCTTTTTGCCATCATCTCACACTGTATCTTCCCCACAACATTAACTCAGACCTCATCTTATCTAAAAAGCATGAAGGCTTATGATACTAAAAATATGTGTGCTTGTGTTTTAGTGCAGTATTGAACTCCCAAACGTTTTCTGCTTTTAAAAAAATGGTCATACAAATGACAAAAACAAAACCAAAAAAAGGTCCAGTTTTGGTCTCACATCTATTTTAATCTTCACAAAATTCATGGTTCAGAAGAGATATAGGGGATTATAACCAGGATCATTGGGGTGTTTGTTGTTTTATGGCACTATTTGGAACAGTTTTATCAGAAAGGCTGAACACCAAATTGTATTGCAGACAGCTTCCAAGAGCAACTTTTTGTTTTAAGACCATAAAAGGCAAAAATAAATTTTTCTGTGTGATCAAAGACCCAGCATAAAAAGTGTTAGGAGGAGAAAATGCCAGTTTCTGTACTCCCAATGTGTGTATCTTGGACTTCTTCCAGTGTGGGAGCAAGATGGACTTTTATTTTTATTTTCCTTTTAAATGGGAGAAAGCTGCCAAAATACATAAGGAGAAGGATTAGAGCCAGTTGCTTTTTGTTGGTTCTTTGGTGGGAACACTGCCAGGCAAAGCCGTATGCTGAATTCCCAGGGAATTTCACTCTCAAAAGCCAGCTTCTGGATTTCCCTCATTTGGGAAGCTCTCCCTGAAAGGGTTATTCATATCTAGGAATCAGCTTAATGCAGAATTATTGTACTGGCAGATTGACTGCTGTCTATTCAAATGCTGCTCTGCATAGCAGCCTTTGCTGTGTTTTTTTTGTGGGTTTTTTTGTGTTTATTTTTGTTTTGGTTTGGGTTTTTTTTTTTTGTTTTGTTTTGTTTTGTTTTTGGTTTGCTGTTGTTGTTGCTTCTGCTGCTGTTGTGGTTTTTTTTCCCCATTAGGCTGGGATGCCTGGTGAGCTGGGCATGTTTCAAAGGCGGGATTGCAGAGCAACCTGGGTAATCCAAAGAGTGCTCTTACAAAAGCAGGGAGAGACGGTTGCTCTTGGTATCACTAGCTGCTAACACTGACTCTCCAGGGTCACTTGCCAAGGCTGAACAATTGGCCACAAACACATTATTTCTGTCTTCTCGGGGCCTGTGATGGTGTTGCAGCTGTTATCCCACAAAGGGACAGAGGAATTTCTCCTGACACTTATCCACTCCATGCCAAACAACCTCCCTGTCCTCTCCTCTGCTCTGTTAGGTGGGCACATCATTGGGGAAGAAAGGAATATTTCTAAAGGAAGCTGCAGGTTTCCAGATTCTTCTTGCTTGCCTACATATGCAGAGGAAAAGGATGTGAAAATCAGACAAAAGATGCAATTCTGAGACTGTTTTGACATGGCAACAGTTTTGTCAACTCAAAAAAAAAAAAAAAAACTTGGCAGGAATCAGGCAGGAATTTCTTATTTTTCATGTGTCAAGGAGAGATTTCCTTGAGGCTTTTCAATAAAATACTGTACTGTAGAAAGGCTAGACCCATGATTAAAGCATTAGACAGGGCATATGGATTTTTCTTTCTTGGAAGATAATTTTTACATGCCTATGCATCACTTCATGCCCTTATATTTCACTCTGTAAAATGGGTACAATAACATTTATATATTACAAATAAATTCTTCAGTTGTTTTGAGACATTCAGAGGCTGTAGTGATAAGAACAACAAAAAGTGGCAAGAAATAACAGATTATATTACAGATACTGCACAGAAAAACCAAGCAACTTGTCAGACATTTCAGTTGGCTTCAGCAGATAGCAGAGAAAGAAAGCAAGAGCATACAACATTGGCCAAGCATGAAAACCACATAAACCACTTTTAACCCACAAACTTCTGTGATTTTGAAATAGATTATTTCTCTGTTCATTAGTACACTAGTAGAGGCACTATTTTTCTTTGCAATAAAGTCCTTATTACTGCTGAACCCTGATGCTGAAAGGTGGCTCTTTAAAGTTGGCAGTAATCTGCAATACAGTAAGCAGATGGAGACCCCATCAGAAATCAATGTCCCATTGTAATAGGTCCTGTATGTCTAGACAGTCAGAGACAGTCCCAGCCTTTGAAAAGACTACAAGCTGAATAGACAAGAGAAACAAACCAAAAAACAATGTGGACAAGAAGCCAGAAGACCACAAATGAAGTGTTGTGCTCAGGTTCCCAGTGCTAGTCACTGGTGAAACAGAGATGAGGATACGCCTGGGGATGCTGTGGCTGAGTGCCTCACACCCCACCTCCCATTCCGGGCACAGAGCAAGGACTGCTGAAGGGCTTCTGTTGCCAGTGAGAATAACAATGAAAGAAAGATAACAGGATCATCCAGGGATTCAGCAGCAGAGGAGAGATGACGTGATATTTATTTACTGTCTGCAGGAGAGAATCATATTTCTTTTGCACAGGTGGATGTGAGCAAAATCAGCTTCTGAAGATGCAAAACAAGGGTATCTGACTTCCACCTAGGCTTACCTAGTGATTACAGTAAAGCCAGAGATAGCCGTACCTGCATCTGAATAATTTTAAGTAGTAAAAATTAATTAATGCTCATACACAGCAGTACCTGCAGGTGTAGTGGACTTGTTCAAGGTTAGTTAAGGTCTAGTTAGGATTTAGATTCTATGAAAACAGTTTGCAAGACCTCCAAAACTGTTTGCAAATTTCTTCCAAACTTGGCAATTAGTTTCCCCATAAGAACTGTGAAAATCTGTGAAAATCTGTGGGTTGATAGTGAAGGCAGAAACAGTAATAGTATCTCTCCAGCTGCACAACCTTATCCCACTGGATATCGGAGCTTCCATGCAGATAAACACACTAGGAACTGGAGTTTCTTTAATTCATTACAAACAACAGTTTGTTTGTAAATGCACTTACTATATCTCATTTTAACACTCCCTTACATACCTCTCTTCTCTTTAACAGCAGGAGGATTGAACAGTGGTTAAATAAATTTGGGTTTTTTTAGTGTATATGCTTTGACTGTGAGGAGCTATTTTTGATGGATCCTCTTTTTCTTCTTAGCATCTTATCCTGAAGCTTTGATAAAAGTCTGAAGTCCAGAAACAATCCTGTCAAAGCTACTTATGAGCCAACAAAAATCACTATTAATCTGAAAATGCATGTCTTGGGTTTACCTCTCTGATCCAGGATTTTCACAGTGTAATCATCATGAATACACACTGAGAAATCTGTCAGGTGGGCTCCTGAGGCTGGGTTTTGCTACAGCCCCAGATATGGCACGGCCAATTCAGATGGTTGCTGGGACAGGCCACTCCTCCTGTGTATCCTGCCTGTCCCTGCCTCTTCTTCCAACCTGTCCCAAGCCTCCAGACAGTCAGAACTTTTTTCTGAATTCAAAGACCCAACATTTCTGTGGCTAAACCCCCCAGTCCCTAAGAATCCCTGCTTGCTGCTGGCCATGCATGCGTCCCACTGTCAGTCCATGCCTTGCCCCCAAAGGCTCTCCCACTGCTCCTTATGCCCAGGAGCTACTTACCTGTGGTGATGAGAACAGAGATGTGTCACAGCCCAGGCAGATGCTCCTGGCAGAAGTGCCAGCTCCTCCCCCAGGGCTGGAAGCATGGCTGGCTAGACAGGAAGAAGTGGCCTCTTCCCCCACTGAACAAATATGCGCCACCAGACTATGCCAGCTGGCCTTGTCCAGGTCAGAGAGACACTCAGCATTTTGTCCTGGCTAGAAAAGAGGAGCTGAAGAAGAGGGGTTCAGGGGGAAAGGCAGCCAAAGGTCTCCTGCGGATGCACAGCTGCCATCTTACTGTCTGTGATAGTGGTGGTGATGGTGCTGAGCAGCAGGAACATTCCAGGACAAGGAAAAGCCTATTGTGTTGGGGCAGTACCTGCTTATTGCAGTTGCCAGAAGAATGTGAATGAATGGCAGTATCTTTTTCCCCATTGATCTGAACACAGAAGGCCTTCAATGATTCAGTTTTCTCATCAAGAGGATGTTGGTCTGATGAATCATCGTTTGGCTTTTTGCAATATAGAGGGATGTAGGAGGCACTGCTTTGCATGCATGTGATCGAATTAATAGATCAGATCTACACATCCACATCCAACTACAAAAATCACATCAGTGCTTTTGCTGATCACCCACAAATCCACAAAGCTGAAAGCTTTGCTTAACAGATTATACTATGGGGACATTGTGATTGCTTTTCTAAGCAAGACACAGAATTATTGACATCTTTTTGCTGATGTGCTCAAATGTCCTGGTCCAGACTGTAAATTAATTGCTCACAATGTTTCAGTCCACGACTCAAACAAACTACTTTCATTTTAATACATTTAAAATTTCAACAGCTGAGTTACATAATATTAATCAAAACTTGGCATAGACACATTAAAAACAGATCATGCCTTTTTTTTTTAGTGAGGTGGAAATTCACAACTAGAGAACAAATGTCTACATTCTGGGACATGAATTTGGGGAAATAAATACTAATTTATTGCAAGAATCTTAGTCATAGAGGAAGAATACATTTCCTTGGGCATGTAACTTTCTATTTAAAAGTATGCTTTGATCCATCTGGGTTGCATACTGAAGAAGAGAGTTTTCTTAATTAAGAATGAAGATATAACTCTTATAAGTAAGTCCATTTTGCACTTTTCTTGTTTGTATCTGTCTCTGTGTGCATGCACAACAACCTGTTAACCGCCCTGCTTATAAACTCTCTCTGATACTAGGGACACTCTCTGTTATTCTATCCTACACTGCAAATGCGTTTCTCATTGTTGTGCATGCCTGTGACCTTTTGACTTCAGATTCAGCTGAAGTCCTCTGGGAAGTTACAAGAAAAAAAAACTAGATATAACAGTGGAGAGTCATTAAATCTTGGTGACCAGCTATTCAGTTACAGTCCATTTAATCATACAGCAGCAAAATAATTGGCAATAGTTCAAGGCAAACTAATTATTCCAATCTGAAACTCGGCAGGGTAAAAAGTAAACTGTTGATGAGGTGGTGATAGATTTTGCACATCTGACAGGCCTGATCTCTGAGGCTCCTGACAAGGAGACTAATGACAACCCAGGAAGTGTTCTCTCTTCAGTCATGTCAAAAAATGAGGAAAGACTGGGAGCAGAAAAACATCTGCTGGAAGGAGAGGAAAAGACCACTTTCAGGAGGAAAAAGGGACACAAAGAAAGGTGGGCTCTTAACAAGCCCCAAACCTAAACCTTAAAGTTGCATGGCCACAAGGACACAGAGGCAGAACTAATGTGTACAGCTTGGTCTTTCTTTTTTTGATGATATTTTTCTCCACTATCTATTGTCTTGCATCAGCCAAAAAAATAATTAGGGCTGCTGGCAATCACATGTGTCCTGGGAAAACCATGTGGCAAGCTCAGAGAGCTCTTGGACTTGCAGCTTGGGGAAGGAATTAGCTGGAACACTCTGGGTGTCAGCACCAGGGCTGGGAGGCTGGCCTGTGAAATCCCAGCCACAAAGGCTGTGAAGTGTCCAAGAGACAGAGCCTGAAATCGCAGCAATGTTGGCTCAGCCCATTGGAACTCCAAAGGCAATATCTGGGTGAGTATTTGTAGGTTTGTGACAGCACAGCCTCTTCCTCTGTGGGAAGTAATCACACCACTGCTGTCTGGTGAGGCCCTAAAAGGCTGCAGGACACCTTAGGGAAGTAAACATTATTGACGCGTGGAAAAGCATAGTAGTCAGCTGGATATTGTTCTGGTGCAGGGTGGAAATCCAGATGATTCTCACTAAGACCTCAAAAATCAGAAGATCTGCCAAAATGTTTGAGGGATAGTTTTGAGGACAGAATTTCCTGGAATGGAGGTACAAAAGCGTGTCTCCTTTTTTTCTGTGTGGTAGCACAAAAGCGTTCCAAAAAGCAGAGAGGGGTATACCAAAACAACGGAGCAACAAAGTGGAAATTATTCAAGCGGGAGCTGTGAAGAAGTTATCACATCTTGCTTTGTAAAGCATAACCTGAGGAGTAGCTGCAAATACCAGAAATTACAGCAGAATTTTATCATTAAGAAAAAGTGCTTTTCCATTGACCCTTAAACAGAAGAGCTAATGACAGAAGCCAAAGCTCAAATGTTATGAGCAAATAATTCAGAATAAAAATTTAAGTGTTTTGGGGAAAAAAAACTCTCTCTCTGCAGCTACTTCTGTGACCTTTGGTGCAGGGGGATAGGACCATCAGACATGCAAGAAAAAGAGAAATAAAATTTAAACTGAAGAGATGAGTTACGTATAAGTGTTTACTTAATTCACCACTAGACATGTACAACAGGTTTGTAATCAGACTAGTTGTTTTTCACTCATTGCAATTCTTCTGCAGAAACCAGAGGTGATCATAAAAATGATGTAAAGGTCCAGATTTGAGCAGGAACTTTAAACTTCCATGGAAAGCAGTGCCTTAGATTAACTTCCCCATTCTCTGTCTCACCGTCTCTTGAATACTTCCATCAAGAAAAGTCCACCTCTTTTCTGGATCCCATGGCTAATTACTCTCATGGTGAATTTTTTCCCCTCTGAAACTGGGGAAGGTATCTACAGATATCCAGTTTGTGGAGATGGTCCTTAAATGAACTCTCTGACACATTTGTTTGTTGTTGCTTCTCAGCAGAGAGACCTGGGGGCTGATCTCACCCACGATGACTGATGTGAAGAGGGCACAGAGTACTTCTGCTTTTTCTGTGGGCATTTTTAATTAACCTTCCATCCCCATTCAGCAGCACACCTGCAGCTTTGCCGTGCTTCCACTCTGTAACAGAGCAATAATTTGCCGTGTTTGACATCATTTGCCAATTTGAGCTCTGGCTGAATTTTTCCTTTGCTAACTACATTACTGCATGCAGGAGCACTATTTCTATATTTCCTTGTGGTACGCTCACCTTTTCCATCGCTCTCGTATCTCTCTTTTGCATTAGAGCTCCTTCAGTAACTCACTGTTTACAGGATGTTCTCTTGTTATGGCTGTTCCTTTCTTTGATGAAGAGTGTAGGCAAATTTTATGCCTTGAAACTGAAAATATTCCAGTACTCCTGAGCAACTTTGCCCTCCAAGGGGCACAGAAAGATTGGTGGCTGGGGCAGCACTGTACTGTTTTCCCAGCAAATACTGAGTTAGCTGGAGGAGGGACAGCAGCTTGCATGTGCCATTTGAGTGAGCTGCTGAAAATCAGATGAAGCAATTTCTGACAAAGGGGGGGGAGGTTTTCTTGCACAAAGGCCTGAGAAGAGAGCCTGTCCTGCCCGTGTAGGATTTGCTGTGCATCTGTACACCATTTTTCTAAGAAGTTGAGACTGAGAAGAAAAGAATCAGAGACGTGCTTCTGAGAGCTGGCCATTCATACCTAAGATAGGCTTAAGGCCTATATTTATGGCTGTGGTGGGCACCTGAGGCTTCAAAACATGCAGGAGAATTCACAGACATTAGGGAGGAATAGAATTATGAACCTGAGCTACCTGCTGAAGGAACAGAGAAGGCCTTTTAATTGTCATTTACTCTGTGTATTTGGCATAGAGACAATGACAGCTGACTGAACCTTGCCTCCTAAGCACACTTACAGTCCTGCTGTGCTGCCTCCAGGACTAAGAAAGAAGATGAGGACACCAGTACAAGTGATTCTCACCTTTGTTTGACCCTCCCTACCACTTCACTGACTTTGGTGACAGCAGAGAAAGAGCCTGCAGATAAAATGTGCTCACAAACCCAGTTTTTTTTCTCCTGCCAGCAGAACTGGCAATCTGGGTATTACTACTGTGAATTTCCTAAAAAATCGAACCTCTGGGGAAATTCACTGGAGCAGGAATTCTGCTGGAACAATACAATACAAATGTTATTTGTAGTGCAGCAGCACTGGGGGTTCGGATGGAGCTCTCTGACCATTCTCAGCTGGTGAACATCATGTCCTGGAAAAGCAGTGAGTGGGAGGGTGAGGAGCTGCCCAGCCAGGGTCACACAGCACTTGGAGCTCTAAGATTCACACAGACCACTGGCAGTGAATCCAAGTAGTGAGACCTTGCCCAGCAGCCTGAATCAAAACCTGGTTCAGACAGATTCCTCTCACCTGCCATTCCTTTTTTTTTGACACCTGCATTTTGTTCTGAGAGAAAACTTAGGCTTCTGGTAGCAGAACACTGAGTCAGCCACATGGTCACTTAACTTGGCAGTCCTCAGTACTTATTCAATATTGAACAAGCAGCATTTCATATTATGTTTTCTACAGTTGTTACTTTTGTTTACCTCAATGGTGTAGTATCAATTAAATTTTTATGCCTGTTAAGTGAATAATTAAATAAAATTAAATATTTTGAAGCATCATTCAAGAAGGAGTATTATTTGTCTTCTTGGGAATATTATGCAAGTATGCAACCATGCAGATGTGCATTACATTAATCTTATTAATAACCAACGTATTATTTATTTACTAAAAATGTGATAAATTCTGTCATATTACATATCTGAAAGTAACTATTGTTAACCAGGATGGATAACCTCAGTGAAACAGAATTAATAACAGAGAATTAGAACAGTTCGTAAGAGTAGAGTCAATAACAATAGAATTAGAATTAATACAAGCTGTAATTTCTAAAGGTATGGAAAGCAATCACAGAGGAAGACACTTGAATGTCCTGTATAACCTAAAAAATCTGCTACCCAAAACCAAAGTAACACCTCAAGAACTCGTTAACAAATACCTTTATCACAGAATCTATGCCACTAAGGGATGGAAAAGTTGTTGATCCAAATGTTGCTGTTTTGCCAACATCAGTAACTGAATTTATAAAGGATAAACTGGAACAGGCAAAAATTACTCATCCAATGTCTAAGTACATGTTGAGCAATCCATAATTATGACAGTCAAGAGAAATCCCATTGCCAGAAAAGGTTAGCTTCCTATCTAATTTAAGGCCAAAGGGACTACATTTTTTAAAACTTCTCTTATCTATTTTATTGTTCATATCAGGGAGACATAAAAATATATTTGAGTACCAAAAATGATGAGGGATGAGCTACAATTATTTCATCCACAAATATTTTAATCAGATAAATGGCTCAATAATTTAAAAAAAAAAAAAAAAAAAAAAAATAAAAAAAAAGAAAAAAAAA
>JAODKT010000202.1:111308-126205 GCA_027576195.1 Cossypha heuglini | reverse complement strand
AATAATTTAAAAAAAAAAAAAAAAAAAAAAAAGAAAAAAAAAGAAAAAAAAAAAGACTATTTTCTGGATTTCTGAAGAAAAATAGTCTACCATACATAAGTTCTGTTCAACTAAGAGAATTATTTGAACTCCTCCCTCTTGTGCAATTTAATAGCCCTATTGTTGGCAGTGTTGAAATGGTTTTGCTAAAAAGAACAACAACAGTAAAAAACCCTACTAATTTAATACTTTTCCTTGTTCTGTTTGCACCTATAAAAAGTGCTTCCTAGGAAAGAAAATGACACTTTCTATGAAGACTAATGTGTGTGGGATTAGACACAGACAATCAACTGTCTTTTTCCATTCTGGAAATGAAAGAGAGAATGGGTTATACTTTACTTATCATAAGAACCGAAATTCCTTTACAATTTCCTTTCTTCTAACAAAGTATAGAAATCAGAATCAACTTTGCAACTGATTTAATTAGACCTTCTATATTCACAATGGGCTTTTTGTATTAGTTTTTTTAACACATATAAGCAGTAGTTTTGCATTGAGTATTCATAAATAATTGAATGCTATACATAAACTGTGAAGTCTAACATCAGGAATCAATTTAGGAATAATATTACTTTAATACATTTGATTAACATCTGCTCTTTTACCCAAATCAGCATTCATAATAACTAAACTTCTGGAGAACAGATATTATTCTAAAAAATTAACTTTAGAAATCAGACCTAAAATGAGAAATAAAATGAATCCTCACTCGAAAGCATTATAAGAGAAATTCTTTAATTTCCTATAAGTACCCTGAAGAAGAAAAGTAAATTAAACTTTAGGAGAAAGATCACCAAATTTTAAAAATGTATACATGTACTACTATCAAAAGGTTCTTTTAAGTTAACAGTAGGCCAAATGGAAGCCTACTAAAATAATCACGTTTGCACCAAGATTTCAAAGAACCAAAAGAACCTGGTCGGGGTCCGAGAGAATGGTGACGTTTCTGGAACTTCGATGCCATCTGCTGTTCGGGTAAAAAGAGTGCAGTGATCCCGACATCCATGCAGCACTTCTCCATTCCCACATCGAAAACTAACCATGGGCTGGTTCCGCAACTACCAGCTCCTAAAAAAATTACAGCAGAATTAAAAAAAAAAAAAAAAAACACCTCCAAAAGTTTCTTGGGACTGGGCAGCTCTCCAGGGAATGGAAAAAAAAGAAGGGTGAAAGAGGGATGTACAAGAGTAAACTGACACCTCAATTCCGTGCAAAGCGGGAATAACTATTTCAAGAAAGAGGGAAGTGGGCACCAATTTCAAAAAAGTTTCACCAGCTTTCAAAAAAGTTTCTTCAGCAAGATTCCTTTCAAGAAGTAACCTCTTCTTGGATCCTAAAATTAGGACAGGAGTCTAAACAAGATGCTTACACTACAAAGATGAGAGACATGAGAAGAAGCTGCAACAAAACTGCAAGTACACAGATGGTCTAAGATTTACATCTTACCTGTAAATGGCAGGATACTGACAAATAAAACTCCAGGGATAAATGATTCCAAAGGACTTTATGTCCTTTGAAGGCCCACAAAAGTGAGATTTCTAGTCTATTTTACCTGACTCCAGATTTCTGCTGTGCAAGTTTGGACTTTCATACTGACAAGTTCTGTGACATTCACAAAGCAGTAAGGTTTCTGTGACACTCCCACTTCAGAGAGCAAATAGCAAAGTCACCTGGCAGAGAAAAATGAGACAGTGCAGTAAGGGAGCAGTAAGATTTGGGAATCTCCTACCTGAAGCAGCAATCAGATAATTGAGAAATGTATGTTGAGGCACCAGCTAACTATTCCCAACACAATACAGTCAATATGTGCATATTGGAAAAAACAGCACTTATCATACTACAATTAAATTTTTACTATAGGGGCGAACAACATCGGCTTGCATAATTGTTTTCCTTGGGGAATGCAGACATGAATCTTCATGCTAAGCCAAATAATCTCCACTGCAGTCTTGGCTGTGGAGCTTTTGGAGGGTCCTTTGCTCTGTCTTTTTTCTCCAGCAGGGTATCGAGAGTGTCTTCTGCAAAGCTGGAAGTTTCTAATGAGATCCCAGAACACCCTGAACCATGGCAACCACTGCAGCAACTGTGCATGGCTGCTGTGCTGAATAGCTGGGGCTAATATCACTTGGGCTTCCATACAAAGGACAAATCCTCTGCCCTGTTCTCAGCAGGTAGAAGATGTTTAATGCATCCTGAGTGCATTGGGTGGCACGTGTACATGGATAAGCATGTAATTCACACGAGCTGACTTTCTCTTGTGCTTCAGCTGGAAACATGAAAGCCCCAATCCCTTATAAGAAGTGGCACACTGCTAAGGGTTGTGGTTATTTGGGTCTTTCAGCACTCAATGTGAAGCACTGTATTGTTCCACATTACTAGTATTGTTCCACTGCCAGGTTCTTTCTGTTTTCCCCATTCCTCTTCTCCTCCTGTCTGTAAGTGTGCACATCTATGGAAGCAGGGTCCTTTTAGTCTTTTCTGTTATAGCAACCATGCAACAGCAATGATCATGGGAACAAATAATGTATACAACTCCTGATAACTCCTTTAATTTCTCTCCTCAGTGCCAGTTAACTTGGACAGCATGACCTCTCCATTGGGGCTCACTGAAGCTTGGTTAAAGTCTACCTGCTTTGCCTGATCTGTTTTTTGCCCTTTATGCTCCACGTGAATGACTTTATGCTTAGTTTTTTATTCCTTTGAGGCCTCTTGCACTTCTAATAATCTTATTTATATGTGACAATTGTAACTACAATATTTGTAACCTGACATGCAAGCGAAATCTGCATATATCCTGAAACAGAATTGCTGTTGTTTTGTCCTTTCCTTGATGTCAGAAAACACCATTTAGCCAAAGTATGAAGACAAACCCAGCAATACCAATCAAATTTGATTTTCTCCTTCACTGAACCTGTTTTCTGACAAACAATTAGCGAATGACTATTACTTCTTGCTCTTACTGGCGGTAATCTAATTTCCTCTTTCATTTTAATTGAAAAACAAAAAAATATTGTGAAGGTAATTTTCAAGTCATTGCGCTTTGCAGAGTCTGCCCTGATGGGAGAAGACTGAGCCACATCCAGCTAAAATCAAAACCATTCACTGACCATCTACTTTGGGCAGGATTTGCAGACAGGCCTTTTTACCTCCAGTCAGGCATCCTACCCACTTCGCTGAACCACTTCTTAAACTTGCAGTTGGATGCTACAGAAGAAGAAAAGAAGAAAATATTTCAGCCAGTTGGGAGGAAAGAGGAAAACACATGCTACTAAATCGCAAGGAAATCAGCCCTCTGCTTTATTCATATTTGATTTCACTGGTAACCATGGGAAACTAGAGCCAAACCTGGTACTCTATTGTGTACTGCAATCCCTCACTACAGTGCAGATAGAGATAGAAGAGCTGTAATGGAAAAGGGCATATCAGTTAAAGGTGGCTCAGTTACCATTAGAAAAGGCTTTACCTGAGAGGTTCAGTAAGGATCCAACCCTATATATGAAATGGCCAGGTGGACTTGAGAGACTCTGCAGCACTGCTTGGTAACAGCACCCTTGGACATGGTATTTTGCAGGGACCTCGTATATGCAGCCTGAGCACACAAGTCCTGGTGAAAAGCTGAGTGTCAGAAACACATGATATACTAACTGAAGATGTGACACTGCAGTGTGCAATGCAGTCTGGAGCATGATTCTGGGCTTTGGGAGAGAGGGAAGACCCCTCTGAGTTAAGAGACTACTGCTACGTAGAAGCTGAACCTTTTTTCCCCACCAAAGTTGACAAGTAGAGGGAACAATCTGTTAATCTGTTTTACATTTCAGCCTTTCACAACTCTGCAATTATTCCGTCTGCCCTAGCTCATTGTTTGATGAACCCTGAAATTTGGCTGGTAAGTAGTGCTCAACTGGAATGTGTGCTGCAGCCAACTAAGAATCTATGCAGATCTCTCTTAAAGATAGCATCCAGCACACTTCTCAGCCACCTAATGAAGCAAGGCAGTGCTTCCCTGTGAGCCTGCTGCCCCATTAGCACTCAAGCACTTGCTGTGGCAGTTGTGTGCAAATATGCCTTCCTCAAAAATTACATTGATAATATAAACGGGAAGTGCAGAACAGGGATGTGTGTGTATGTGTCTGTTTGTGTATGTGTATATCCACTTGGGTGTTAGGAGTGTCTAGGCACAACAGCATCATTTAGTCCAAGTCACCTGAAGCAATCCAAAACATAAAAATAATCTTGGCTACGAAGAGCCATCAAAAAATACTGGATATTCTGATGATGCCATTTGCACAAATGAAGCATTATCCACATAACTCAAGGCCATCTGAGAAATAGTTAACATTACTGGCACGAATGGCAGCCAGTGCCATCAAGGTATAGCAGATAAGGAGCTGACTCCAGGAAGAATAGGAAGAGCAGGTGCAGAGAGAGAATCTCAGCTCAGGCATAAGATCTTTGAGAAATTCTCTGAGTACTCACTGTGAGTTTCCCTTAAATGACAGTGTTGCAAAATGTGGAAACACCTTGCAGAAACTTAAGCATGTTAGCTCAAAGTTTTAGAGGCACTGTCCAGGTGGAAAACTATGTGCCTCTGAAAATTGTAAGAAAGTATATGAATGTAAGTAGCACAGACTCCCAACCCTTTGGCAACAATACTAAGAATTTCTGTGAGATCAGAGATTGAAAATCTCTGAAAGAGACAGGAAAGTGTGTGAAACTGTGTCCTAAATGTCCTAAACGTATCACTAAGAAGACAGAGCTGTGAGAAAGTCAAGTGGTTCCACAGGGCAGGTACAAAGCAAGATCCAGAAGCACAAGCCACACTAGTGAGATGCTGTGTAGGCTCCAGCTCAAGTTCAAGAAAGATTAAATCAATTCAGAGCAATTGCAGAGAATGACAACTAAAATATTCGTGAGAAAGAAAGCAAAACTACAGAAGTTTGGCATATTTAGTCTCATAAAATGCAAGACAAGAGCAGTAGAATTACTGTACATGAATACAAATGAATGCTGAAAATCTTAATGATTGTGCTGGCCCAAAACCAAACAGGTTTATACTCATCACAAACACACTATACAGGAGACAGAAAAACATTCAGTTTCAGGAGAAGCAGTTTCTGACTCATCATAATTAATTGCAAGAGTCATATGGAGTAAAATACCCTGAACAAAACAACAACACAAAACCAACAATAAAATCCCTGATTTTATTATGTCTTAAGATATTTCTAGGAAATATGGATTCATATTTGATATGCTGGCCCTGTCTCATATTCCTGCATTCTACATTTGAGATAGAGCACAGTGTGGGGGACAGAACTACAGTGTTCCTGCCACCCTGGTTGAATTTCTGGTCCCTAGAATTGGTTCTCCTGGGGAAATCATCCTCCCTGGCACCTGCAGAAAGGGAAAGGCCACGAGGAAGATTTCTGGGGGACGTCAGGATAACATATATGTTAGATGTACCAACTGGGATTATGCTGGTCTGGATGTGCTACCTAAAAATAAGGAAAATCTGGTGTAGTTTTATATAGCGCATAGCTGTAATGATCCAGACACAGGGGAGCTCAAAATCCTGGGCCAGGGTGGAGAGTAGGAAAAAAAGAAAAAGAAAAAGAAAAAAGAGTATAAGCACATGGGAATTAGGAGAGGTTATGACAGAGATTATATTATTCCTCCTGAGGTGTGCAGAGGTGCTAAGCCAGGGTTCAACAAGCGCTTTTGCTGCTATGTAAGAAGTAAATCAGGTAAAGAAATTATTGACATTGGCAGCAAATGCAGGCAAAAATGAGGTACTTGGTGCCTCCCTTCTTCCTCTCAGTTTCCACTGACAGTGTTCCCAGATGTTTTAGCTCAAAGGAAGGGATGAAGAAGTGGAGGAATTCCAGGAATAAAGGACATTCAGCTCAGGAGTCTCCTAGAAAATTTTACCTTATACAATTCCACTGACCTGAGTGGGATTTGTCTGAAGGGGGTTGAGTGAGGTGGCTGATCACAATGTGAAGCCACTCTCTGCCATTTTTGAAAGGTTGTGGAGCTGGGGGAGGTCCCTGATGCTTTTATGTGCACCTAGAAGGCACCTAATGATTCTATGATTCCCAGGGCTCCATCAGGTCACCCTGGCTGGGGCAAACAACTCCAGGCACATGAGTTCATTGAGTGATACCTCGTGTCTCCCTGGGAGGCTGCAGTGCGAAGTCCCACAGGCTCTCCCCACATCTCAGCACTTCTGGCCAGCCCTCTGGGCTCCTCTGGTTCCTCCCACGAGGAGATTTTCATAGTACCTTGGAAAGGTTTGGGTTGGAAGTGACTTCTAAAATAATTTAGTTCCATCCCTCCCCTCCACCCCCAAGAGGAAGGATGCCATCCACTAAATCAGGTAGCTCTGGGCCCCATATAGCCTGGCCTGTATGTTCCAGGTACAGAGCACTCACATCTTCTCTGGTCAAGTCTGTGTCAGGGCCTCACTACCACTTGAATTAAGATTTTCCTCCAAATATCTGCCTTCTTTCAGCTTAAGGCTACTCCCCCTTGTTTTATCACTATATGCCCTTGTAAAAAATCTCTCCCTAGGTCTCTTGCAGCTTCTTTAGGTACTGAAAAGTGCTCTAAGGTTTCTCTTCACTTCTCCAGGCTGAACAACCTCAGCTCTCTCAGCCTGTGTCTCCTTAGCCCAGGTGCTCCAGCCTTCTGAGCATTTTTGTGGCCCCCTCTGGACCAGCTTTAAAAGCCCATCTTTCTTGTGTTGAGGAATCCAGAGCTGGATGCAACTCTCCAAGTGGACTTTCATGAGGGTAGGTTAGAGAGAAGAATCACTTCCCTTGATATCTTTGTCCCATTGCTTTTGGTACAGCCCAGGGTGTAGCTGGCCTTCGGGGCTGCCAGCCCACATCACTGGCTCATGTCCACCTTTTATATCTACCAGAACTCTGAAGTCCTTTCCCACAGGGCTTCTCCAAATGAATTCTTCTCCCAGTGCTCATATCTGGGATTGCCCCAGGTGCAGCACCTGCTACTTGGACTTGTTGAACCTCACTGGGTTCTTTGGGCCCCATTCTCGAGCTTGTCCAGGTATCCCTGGATGGACCCATCCTTCAGGTGTGTTACCATCTCCCTCAGCTCGGTGTCAGCTGCCAACCTGTTGAGGGTGGCCCTGCTCTCCCTGTCTGTGTCACTTATGAAGGTATTGAAGACCCCCAGTCACAGATACAGCCCTGAGGGAGACCACTCATCACCAGCCTCCAGCTGGACACGGAACCACTGACCACTGACCACAACTCTCTGGCTGCATCCATCCAGCCAACTCCTCCTCCACTGAATCCTACACCCTTCAAACCTAGGCCTCTCCAAAGGCCTGACAGAAATCCAGGCGCATGATATTGGTCAGTCTTCCCTTCCTGACCATTGCAGTCACTCCATCACAGAGGGCCTCAGATGGGCAGGGACAATTTTCCCTTAGTGAAGCCATGCTGGATATCTTAGAACATCCCCTTGTTTTCCATGTGCCCTACCATTGCTTCCATAAGGATTGGGTCCATGATCTTCCTAGGCACAAAGATGAGGCTCACTGGTCTGTAGCTCCCTGTGTCTTCTTTTCTCCCAGTTTTAAAAATAGGAGTGATGCTTCCTCTTCCCTAGGCACCAGGGAATTCCCCTGACTGCCATGACTTTTCAAATATGATGGAGAGTGACTTGGCAACATCAGGCAGTTCCCTCAGGACTCTGGGATCTATCTCACTGGGCTCCTCAGACTTGTACCTATTTTCTCTCCTATCCAGAGTGCAGAGAGGTGGGCAAGGGTGATCCCTTCTTAAGGGGAATCTGAAGGATGGTTCCTCAGCACCCATCGGGCTTCATTGGGACACTGTGTCCTTTTTGGGGTCCCAGGCAGAAGAGCTCAGGGGAGGCCACTGGAACTGAAAGAATCACCCTGAGAGGAGGATCTGTGAGGCTGGAGCTGGTTCAACATGGAGCAGAGAATGGTTTGGGGCAGCTCACAGCACACCCTTGTGCCCGTGGAGATGAGATCAAGTGGGTGGGGCCAGGGTCTTCCCAGTGAAGCTCACTTCCCGGCAGGAGGGCAAGAGACAGCGACATCAGCAGAAACCAGAGTAGTTCAGCATCATTAGAAGGGGAAAAAATTAGAATAATTAGCAGGAGCCAGAGACGACTGTAGGATCTTCAGAGGTTTTCAGTCTGGCTGGACAAAGCTCTGAGCATCAGGATCTGAATTCATCCTGGAATCCATTCTTCTCCTTCAAGTAAAAGTTCGGGGTAGAAGCTACCCATATCTGTGCCAAGTACACTGCTTTTGTGGTCTGTGACCTAGGAGTTGGTATTGTTTTACACAAGGCTTTATGTAGAGTAACAGAGTAACTACACATCCAACAATTCCTGTTGAATCCAGAGGGCTCACACTCCCCAGCTGTCAGGTTACACACATGCTAGGAAAGCAATGTACTGTAGCAGCTACATTACTCCACAGCAGATGGCCTATGAACACCATGACAAAAGCTTCAGAGCAGAGCACTCTTTTATCTGGCAGTCAGTACAGAAAGCAAAGTGCTGGAAAGTGCATGCTCAAAATCTAGCAATGCAAAAGTCCATAGTCAGGTCTCTGTAGAAAGATCTGTTTTGGTGTTTAACTCCTCACACAACACTGGATAGATTGATCTGTGTGTATGGCTGCTCAGCTTAGGCCAAATTTGTTATATGAGCTTAAACTGCATTTTGATTAAATTAAAATACTTTTGGATAACCACAGTGATGACTGCAATATGATTAATGACTCATGCAAAAATTATTTGATCTAATGTACTCGTAGTAGGCCCAGCTAGACCTGTAGGATTTGATTCACTATTTTTCAGATAAATATTATTCTTGGAATCAATGTTCCAGATTAATTGCTGGTGATTCCTGATGCCATTTTCCTAGAAGCTTTATATAGAGCACTCAGCAATCCATTCTACAACTGCTCAGTCCCATCCTGATACTGGTAAGACTCACCCTGTGACAACTTTCAATAGCAATGCACTGCCCTGGCTGGCTGCAGTATTTGCCATTCTAATGGCTTATGCAATTATTGGCCTTGCTTTGGAATATTCAAATGTCTGGCCTTTCCACAGCAGCTCTGCAGAACCACAGGAGGACAATGTACAGCTTCCGGCTCCCGTTTGTCCTTGTTATTACAGGACAGGCAGGGACACAGACAGGACAGAAGCTCAAACAAAGCCTAAATATTAGAATAGCTGGCAAAGAGTCTGCACTCTGAAACACTGTAAAACCCTCCTAGAGCCACGGCAGCCCTTCCTGCTAACACACACAGACATCATATAACTGTCTTCAGAGGCATATGCAAAATCCCAATCATTTTTATTATCTTCCCTTTCAGTGGGCACTCCAAAGAATCCAGTGATTAAATAAGGAAACTTTTCATGGGTAAAAATATTTTTTAATTTCCAGATAAACTCTCTTGAAGCATACAGAATTCCATACCTCCCTCTCTCAGATGTCAAGTCATTTTTGCACACACAGATCTAAAGACTTTGATTCCAATCCAAATCAATAGTATGTTCAAGGCACTAACACTGCTGGGATATGCTTCCAAAGTCACTAGCCACAGCTGTTAATGGCTAAGCCATTCTAAAGCCTGGAAGACGACCTCTTCTCTGAAATGCTTGGGGCAAAGAAGCACTATGCAGCCTGGTAGTCAGCTTCAAGTACCATTTGGCTTTCTCGGCAAACCTCATTTCCTGCAGTTGCAAAATGACACTGACATGATGGCAAGGGAACCTATAAACAAACGGACAAACAAAAAAATACATGAAGGAGTTAGATTCCAACTGCAAGCTCAGTTGTGAAGCTGGACTGTGCTCTAGGAATAGCTCCTGGAGGCAGCATGCCTTGCAGACACGCCCTGGACTGAGATTCCCCTTCCACCCCTTATCCCTTACTTCCTTCACAAATAGTATAAAACAAATTAACAGTGATTTCAAATTAAGTTCATATACTTACCATAGTTACTCCTAAATCTCTATATAAATGAAATAAATTAAAGTAAAAGGCTTTGCAACTGAATGAGAACATTTATTATATGTTTAAGAAAAACTTGCAGATTAGAGTCAGCTGAGAAATCTTTTGTGGGTTTCCCCATACTTGTTACTGATTTTACTGATGGAAAATATCTAGATATTCCTAATACAATTACTACACCCACATAATTAGCATAATAAATATATAAGCCTGTGAAGATGATAGTCTAATGCACTTGCCATGCTGTTATTTTATAGTGAATTCTAAGTATTCTTGGCAGCTGTGTGAGTGTCAATCAGGATAAAAAATTAACAACAGGAAAGCAATTGCTCTCAAAATAAAAGACCTCAAGTGTGAACCCTGCATAAAAGAAATTTTAGACCCTTTTATCAATAAAAACTGGGTTTCATTTTGATCTCATACTAACTTTTCCATCAGTGTTTGCAATAAAATTGGACTGTAGGTGCTTCTTTGCAGACTCCAGTGCTAACAACCACGGTGTCCAAGGGCTGATGGGAACTCTAATGGGAACTTCCATGCTTCCGAGCTTGCTGCTGAAAATGCACCCAATGATTTCCCTCATCCAAGGCAGTACCACTGCTTCAGAGTGTGATGCCTCCAACTCTGAAGGATCCAGCCCCTTTTGATGACCTTTTTTTTCCAGACCATGAGGCATGCAGACATGACAGATTACAGATAAATCCAAAGAAAAGCAAGATCCAGACCTTCTTCTTCCTGCAGTTGGTAGTGGCTGAAGTGGTTACAACCACCTTGCTGCATGTAACTGCTGCCTTCAAGGTCATTGCCTAATACCTCATGGTCTAATTAACTGATTAACCTGCACAGCTGCTCTTTAATTTTGTGACAAACTGTGTAAAGTTGCTTCAGTGTTAGTGCTGCAAAATAAATGAGGATGATTGAGGAAGAGTGGTAGCAGTTTCACAGTGCAAGTAAACCCCCAAATTATTTCTGTACCAAAAGAAACAATGCTGCCAACAGGAGGCAGATAAAGCTCCAGAGTGCATGTGGAATAAGATTAAGGGTGAATTAATGGGTTACTGCAAACTGGAATATAAGTAGAGGTTCACCTGCTCCAGAGGCATGCTTGCAGTTGATTCAGCCTTCACAAAAGGTCCACTGGTGTTCTCAACTAATTTGTGATACAGGGAAAGCCAGTGGGAGATCTGTATGGAGATATGTGGAACAGCAGAGACCAGTCAACTCAATGGAAAATCTCACCCTAATAGCAAATAAACACTACAGCCTAGGACACCTCTCATTAATTAATTTCTATTTCATGTCCACAGCCAGTGGGAAAAGCCTGCTTTTGGAGCATTTTTCAGGGATAGGTCACTTACTGTGAAATAAGTGTGAAGTGCTGCCTTTCATTAAGGTCATGTTACTGCCTGTCAGTGACAGTGCTAAATTCCCTCAACTCTCCATTACCAGTATGTGTTCTATTTGATCCTAAGCCCCTCCAGACTGACCTTCTGGAGCTCTTCTACATGTCTACCTGTGTAACAACTCTTCCTAACCACCAGCAGCAGCTCAAAAGCTCACCGCTTCCTTCCATTACTCTGTTATCCAAACTGACAAGCATCTGCCTGGAGGACTGCCCTCTGCATGCCTCCTCCCAGATCAACATAGCCAAAACAAGTTGCTTTCTACACCTTCAGGGCCTTGTTCAGGCCATTTCTGTCCCTGCTCTCTTGTTTTTGAAAAGCCTTCACCCACCTCAAAAGGTCTGAAACAGAATGTGCTGCTTTCTTGCAGGAACCATTTCACCCCTTGCTTCCCTAAACAGCTGTTTGGGGTGAGAGTCACCTTCATATCCTTTATTTGCCATCAGTCCTAGAATCTGGGTAGGACTTGTAGAAATTACAGCAATGTTAATAATGATGGGAAGCCATAATTGCATACAGGCATGTAAGACAGTGGGATGACCCAGGTAACAAAGAGGGTGTGTCTATCTACTCCATCTTAGGGCAGAGGTTGAACTGACTTAGCGAGAGCACTGACTCGAGTCTTAGACTCAGTGTTTGCCACTGAAAACCACAGAAACTTTTCCCAAAATAAGCAGACAAACTGCAGTATCATGAAACAGGCACTTCTGTGGCTGGAAAAGTGACGTGCACATAACCTGAGGTGACAACACACAGACATGTGCACACTGATACTGTTACAACAGGTTCCATAACAACTAGGGCCCTTGAAACCAGGAGTGTGCTCACAGCTGTGAACAAGTATGGGCAAAGCACACTTCCTGGGGAATCATGGACAACCTAAAAGAGCTGAGGAAGGCTAAGCCATGGCAGCACAAAACTGGAGTAAGTGCACCAGAGAGATCAAGTTACTTGGAAGCAAGAATACAAAAATGCACCATCATCGTATGCATTTCCCACCAAAACATCTTTCTAAGTCTTTGGCTTCATTTCACATCTCTCTCAAATCAATCCAAGTTTTTTTTCCTCTTTGAATATGAGAGGTTTGTATGCTTTGAATCAGCACATAAACTGTTGTAAATGAAGCTAGCTAACTGTGATGCTCTAGTCTGAACACAGGGCGATTACTCAAAATACTTCAGACAGAATAAAAATAAGGAAAAACACCAAGCACTGGCTGTCAAGGAGAAGGACTATGAAACTAAATGATGACAGTACTCTGGGGGAGAAATTCCAACCCGCAATTCTGCAACTGCAAGAAAGAACTGGAGAGCCAAGTCCTGCCAGATTTTATGGAGCTGAACGGGCCGAGACAGAGGAAATACCAAGAACCTGTTTATTTATTATATTCCCCATACAGTGAGTTGTTATAAGTTCTTCAACCACTCAGAGGAAAAAAAAAAATCACAGCTTTATTTTTTTTTTCCTCATTCTATTTCAAAACTCAAATAAATGGTCAGGAAAAAACTGCATCCTTAGCCATTCACAGCCTCGGGAGCTGTTTATTAAGCCCCAGTTATTCTGGTGCTTTTAGAGCAGAGCTAAACAGCCACCTCACAAATGAACCCTTAGCCCTGGGCAGAACTGCTTCACACACTAACCAGCAAACACAGAAGTCAGAATGAGTAGTTTAACTCAATCTGAGCAGAAAAGAATAGTGAGACTGACATAACCCCTCAGCACGAGGTACTTTAGTTTGCATGTGAAGCTCAGCACTTACATATCTGGACTGCTGAATGAAATGTTTTTTTTAAAAAAATCCCTTTTATCTTCAAAGTATAGACTTAGGTAGCAGGCAATTGTGAAAGTGAACAAGCAGCATATTTTAAGTTTTAACCACCCAAGCAAAATATAGAAATTGATATTTTCTCTCTCTCTTTTTTTATTTTTTAAAATTTTTTTTAATGGCTCTCCACACAGAGCAAGCAAGCTATTCTATGCTGTCAAGAATGCTGGATTCCTACTAGCAACAGTCAGTGGTTTCTTTTTCATTGCAAAAGCTGCAGGAGGCTCTGGCTGTCTGGCAGCTGTGTATCATGAGCAGTACACTGGCAGAAGCAGCACCTCCAGCCCTGTGTATACGTGTAACATGTCCCCATTCCCTCACTCCTGCAGGGAAAGGGGTCTCCCACTTTCTCTCTGCCTGGCAATGCCGTCTGCTGGCCGTGCTGCTGGGAGGAAATGGTGAGGAAGCCAAGCCTCCTGTAAAAAATGAGTTAGAAGATGGTTCTTATTACAAACATCAAGCTGACAATGTGGCAGGCTAGAAATTCTCTGGCCATTACACAATACGAGGAAATTTGGAGTTTAACGGCAATTAAGTCAGCCTGACATCAGCATCCCCTTTTGCAGAAAGACAGCCTTTATACAAAGAAAATCCCTAGGAGATCCCACACCTGCATACAGAAGAGGCTACAAGGAGATTCCACGGCTGATGATGGAAGAGTTAACAAGGTGCAGGGGAAAGGGTCTCTTTTACCAGCACAGCTGGCTCAACTTTAAAGCTTATTTGTAGCAGCTCTCCTCCTAAGGAGCACCAGCCCTTAATAACCCATCAATGTACGTAAACTGCAAAACTACTAAACTCACCATGAGCCAATAGCATGTGCTCACAGCCCAGAAGGCCAAATGAATCCTGGGCTGCATCCAAAGCAGCATGGCCAGCAGGTCAAAGGAGGCAATTCTGCCTCTCTTTTCGTTTTGTGAGACCCTCACCTGCAGTGCTGCATCCAGCTCTGGGGTCCTCAGTGTGAGACAGACATGGAACTGCTGGAGCAAGTCCAGAGGAGGCCACCAAGTTCATCCGGAGCACCTTCACTGTGAAGTCAGGCTGAGAAAATTGGTCCTGCTCACCCTGGAGAAGGTGAGGTTCCAGCATCTGAAGGAGCCTACTGGGAAGTCAGAGAGGAACACTTTGTTGGGAACTACAGTGATAGGACAAGGAGGGATAGGTACAAATTGAAAGAGGGGAGATTTAGGTCGGATATAAGGAAGAAATTATTTACTGGGAGAATGGTGAGACACTGGAACACTCCCCAGGTGGACATTCCCCAGGTTTCCTGGGGGGGGTTGTGGATGCCCCAACCCTGGTGGTGCTCAAGGACAGATAGGACAAAGCAACCTTGAACAATCTGGTTTAGTGGGAGGCGCCTCTGCCCACGGCAGAGGGCTTGGGACTAGATGGCCTTTTATATTCTATGAAACCAGCACTGGTGGAACTTAGGTGCTATAAACCCGCCAGAGTGTATAAATAAACTTGTGTAACAACTCACAAGTGGTATGTCGGTTTCACTCATTTCAAGAAGGACATTGAGAGGCTGGAGCATGTCCAAAGAAGGGAACAGAGCTGGGGAAGGGTCTGGAGCCCCAGGAGAGGCTGAGGGAGCT
>JAODKT010000202.1:67579-109974 GCA_027576195.1 Cossypha heuglini | reverse complement strand
TTCAGTGAGGGGTTGTGGCCGTGGAGGTGATGCGGTGTCCGCCCGGGGCGATTTTGGGGGATTCGGGGCCGGGGGGAGGGGGTGAGCTGAGCTGGGGGTGATAAGGGACCCGTTTTCCTTGGGATGCTGGTGACTTCCCATCGCCCAAGGAAAGGGGCTGCTGTGGCCAAACCTCCGGCGGAAGGACTTTTTTCCCCTTTGTTTTTGAGGAGAACGCCCCGGAGGTGGGAAGGGGAATAGCTCTGAGGTGGAAAGGAGAATAGCCCGGGGAAATAGCCCAGGAGGGGGAAAAGGGAAATAGCCCGGGACGTGGGAGGGGGTGTAGATATCTCACGTAGTCTCGGGGCGGAGAGGAGCGCTATAGGAAACGAAAGTCTTTCCTTTCGGGAAGCGGGGTGCCGTGGGTTAGCAGTCAGTGGGGCACAGATCACTGCTGGTTTATAATGGGAGCACTGAGAGAGGGGATGTTGCGAGAGCATCCTTCTCCCGGGGTGGGGCTGGGGGTGCAGCGGAAGGAGAACATGGTGGTCCTATCCTCCCATGGATTCCCACACGGGAAACGCTGGGAGAGTTGTGGGGCTTTTCTTGCTGGAGCAGGAGCGTGATCTGGAGAGGGGCTGGTGTTTGCCCCCAGGTGCATCGCTGTGTGCCCAGGTGTGTGCTGTGGAGGTGGCAGAGTGCGGGGAGGGTTTATTGTTCAGCTTCACGGGGTGAGCTGCAGTGATTAATCAGTCTGCACTTAGTAGGGGAGGGAGTCCAGGAGAGACTCTGCTGACCTCGGTGGAGCTGGTGTTGTGGTGTGTGATGGGGTTCATGGCAGCCTCATGGCCCCTCCCCAGTGCCTTTGGATGTGTCTGATGATGCTGTGAGTGAGGAGGAGGTATGTTTTGCTTCCAGGTGAAAGTTTTCTTCTGGCACACGGGAACCCTCTGGAAAATCCTCAGGGAAGTGCAGCATTCTGAGATGAGAGGAAAGGCCTTAAGTGAGCTGGCAGGGTTGGAAGTTGCCTTGTCACTTGCCTGAGCAGGGATGGTCACTCTGATAGCCAAGTCCAGACACACTTGTGGCCTTGGGTTAAAAGATCTGGAAAGGCTCTCGACTTTCCTTTCTGGCAACCTTTCCTGTGACAGGTGGGCAGTGAAGCTCTAGAAACTATGGAACATTATATCTGCTTTTATAGAGTCTCTTGGTTTACCCCCTTCCATCTTATGAAAAATAAAGGATGACAGTTGAAAGCTGGAATAAGAACTCATTTGGGTTACCATTGTGACTGATGGACGTGGCAAATGCCTAGGAGAAGCATGGGTCAGAAACCTTCAAATATTTAAAGCTGTCTTTGCTGTTACTGAGAAATTATTTTTTTTCTCTTGCTCTTTGCATTCACTAAGGTCCTGGGAAGTAAATTCAAGGAGAGGACTGAAGGAATGCTGCCAGTCAAAGCCCTCACCAATTTATGAGACAGCAGAATACAAGTTGGATTGTGGGAAATGAGACAGCACCCTCTGTTTATAAATGTATCTGCTACACTAGCTCAAAGTAAAAATGTTCCTCATGAGCATAACTTCGGTTTTTGGCCAGGAATGGGTGATAAGACAGAGGAAATCTGATAGAATTTGAGGAGAACTTTGTTTTAAAGAGAGCAGGATAAAGACTTGATCTTAGTATTAGCTGTAGAGGTGAAAAATGTGTTTAAATTTCCATGGCATGTTTTTTAGAAAATTACAAAGAAATTACTGTTGAAAATGTTAAAAATCATAGAACTTAGTAAAGAGAAGTTCAGCTTTGAGCCGTCAGTTGCAAACTGAGTCTTAACATCAGAAAATGCTTTGAAATATGCTGTGGTGAGGAAGTGCTTCAGAAGTGTGTGCTTTGAAGTTCTGGGTCAGATTTTTTTGGAATACACAAATTTTAGCTAAGTTTGCTGATTTCTTAGATTAATATCCTGAGACCTTGAAACGTGTTTCATGGAGTTGGGGATATATTGCTTTTAGTCTTTGGGCCATGTGTGTGTTTCTCAGAGGTTGGCTTGTTTACTTGGATTTCTGCCGCATGCTGTGACTAGGCCAAAAATCATAGTTGCGATAGGCACAGGAAACCTGTTGCTCCAAAGCTGGGTTCTGGTTCTGTAAAATTGCTTTTGTCTTCCTAGCAGTTTTTCCCCTTACTCTCAGTAAATTACTCTCAAATAAATCTAGAGAGACTTAATGTTACTGTGCAAAGTAGCATTCTGGCAAGATTTAATGCTTGTAACTGAGAGCTGTTGTTGATAGGAGTATTTAAGCCAACCTCCAGTGAGAATTTGAAGCAACATACTTCCTAATAACTAATTAGCTAACTAATTAGCCGTGCACAAGCAACTGGTCTTTTTTTTTTTTTTCTGTTAAATCACACAGTTGAGTTTTAAACTTGCCTTTAATAGTGTGACTCTAGTTGTGTTTTGGTTGTGTTTTAAAACCTTTGCCAGCTGAATATTTTGAGTGAGTAAAAACTGTACTTGAAACTACATTGCTTGGCAAAGCACTGGGTGAAGACTGTCAGGTACTCTTGACAAGAGAAGATGACGAGATTTAGCCTCAGGCCCTATTATTGGGGAAGGCATGCTATCAAATGAAATTTTTGCAAGCCTGGCTGGTTTTCCTTAAGTTTTGTGATGCACCCATCAAGTTCGTCGCACGGGTGGGTTTACCCATTGTGGTGATTCTGGTGTTCCCAGTGGGGCCAGGGTTTGAGTCTTCAGACTTAACCAGGGTGAATGAAAGCATGTATCCATCTGCACAAGCTGCTGCTTCTTTTTGTTGGCTCTCTGTGAGAAAGTAAATACGTTAAACATTGTGTTAGGAGCAAATAATAAGCACTGTCTGACACTGATGCAGACCTATGTAGCCACATCTCTTGTCTGAGGCGATACTGCTGACACTGTAGCCTTCTAAATGTAGCACTTCTGTTGTAGTTCTCAGTGTGTAGACACGAAGCAGGGTTCTAAAAATCTTCAACAAACATTCTTAACTTTGAAAGTGAAACTCCAGGCAAAAGTTGAATCTGTCCTCTGTTGTTTTCGGCTCCCCCTGTGCTGTTAACCTAAAAACCTGGTTGTCAAAGTGCAGAGAAGTGCAAGGAATATTCAGGATGTCAGCAGTGTTTCGGCCGCAGTTGCTGTGTCACATAGTATGGGCTTTCACATTTCGCTATCCACCACAGCACTTGAAGACCCAGGAAAAGCCAGCTTGTTTAACACCATGTCAGCAGAACACTTAGTTGTGGAAGTCTGAGCTTCTGCTGTGTTCTGATGTGTCCTTAGCATGTGTATGCTTTATTGTCAAATGTGTTTTTGAAGCTTTCTGGATGCTAACGTTACTGTGTCAGAAGAATTAACGTTGTAACAGTTCTGGAAGAATCAGAGACTATTGCTGAGTGAAATGGTGAAGGCTGACTCCAGGACTTGTAACTTGTGAATGAGGATGAACATACTCTTGACAACCTCCTCCCTTCATGTGTTTCAGTGCAAGTTAATCCTGCAGCAGTTGTGAGTAAGAGGATTTTTGTATTTCCCTGGGAGTTTATAGTTTTAGTGGTTAGAGGAAAAGTGGTCAGTTCAAAATCCAGAAGCACCCTTCTAGGTTAAAGATGTTTTTCTGTTTCAGGTCTTGGTATTTTTTTTTAATTGCTCTTTGGGTTGTACAATAGGTATCTTTTTCCCCTTCTGGAGAATTGTTTTGTTGTTCTTGCCTCTCTTTAGGATTTTATCGTTTTTGGGGGTGTGTGTGCTTGTACAGGCAGAGGAGGTGTGAATTTGAAGGGCTTGTGCTTGCTACTTGACACATGATTGCAAAATTTTAACTTCAGAGATCACTAGAATAAGAGTAGCTGCATTTTTTTTTTTCATTGTTTTCATACTTTCTTCACAGACTGTAGCATTTTGGAGTTATGGTCTGTTACAATTCATATTTGTTTAATTAACTCTTTAGGTGCTTTTTGCTACTGCTTTTGTTTGGTGGATAGTCCTTTTTTGTTTCCTGGTTAGAGTTAGGATTTTCAGGCAAGGAAGTTGTTCTGATTCTTGGCTGAAGAAGGCTAGGCTTTCATGTGTTCAGGAATATTTTCCTGAAATTTTAGTGAGTGTTTTAAATGTAATGTCCAAAGAAGTTTGGGCAGGATGACACTTTTTTATTTTATTTTATTTTTTTAAAACTTAAATTAAGCATAAATTACTTGATACAACTAAAATTATTTTAATCATATTGGAATACGTTTTACATGTTACCCATTTTTCAAATGCCGTAGCTCTGCCCATAATTTTTCTATTTTATTGAGAATGTTCTCACACAGTTTAGCTGTCAGCAAAGAAAAGTTAGCTTTGTACTTTTAATAATTTGGCAATATTATATGCTGTAATTCTCAAAATCTAAGCTTTCTTGGGCCACCATTCCTAAGATGGCCAATATACTGAGGAGTTGAATATAGAGATTGTACACATTTAAGGATGGTTCTATACATGTATTTAAGGTCTGATTTTCAGGTATGACTAGAAAGCAAGGATATCTGTCCTTGATACAGATAGCAACAGGCTGGAAGGTGTTCCCTTTGAAAGTTGTGGAAAGTGGAGAATACATTTTAATTAAAAACAATTAATATGAGCAAATGATCCTGCTACTGTCTGGAGTCCATTGCCCTTGTGTATAAATGGCTGTGTTTACTGACAAACCTTTAAAAAATATTTTCTTTGAATTCATGAAACACAGGGAGGAGTATCTGTAGGTGTGAGGTAGGGGAATGTAAACTTACAGTACTGAGGGGTACGGCTGGCAGTGTTTTCTCCTGCCAAGGTTTGTGTCTGGTCACTATTCCTGTGGGAGGAATGAAGCAAATCTCTCTCTGTTTCACAGGACATGGTGATGTGCAGCATGGCTTACCTAGAGCCTGCAAGGATGGCTGTCCTTTCCTTGCTGCCTGCAGGGAGCACCAAAGAAACAGGAAAAGGAGAGGGAAGGGCTTGCTGTGGCTGTGAGCACACAGTGCTGTCTACACACAGACTCTGGTTCTCCCTCTCTTTGTCTTTCCCTGTGTGTTTGTGTCAGAGGCACCCCTCCAACTGGCTGGTCAGCATGCAGTGTTGGAAAAGGGTTTTTTAAGTGTCTTTTTAGAATTGATTGAAGTGGCTTGTCAGTTTTCTTCATACTCAAACAACTATGTCTCTTTTATACTTGTAAATTGGTTTGTGAGGAATATGCCTGTTGTAAAAATTGTCTGCTCAAAGCTACAGGACTTTTTGAGCTAATCAACAAGACCATGCAAGAGTCATCACTCAGAATGTAAGCTTTCTTCCTAAAACAAGCCTTTGTGGCTTCAGAGGCAGGACTGTCCATCTTGCTACTTTTCTTCAAGCTGCAGATAGCTGAAAGCTCTGCTTTAGGTTGAAATTTGTGCTCCTGTGTTAGTACAAAGCTGCATGAATGCAGCTCTTTTAGTCACCTTTTAGTATCAGAAAATTGGCCCAAGTCTTGGTCTCCTCTTTCAGGCAGGACTTAGATCAATTTTGAAATGCAGGCAGAAGTGTGTAGAGGCCTGGAGGCTAGGTTTGAGATCAGAAATTGTTTTTGTTGATTTCTGGTCAGTGCATAGCAATTACTAGGCTTATAAATTTCACTTGTGTGTAGATGAGCTTGATTTTGTAGAGATAGTAGCAGAGAAAGTAAATGTCAGGGCTAAATTTGGATTTTTACCTTGACAGTTCCAGACTATTTTTCTTCAGAGTATGCTTCTTCTTTCTTTGTATGCAAGCTTCAGCAGCAGTAATTACAAGAAGGAAATAAAGGACCTTATGAATGTTTTATCCTGTCTGTTTTTGAATGCTGGAGTAATTCTAGATGTCTTGTTTATTTCAGTACAACTGGGTTTTTTCCCAAGCATTACTAAGCTTGTAAACCTGGATTCACAAGGCCCTTCCTCTCCTGCGGTTTTTCCCAATTAATCTATCTGTTATGCCTTTGAGGCCTGAAGTAGGGCAGTGATCTGTTCATGTAACCACTATGATTGCCTTCTGACTAAATACAAGTGTCCTGTTTAGAAAGACAATATAAGAGAGCATTGTAAATGGAGTTTTGTGCCAGAAAAACCTGTTTTTATAATTTGTAGAAAGAAGTATCTGGAACCAAATGCATTCTTACCAGTAGAAGTACTGTAGAGCATTGACTTACGAGCTTAGTAGTTTCTTATCCTCTGCGTGTTTTCAGTAGTAGGCACATTATTTGTCATTAATCAGTTGCCGATCATGGAGTTTGATTAAGGACAGTAAAACTTGTTGCACTGGTCAGCTTGTTGCTTCATTAGCAGGTTTATTGTCTGATACATCTGCATTGTCCTCACCTAACTTTGAGCAGTGTCTATATAGCAGTATAACATGTAGTAAATATTTTTGCAAGGGCAGTGGGAGGAGAAAACTCAAGAATATTAAGCCTAAATTCTAAACAAGTTTTCAGACTATGATGCCCTCCCTCAGGGAGGAGGAGAAGAGCAAAGCCCCTTGTAGTAAAAGCTTTTGTCCTTGTCTAACTATGACTTTTCCCAAAGTCTGGGAGAAACCGGTTACCTTGCTACAGAAAAAGCTGAAGAGTGGTAGAGAATAATAAGGTAGATTAAAGGAAAAAACCGTCTGTGCAGCATTTATTCTCAAAGAGAAGCAGTTCAGCAGTAGGTAGGTTGATAGTGAGGGTCTTGCAGAGTTGGTCTTGGGAACCATCTCTTCACAGTCCTTTAGTTCATTTGATAAGAATTTGAGTACAAATCAACAGAAGCAAGATGGAATTGACAAGCACAAAGTTTAGCAGTAGTACCTGGCTGCCTAATTGAGGGTCAGACTTTGGTAAACTACTCTCTAGTGAGCAGCATGGATTAATTGGAATCAGGTTCATTAAAAGGTGAAGCTCTGAAGATCATGGATCATGAAACGTCCAGGAAAAGTAGTGATGCTATTCTGCTTCAAGTGTCCTGGCCACCTCTTCCCAAGGGCAATGAGTTTCGACCTTTGGAAAGAAGTGCCTGGAGCCTGTGGAAAACTGTGACGTGAAAGAAAACTAAAGCGATCTGCTTAGCTTAGCTCGCAAGTTCTGGTGAAGCATTGTGTAAATGTTTGAGATGGCAAGTGCCTGGGGGTGTGGGAAGGCTACTCATGTGTGAATTGTAACATCAGCATAAGGACAAATCAGTATTAAATTAGTGTGCAAAATAATTTGGGCTGGAAACTAGGAAAAGCCTTTCAATAATCAGGGTAAACTTTGTAGCTGTGTTGTGGTAGACATAGCAAACAACCTTGTCTGTGGGTGCATCAGATTCCTGATGAAGATCATGGCATGGAAGATGGGTTTGTGGCTTGATGTCAGAAGGGATCCTTTCCAGTTTTGTATTCAGTTTCTCCCAACATCTCAAGAAATTCAGCAATTTGTCTTGCCTATGTAATTATACATTAAAAAAGATGGAAGTACACTGTTCACTTTTTCATTTGGATTTATAAAATGGGTCTCTGAATCAGCTGATGATTTTTGCCTCTTTTGTGTTAGCATTTTTATGAGGTAGGAGAAATGAAAATTGGTGTGTGAGAGGGAAGAGGGAGGGTTTGTGATCAATGGAAGCTGTTTGCCCAGATGGAACACAGCGTGCCCTGCTTGCTTACCTGGCAAAAAGTGACTGCAAGGAGCAACTGGGAAACTCAGTACTGGTGATTTCATGAAACCCATTTTTAGATGCCTGACTGGGATGCAACTGATGACTGGTATTTCTTCGGAAGACCTCATTTTTTCAGTTAGGAGTCGATCAGCTCTAGCTCTTTATTAAACAGATTGCATGGCATTTATTCTCAAGGACATTGTATTCAGTTTCTGAGAAGTAGGGAGTGTTTGATGTCTAAATTCATAGGGGATGGAACAAAATCATCTTGACTTGTAAGTGTGCTGTTGCTGAATCTTAGGATAACGTGTTGTAGATGATGCTCATTCTTAAAGATATTGTCATAAAGAAGAGCCTCTGTTTATTGTGCTGTGAAATTTAATAATGGCACAGGAAAAATGGGATTTAGTGAGGACTGAAATACATTGTGAACCCTAATCAGATTGAATAAAGCTAGGAAGCCTGAAGTTTTGGTTTATGGATCTGTATTTATGAGAAAAATAAATCATTATCTATGAATGGTTTCTCATTTTGACAGATCAATTTGCTGGGTATCCTTCCCCAAAATTAGTTTTCCCTTAATAACCAATGGCAGTGCTGAAGTCTAGGTTCTCAGCAACCTAATTTGCTAGAGACAAAGTTTAGGTTGTTGCTTTTTTCAGCAGTTCACTGCACCAGCAGCTGGAAGATGCAGCTGTCTTTTCTGAAAAGCATTGAGAGGGCTTCTTTGTGTTTTTAGCTCCTCCTTGAAAATGGAACATCTATGGTTTAAATCTAAATGAAGGTGGATCAGACTACTGTCTGACATACAGGTTGTTGCACCATCATGGATTTTCTCCTCTAGCAGAATTAATGGCACAGTTATTTTCTAGTTAGAAAATATTTCAGTTAGAACTACAGGAAGAAATTCTATGCTGCTTGAATGTTACTGCTAAAATTTGTGTATCTGATCTTATCTATTCATTTTTTTATTCTGAGAATTAGTATTGTATCCTCTGCAAATGGTGTATTTCTGGCCTTCTAGGCTGGCCAATGATGAAAGCCAAAAAAACAGGCAAGCGCTTTTTATTTTAGCCCGAGTGTTTCTTCAACTTCTGTCTCTGATAGGAGAATGATGAAGTCTGCAGCTGACTGCATTTTCTTGCAGGTTCAAGCTCTACTAGTTAAGAGTTGGTTTAAATCCTTTTGTTTGTTCCATTGAATAGGTGTGATGTGATCAGTTCATTGTATTCATTTGAGATAGGACAGATTCCCTTATCTAAATCACTATTCTTTATAAAGCAATTAAGCAATGCTCTGAAATATTCTTAAATGTAATCTGGAAATTACTCGACTATTTGGTGTATTTTCAGTTTTAAAGGAGCAACTTGAATGATACTACTGAATTTTTAATTTGAAATTCCTAGCCAATGGTGTGATAATGTTAGTTACCATAGCATATTGGTATCTTTGGATGGCAAAAGTTTGTGAATAGGGTGAATGTCCATTTAAATGAGAGACCTATGTAAATGATCTTCCCCTTTGCAAATGGCAGAGTGTCCCTGGGCATAGATAGCAAAATACTGTAAATTGGTTCAGTTATGTTAAACATTAAATTTCTTTTAGATTTTTGTAAGCTGTCAGCTGGAGATCTGAAGTAATTTGTGTTCCACTTTTAGATATAATCTCTTCTTAAACTGATTGATGTATGTGCTAAGAATATAGGGAGAAAATAAAGACCAGCACTGGAAACTAATGGCCTTTTATCCTCAGGATTTCCAGTCTTTTCAAGAATTAAGAAGTTAATGGTGGCCCCTGTATTGGCAAGCTTTAGCCAAAGATTGTCTCTGTTCTTTAGGAGCAAACGTGTAGTTTGCTTTTATGTTCAGAACCACCATGGTTCTGTAACCTCATGGTGTTGTTTGCATTGATAACTACTTCACTGAGGCAATAAATACCAAACTCCTTCATGTGGATCCAGCTAGTGCATACTAGTTAGTATATGTCTTTAGTCTGTTCTGACCTAGACCACCACAATAATAAAAAAAGTTCTGTTAGTATTAGTATGCAGAGAGTGTTTTTGGATTGTGGAAGGGGACTGTACAGCTGAAGCACAGTCACCTGAATGTCCAAAAAGGCTGAAACTGCTGTGGAGTTAATTTTCCCAGGTGTAATCCTGTGGAACATGTGGATGCATGCTCTTGGTGGTCCTCAGCGTGTGGAAAGTGTGGACCTGTTGGAGCTGGTCCAGAGGAGGCCATGAAGATGTTCCAAGAGTGAAGCACCTCTCTTATGGAGACAAGCTGAGAGAGCTGGGGTTGTTCAGGCTGGAGAAGAGAAGGTTCTGGAGAGACCTTGGAGAACCTTCCAGTGCTCCTTCCAGGGGCTTATAAGAAGGATAGGGACAGACTGTTAAGCAAGCCTGTTAAGAGTAGGTGTAAAGAAGGGATTTTGTACAGTGAGGGTGGTGAAACACTGGAACAGATTGCCAGAAAAGGTTTTCTTCTCGTTTCCCTTGGCCCCATGGTGTAAATGGAAGTTTGCCTACATCTGGAGATGAATGCTATCTGCCAAAGGGATGAAAACATAGTCCTGTTTCTTGCAGACTTGTGGAAGGGGGAACATTATGGGAGGTTTTGGAAGAAGGCAGTGCCTCAGGTCACTTGCAGTACATCAATCACAGCACAATAATAATAAGGGGAAATGCTGCACACAGGTGGTCAGCAAAGGCAAATGAATTCTTGGATCCTCCTACAGTAAATCTCCTAACTCCTTTTCATGGATCCAATCATTGTGTAGTAAATCAATATGTGTGTTCAGTGTGTCCTGACTAGACTTTTAGCTGTTCAAATATTTATGTTTGAGAGAACATATCTTGGTTTTGTTTCTTGTGGGGCAAAGACTGTTGTCTGGAATAAAACAATAGAAAATAAAGAAGATGACATAGACATTTGAAGCTGGTACCTTGATGGGTGCAGTGGCCATGAAACAAACTTTAATTTTCTCCCTCAAAATACACAGCACACCTTGGTCACACTGCAATATTTGTTACAAACAAATGTTGTTACAAACATGAGAAACATGGTAACTGGGTATAAAATAAGTGGCCTTGAGTCATTATCTTTGAGTGATTTGGTACAAGTAAATAAGTGTAGGAATACATAAGGAGAGTGTTACAAAAGATACATTTGGAAACATAACAGGCTTTTAACATTATTCAAGGGATTAATTTTCCCTAGTGCATGCTGGACTTAAATTGAAGTGTGTGAAGTATTAGACATTATTATTAAAGTTTAAGAAAAAAATCCTTGTTGACTTATCTGTGGTGAAGGTGATTGTTCAGTTGCAACGTGACTTCCGTCCTTAAAACTGGGGGAGGACTTAACAAATTATATTTTTAATTTTCAAGAAAGTATACATTAAAGTATCCATCTAAGGATAGGACAGATTGTTGTAAAGTAAGTGCATGAGAATGATTATGTTTTCAGTACATTACTGTCAAATTCAACTGTCTTCAGGACTTAGGGGTGGCAGTGAGCTGCTCTTCGTTTTGCTGTGGGAAAGCAACTGGTTGGAAATTGATTCCAAAGCACTTGGCAGGTGCTGGGATGGCATGCATGACACAAAATACCAAAAGCATCCTTTCTTCATCTGCTGGGGAAAAAGAGCTGGCTCCCTATTTTTGTTTGGTTCCACAGAGGGAAACACTATGTTGCGTTCTGTATCCCTGCAGTTTCATGAAAAAGGTTTTATGAATATTCAGGAAAAAAACCCAACAAACCTTTAGAAGGTGGTATTAACTTGTAGTAATAAGCTCATAACAGGTTGGTTGTCTTTGTTTTCTGTACACTGGGATTGTCTGCAAGATCGCAAGAATTGACTGTGTGTGCAGGCAGTTTGTCTTAAAACATGACTGCAGATATGTCAGTACAGGAATGCTTTTACAGGAGCTTGTTTTACCTCCTCAGGGTAGCATTATGGAGTCTTTCTGGAGAACTGAGAACATTCTTTAACATGACGACTATTGGTGCTGTGAAAGTGTGGATGTTGCATCTGTGGTCCATGCAAGCTAGTAAATGTGTAGGCTTAGAAATGCTATGTGAAGCTCCAGAAATTGTGTGGAGGGGGAGGAGTTGAAAACAATTTATATAAGAAAGGCATCTGAATATTATGTACAAGTCCTTGCATATGGGGACTTCAAGGTTGAATGCTATGGTGATCTTACAAAAAATAAAATCCAGGCATTCCCTGAAAAGTGGTTGGGATGATAAAAAACTTCAGCTGTGTTTATAGCAGATATAACCTCTGCATTCAGGGAAAGAACAGGGCAAATAGGTCAAGAGATGAAAACATTTCTGTTCGCTAGATTTCTTAATTTACTTTTTCACTGTGTTGTACACTCATACTAATAACTTCTCATGGAAGAAATAATTACCTAATTTGATTCAGCTCAGGAGACTATTTGGGAAAGGGACATGTTGCTCTGCGAAGTGGTTACAGTGACATATTCAAGAAGACTGATAAACTTGACATAATCAAGGCATGATTGAAACTACTCTGCAATATATAAAACTTAAGGTATACTTAATTTGGTTTGTACTGTGAACTTTGTTTTAATTAAGACTGTCTCTGTGCTTTAGGTGAAGGCACTGAAAGAGAAGATTGAATCAGAAAGGGGGAAAGATGCCTTTCCAGTAGCTGGCCAAAAACTAATTTATGCAGGTAACAAATACTCTGAAGATAACTTATCTGAACATGTCTTTTTTATGTTGTTGGACTTGGATGTGAATGATAAGACTTCTAAGAATTCTAAGAACTGAAGTACAGACAGGAAAAAAACACCCACAAACACAAAAACTCAATGTGAAAGGGACCTCTTAATTTTGAATTAGAATGTTTTAGGTTTTAATACATGTGTGTATGTCATCTTTGCTCTTGTAACATGGTGTCTTGGGGATATGGGGGGTGAAGAAGAAATAGATTTTGTTACAAGAATTCAGGATTTAAGCAGGACAAAGCTGCTGTTCTGGCTTAATTCTTTTCTTGTTCAATTTATGCTGTGTATAGCTGAAGCATTGCTGTATATACCTCAGAGAATTAAAAAACTGACTTTTTTTTTTAATTAACAAAAGAAACCCACCACCAAATCCTCCTGTACAAAGGTACATTCAAAACTTTTAAGCTTTGTCACTAGAAATGTGTATTACGTACTAGCAAAAAGCAGGCTAATGTCAGCTTAAAATATGAAATTAACTTCATGTGAGCTTTATTTTACTTGCCTTTTTCATTCTGGTGCTAATACAGAAACCCATTTTTTTGTTCTCACTTTATGTCAGAACTTTGATGCTATTCCAGTACTCCCTCTAGTGTTTTTTTTTCCCTCTAAAACTGAGCTTGAAGGAAACTTCGGTGGACTTTTCACTTTTGTCATGTACTGCTTTGTAAGAAGTATTGTATTTTTCACCTGTAATAAGCTAAAGCCACTGTTAACAGTGGAGAAATGCTAATGGGAGATAAGTTGCGAGTCTCTGTGTTTGTACAGCTCCTCTGGACTACTTCTCATATCAGGTTTTATGTCCCTATATCAAGAGCATGAAGGTCGAAGTCTCATGCATAACCAAGAAATGTGAACCAGGCAGAAGGCTTTGTGCAATGTGTGCAACTGAATGGCACTCTTAATATTGTGTTTCTGTGGTTGCAAAAACCAAAGATTGCATGAGATTCTGTGACATGACTTGAGTGTTTTCTGAAGGCAGAATGTATCTGCAGTATTGAATAATCCTCACAAGTCGTAGGAAATACAGGAAATAAGATTGAGAATGTAATGTTATCCAAAGATGGATTCTCTTTTTTTTCCTTTTTCTTGGACGAGAGATATGACGATATATTGATGACATTTTTACTTTTAATAAAATGAACTGTAGAATTTTTGTAGTTTTGTAAAACAAAGTGATACCCCCAGCTGACTTTGATTAGAGAGGCAGATACATTGTGTTGACATTTACATTAGAGTGAGGTCTGGAAACTCTGAGAGTAGTGTGCTCTGAGAAGAGAGGATGTCTGTATATATACTTTCATAAAGTATATATATTACATACATATTTATTGAAGTCCTCCCCAAAGTGCCTATAAAAAATTTTGAGTAAACCCATGTAGCTTCTGAGTCAGATGCTACAGATGTTGCTATTACTGCACTATACATAATACTCCCTTGAATGTTAGACCTGCAAGACTGGTAGAACCAGTCTTTTGTGTTCTGAATGCCATAAAGCCTATGTGTTGCTTGATTTCCTTGCAAACATCAGGATAAGAATGTGTCCTTCTAGTTGCTGTCCACTAGAGCGTTAATGAAATGGAAGTAGTCTGTAGCACATCTTCAGAAAATTAATCTGTTTAAATTGTAAAATATTCCCTGAAAATTCTGTAGTAGAAATCAGTGCTATAAAACTCATTGAAATGTAGACTTTATTTCTGATTTGTGGTGCTACCTCTAAGTTAGCTTATTCTAAGAAAAGGCAAAAAGTATGTGACTTATTGTGTTCCTAAATTCTTGTAGAAGTGATGCAAATCTATTTTGTCACAATACCAACTCTGCTATGAAACATCAAAAGTCGTCGTATAGCAAATGTTTCTGGGTTTGCCTGATAGCTTTTTCATCCTTCTGTCAAGGTGGCAAGTTATAGAACGGTTCTAGCCTTGTCTAATGTTTTAGCCTTGCAAATTGTTAAAGTTGCAAGGTCATACACTTGTAATTGCAGGTAATGCTCTTATCTGAAGAACAAATGGAAGATAAGTAGAAAGGAATTTCCCCTACCGTGTAAGCAGACATAAGTTACTTGGTTAAGCTTTTTGTGTGTTAATACCTTTCCTCTGTATTACATGTATCTTTGTTAATGATCCAGTGAATCTTTCCAGATATAATGTTTTTTTTTTTTTTAAATGGTTTTAAAGCATCTTTAACACATAGGGCAGCAGCCCTCAAGCTATCCACTGCTCTGTACATCATATGAGGAAAATTATAGCTCTACTGCCAAAACTTAATGACTGAACTGCTTTTTGTTGGGTTGTTTAACATTTATAAATCTGCATAAAACATGTTTTCATGAGGAAATACCAAGATCACCTATTGGTTTGCTAAACAACTTCTTAATTTCTGCCTGTTTAATTCCAGGTAAAATCCTTAATGATGAAACTGCTCTTAAAGAATACAAGATAGATGAGAAGAACTTTGTGGTGGTTATGGTGACGAAAGTGAGTAATCGTTTCTTTTGAATAGGAAGCTTCATTAATTTAATTCTGTTTTTTCTTGTGATAAGTGGTTGTGTATGCCCACCCATAAAAATCAGTGGAATTTCATCATATACAAATTCAGGTCAACAGTAAAAAGCTTGTGTGAATAGATTGCTTCACAGTCTTTGTTTGCTTAGGCTGATTTTTTGCTGCTGCTCTGTGCTGAATGTTTGTAGCAAATAAAAAATTGCTAATGGCTGATTTTACCGTTTATTCTTTCTTGTCTCTCTGGTTTTTTCCCCCCTTTTATTATTAAAAGCATGAAGACAACCTACGTAGTTTGTTGTTAAATCCTCTGTATGGAACTCTTCCAGCCTTGCCGTGTTGCTTTTCATAGTTCATGGCTTTTTCTTCTGTCAAGCTTAACAGCGTAAACCAGTAGAGACAGGATACATCTGGCAGTAAACAAACCTGTAGGTTTTGAAAGACTGCAAGTGCAATTTATAGGGAATGACTGTGACACATGTTTGAAGTATTTCTTCTCTGAACCACTTGTCAGGCTGTTTCCAGGAATCAAGCCACAGGTTTTCCAGGCATTCCAGACCATTGCAATCTGAATAAAACTGGCTTCATCTCTGTTTTGGAATATGAAATTAATTTTGAAGCTAGAGTTCTTCCTCCTGACAAAGAAAACATATATTCTGCTGCCCTTTATTTCTATCTGGCAATATTAAACATAATTAAACATGTGGGCTTGTTAAAGATAACTGTTGTTGCTGTTTCCTGAATGAACAGGTTTCTAGTCTGTGGTTTGCCACAGGGGCATTTATCAGTACAAGAAAACAGACATAGGTGAGATGTCAGAGTCCAGTTTTTAATTTCCTTGAGAGCAGAAGACTCTAGGGAAGTTGTGTGATTGCCACTCCTGGAAGCATTCAAGAAATGTGTGGCTGTGACACTTAGGGACACTGTTTGGTGGTGGGTGTGGCAGAGCTGAGTAAGATTCAATCATTTTAGAGGTCTCCTCAACAATTCTATGGTTCTAAACACAGATCTCTGTGAAGAATTGCGAAATTCAGTATATTCTGATAATAAAGGACCTGTAGTTTTGGCATTTCTTAAGTCTTACAATCTTTTTGCTAGTCTCAGAGCTCAATTGCCCTTTCCTGATTCTGTTGTAGGTAAGACATGCCCAGTCATGTAGACACAGACTGCTAACTTTGGCTGATGCTCAGGCATTGCTGCATTAAGGGTTTAGGAATCCAGCAGAAAATAACCACCCTTGCATTCCAACTGTGTCGGTGTTTTTCTTTGAGTGCTGATTAACACGTTGTTTGTTGTGCCCATCATGTTGGAAGCTATTCATTCTTAACCTTACATCTCCTTGCAGACAAAAGGAGGAAGTAAATGTTTTCTTCTTCAACCAGGCAATGTCTGAAAGTGGTGCACCTTGAATAAGTAGTTTTGTCAAAGTTCAGCTGTTTCTCTTGGAAAGGCAAAGATTGGGGTTAGCTTTGTCAGTCCTTGGGGCTATTTCTGTATAATGGGATTAATACTGCACCCAAGAGAAAATCAGGTTTCCATTAGAGATGTGAAGATGATTTCACAATTGCATACAAGTATTATTCACTCTAAATATTCTGCTGTAAATTTGGTAGTCTGTCATTCAGCTGTATCCTTAGTGTTTATTTCAGAACTGAAGTATTGCTATAGTAATACTATATAGTAATACTATAGAGATGTTACTATAGTGCTTTGAATACAAAGATTACATAACTAAAACATTTTGCAGATGAAGTTTAATTTTGTTTTGCATCTTGTTTTCCAGCAAACAGCATTCATAATAAAATGTAATTTCTGTCTCAATCACTTTTTTCCAGATCTGAGTGGTGAGAAAAGCTTACGCTTGTTCTGCAGATGTTTTTTTCGCAGCTCACTTGGCTTCTTCTGGAAAATGTGCTTTTGTAAAACACAGGATTGTTTTCATACAATATTTTAGTCTGTTTATTGTTTTAAAATGTTGTGGTCTGTAAATATTTAGACCTTAGCATTTCACTTTATCCTCAGAATGTGAGCTCTCAGGTGTGTAAGTACTTCAGTCTTGGTCTCAGTTGCTTGTTTAAACACAGTGAAGGGCATTAGAGATTTAATGTCTTGCAATGTTTTAATGTCATGCTTGATGTTGAGGCAGCAATATCAAACAGAAATGGTCTTAACAGAACCTAGTGGGTTTCTTGTAGAGAGCCATGGATTTATGGGCTTTGTTCTGTGCCTGAACTCTGTTGTCCTCCTGTAGCCCAAAGCAGCAGCTGGAGCGACTCAGCCATCAAATGCCACTTCCGCTGTTGGCTCAACAACGGCAGCTCCCACTGCGGTTGCTGCACCAATCCCTGTTCCTGCCCCTGTGCCAGCTCCTGTCCCTCCACCACCAGCACCCGATGCAATGGCTTGTGAACCTGCATCTGTGAGCGCTCCAAAAGAAGAGAAGCCAGAGGAAAAACCACCTGAGGCACCAGCTCCTGTCAGTCCATCATCAATTGATAGGTATGAGTAAGCCTCCAAAAATGGGTTCCTGTTTTTGTTGCTTCTAGTTTTGATTTTGAGTCTCTCCATTCTATATAATTTTTCTACTTTCTTAACTGTAATTTCAGTCTCTGACTGAAGTGAACATTACTGATTGTAAGAAGCACCTCTCCTTGTTTCTGCCTTCTCTTGTGGGAGGTGTGGTCTTGGGAACAAAGCTGTGGAGGGGACAGTTAAATGACATAAGACTTGTTAGGCATTTCAGAGTTGGTATCCTGCCAAGTCTCTATTCAGACTGAGGATATTCACCTACAGTGGGGATCTACTGCTCACAAAGCTCGTGAAGTCTTAAGAGGAATGTGTCCTGGCCTGCTCGTAACCCTCTGATTGTACTTTGGATCATGTTGATCAGATTCAAACCATAAATTCTTTATTGCTGTATGAGTCTCTTAATATCTGGAAAGAGCTTTTTCTTCCAAAATGTAGGATGTGGTATTGCTCTCAATCATATAATGCCTTAAAGCTACAAGGTTGGCTTATTTTTCTGAATGTTCCTCAGCCCATCTGCAGGTAGGACCTTTTGCGGGAAAACTTTTCACCTCAATTTTCTGCAATTGAGAAAATTGGGTGGAAGTTAGATTTTTATCCCTGTTGTATGCTGTTGCCTTTTTTTGCTTAAGTTGCTTAAGTACTGCATGGGATTAAAGTATTGTTAACTGGAATTTAATGGCCCCTGAAGTGCTGCATAACATCAAATCTTCATTTTTCATACTTTTTAAATTATTTGCTTGTTATTTCTGGGAATACTGGTGCAAAGACAGTATTTTTCAAGTGATTGTATTTAAACACCATCAAATACTGCTTTGATGATAATGAAGCAAAACTTGCAATTGCCTAATGTCTTGAAAAACTCATCACAAATTTCTTGCACTAAATACACAAATTGGTTATTTAGTTTTGCAATTCCGAGAAATGAGTATCTCTTAGAAATGGAATGCAAATGAAGTTTCATTTTTCAGTCAAATTAACTTAGTTGTTAAAAAATATTGATTAGTGGGTTTTTTCTTTTTTTTCCCTGCTCAGTTTGTCCAGTAGGTTCAAGCATCAGTCTTCCATGCTGAAATAGTGTTTTTCATGTTTTTCATGTAGAGATTGCAGTTTTGTAAAACTGCAGTAAGGAAGCCTCAGTGTACACACTTAACAGGGAGGAACAATATAATTTAACGTAGACATTAAAGTTATCACCTGCCTTGATTTCAATGAGTACTGTTTGCTTCTGATTTGCTTTAGAAGTTAAATTACTAAGGCAAGGTTTATTGACCCAAGGCCAGGCCAGCTGGTGTCCTGCTTTGCCTTTGATCTTTTTTTGATGGTAAATCTTAACCACTGACAGATACTAATGAAGCATTCTTGTTGGAACAAATTATTTCTTGCATAGATCTTACAGACATCTCTGTAAGTGCCTTGTTGGATTTTTAGTGGCATCTTCTGAAAACGTTCAGATCAATCTGAATTGCCAGCTCTGATAAATGTGAGGCTCCTGCAGCTCCATGTCTTCGAGTCTCTCACGTTATCAAGACTGAATATGTATTCCCAAAATATAAACACAATATGTATATACCTATAAATATATGCCTTGCTGCTGAGATCAGCTCAGGCAGGGAAAATCCCAGCACTCATAGCATGCAAGATACATCAGCCACATTCTATTTCCCTCTGGTTGTTTAGGGTAAAGCCCACTACTGCAAAATGAATATGTACAAAACACAAATGGAAAATATGAATTTCTGTTTTGATCGCTGGCCCCTTAGAGTTTGGAAAGTATTTGGTACAAGGGCAAGGGCTCATGACTAAGCCTTGCAACCCTATTCCAGGCCGTGATACTCAGATTCCCATTGCCTGCACATGCACACAAACACACAGAGGGCTCACCCAGGACCTGGCTGCAGTCCTTGGCTTTCAGACTTACATAGTGTCTGATCTCAGCAGTTGCTGGTTGCACAGGTGTCCGGATCCCCCTAACTCACCATTTCCTCTCCCTGTGAGGACTTGGAATTCCACATACACACATGTGCATAAAATAGAGACATACACACCTTACATTATGAAGAACTTTTAGAAGTAGAATTTAGTAAAAAGACAGGATGGATGGGTGCTGAGGTGCAGAGCATGGTCAGTCAAGTGTTTCTTATGTATGGCTGGCCCTTTTTCTCCTCTTTTTGCTCTCTTGACCCGTGCTTTTCTTCTGCCTGGTGCCTTAAGCTTTCTTTTCCTTGCCTTTGGTTCTTCCTCTGGATTTCCCCCCAACACTTTATTCCTGGCACCCACAGTGAGTTGCACCACCTCTAGGGTATCCTTGAAGGAGTCCTGTTGGCCCACACTGGGTGTCACCCTGAGCACAAGGGGCTGATGCTTTAGTTTTGCGGCCCTGGGAATGGGTCACTTTGGCTGTGACTGATTAAAACTGATATTCCTCTGCCTAGTGCTGTGCCTGTGTGTTCTTTGCTGTTTGTGAAGGTGAGCCTTTAATCCTATAATTTAACAACTTTGATAACTTGAGATGGAGTAATTGCAAATTTTAGCAGTTTATATTCCTGGGAAAGTAGTATACTGAGATTTTAATAAGTGCTTGCCACTGACTTCCTTGGGTCCTCATTGAGGTCAAACTGGTGACTGTGGGGAAGCAGTTAGTGAGACTGCTGTGTGCTTTTGAAAATCCACCTTGTTCTCCCACCCTTTAAAGCATTCAAGCAAGCAGATGGCTAATCCCTGAGCAGATGGGCAAGAGCCAAACTTCTGTGGGGTAGCGGGGGGAAGGTTGGCCTTGTTTTAAAAATGCTAGCATTGTAAGTTTGTAAAATCTATTCTCACTATAGGACCAAAAGAGAGCTCTTTGGAAAGCTTTGTTGGTTTTTTAGAAACAAAAGGGGTTATTAGAGTTACAGCTGCTGCTGCTTTTTTTTTTCAATATGAAGTTTTCCAAAGTTTTGTAATTACCATTGCACTTGTCTTCATCTTACAGTACAACAGGTGATACATCTCGATCAAATCTTTTTGAGGATGCAATAAGTGCACTTGGTAAGTGGAGAGTTTTTTTAATGTAGACATTATTTTGGTGCAGCAGAAACACAACGGATTAGCAGATGTTGACATTTTCTTCTCTATCTGTCATTGTTAAAGTTATATCTTTAACAATATCATTGTTAAAGTTGATATCTTGGAACCAGCTTCAAGAACTACTTTATTGAAGACTTTTTCCCTTTATATATTTTTATTGTGTAAAAGGAAGATCCTTGCACTTCTGCTTTTTTCTGCTTTAATTTCTCTTTTAACTATTCACTTTGAAGTAGCTTGGATAGAAGGGTAGATTTAAATTGTGTGTGTTTTTCACTTTTGCATCCCAGAGTGCAGGGCTGATAAAATGTCTGCCTTTATTATTCACTTGTTCCAGCTTTGAAAATACTTTGCTTTTTGGCACGTTGAGATTAGATAAATTCACCAGATCTGCTGTCTGGGCTGATAAATGAATGCCTCCGTGTATTTGCAGTCAATTTACTTTTATTTTGACAGTTTATTTAACCTTTGTTTTTCAGTGGATAATAAATGTTTTTCAGTGGACAGAATAATGACAGCTGGAAGGTCTGCCCCTCATTTATGCTGATTTGGGTAGCTAGGAAATTATTAGACAAACCCACAACTCCTTTCTCCTGCTGAAATTTTTGGATTGTTTTGGAGTATAACAAATTCAGGCACAAAAGCGAGGAGGTGGGGCTTTTATTCTGTCTTTTGTCTTTGAATATGAAGCTGCAATTTGGTACAAAGAATTAAACCAAGTAAAGAGTTTCACCTACATTTTGGTGTGGATATATTGGAGGCTGGTGCTGTGATTAGGCAGCCCAGGGTGATTTAGAAGCAGCAGTAACATTTTACATGAATTAATGGTAGCTACTAGATTGAGTCTGTCCAGCTGCAGTTTAGATCTCCGGTGTGACATACTGTTTTAAATTGTGTGATCCAAAATAGCTGCTAGATACTGATAGCAGGAGACAGAAATGTAACAACTAAACTGGCTGAAGTGATTGCTGCTACCAAAGTTGCTTCCTTAACCATTTTTAGTATCTTAGTGGCCAAGATGAAGTCATCACCAACACTCATATGTGTTAACAATGTTGATCAGCAAGTTAAATGAAGCTGGTGGTCTTGATTCAAATCTCTTCAAAATTAGGGAAAAATCCAAAATATTTCAAGAGCATTACCTCACAATCCATTTTATATGGGAGTTCTTTGGTTGGTGTCTGATGGAGTAAACCCATGTGTCCCTAATATGTTTGGAAATAAGAGGTATTGAGTGTGATTTTCTGGGTGAGCATACTGTAAGTGTTATCAGGCAAAAAATTTTCAAGGGCAATAGGCATGAACTCTGTGGTTCTTCGTCTTTAAAAACTGTCCTGAAGGGAATTTGCATCCATAAATGGATGGAGTATGTTTTCCTATCTTAAGTTGGATCCTACATATATTCTAACTGTGACTTCTCAACTACATTATCTAAAATTAATTTACTTATCTTTAAAAATAGGGTTTCTGTGATTTGCTGTTGTTTTCAGTTAAATGCTGAAAAGTGATGTGGCTTTTTGTGCCATGTGAAGATCTACATATCTTGCAGTCCTTGTGCAACCACCTCTTTCACAGGAGCAGCCTAAGATTTCTTTAGGGCACAGGATGAAAGTTATTGTGGGGAGTGTGATGAATGGGATTTGAGAGTTAATCCAGCTTTAAAATGTTACCTGAAAGACAAAAACAAAGAGCCGAACAAATTCAGTATTGACTTCAAACATTTCCACTAGCACTAGGGACAGATGGGCCTGACTCTGTATCATGACATTGCTGGTGTACAACTTCTGAATTATTATTCTTGCACAACTTGTGAAGTAGGCTGTATGGGGAACATGCATCTACATTTTCAGTAATTCTGTTTTCCTCCTTTGAATTTTAATTATTCCTTAGGTAGCAGTCTGTGTGGAGCAAGCCAGCCGTTTTGCATCTTTGCATCAAATCTCTCATACTGTTCTAGTCTCTACCTTGCTGATATTGAAAAAGCAATACAGAAGTGTTCAAGTAGTAACCAATTACATCACCAGCTGTTTCGTCTGCTTGGTTAGTTTCTTAGGAGTAGTAAGGATAAACTAGTGATGGGTAAAGAAGAATTTGAGAAGAAGTAGCAAAATCATTGTGTTGGGATAATTATTGGCTTGGCTTTTTGCTTCATTGAAGATATGTATAAAGTATGTGTCTTTATAGCAAAGTTTAAGGTGATGTTTTTTATTTCACGTCTGAAAAATGCAGGTAGATGTGAAATGAATGATCTTGTAATTCTGTATGAAGACATCAGGAACTTACCATTTCTTAAACTCAGGTTGGCACTATTACTTTGAAGCTCAAATAATAAATACTAAAATTATCCATTATTTATGGATAATGTACATGTACCCTTGGGCTAGGGCTGTTTTACTGTTTGTTCTTTATACAGCCCAAAGTAATACACCCACTGATTATTTAGAAGCACATGTTAAGAAACAGGCAGTGGGTTGTATTAATGTTGGCTTGAGTTAAACACATTCTCCCTAAGGGAATAAAACATCATGTTTTCTTTGATTCTTTGAACTGATTTACTTGCCTTAACGGAGTAGCTCTTGTATTTATTTCCTCTGGGGTTTTTAAAATCTTATTATTAATCAGTTGTTTTTTATGACAACTGTTAATTATTTAACTTTCTGTCACTGCTAGTTGCAGAGTCAGTCAGCAGTAGGATTTCACTGAGATGAGGAATACCTTTATCCAAGGAAGGAGCTGCCTGGGTTTGTTTGTATTTTTTTACCCCCCAGGAAGATTACCTTGAAGATTTGCCTGATTACAATATATAATAGAATAGTTACCTTTTTTTAAAATTGTTATGCTTGCTGCCTGCTTTTGAGGCAGGAAAATTAAATGGATTATATGAAAAGAGATAATAATCTTCCTTACAGTGACATTAGTGTAGTGAAAGCCGTTAAATTACTCCATATATAATGTGTGTACCTTTTTCTTGATTGCTGCAGGTGTGGGACAGTTTTCATCTATTTTTGCTGTATGATGTGGGAGATTTGATGTGATGGATGTCTAGTCAAATGTTAAATTGAGTGAGATAAGAATTAAGTGAGATAACTTGGTTTCCCGAACCCCCACTGAAGTCTTGAGTGACTTTCCTACATCCAATTTTCAGGTCTTTTGCATGATTTGAGTTGGTCCAAGTTGAGTTGATTAAATTACTTTAATCATCATTGCCAGCGTGTAGCAATATATAGCAATATAATGGTCATCACTAATTGTCATCTATCTAAAAACAGCATAGCAGAAAGTCTTTATTTGGAAAATCTTCATTGGCTAATAATTTGACAGGCAGATTTCAAATTAATACATTTCCAAATGTAAGCTGCAGGAGACTTCTCTTGATTACATCGGGAATTGAATGTTAGCTGTGAGGATGCCCTTGACCTTAAATGAAAACTGGAAGAGAGAACATTATTTCAATTACAAGTACAGAAATATCACAAGTACTGCTTTTGTCAGTAGAAGTTTACATTTTCTTCATTACCCTCCACTATTTCCCATCAAATTCATAATGAAACCATTGAATATATTTGGAATTAAAGCCACAGAACATGCATGTTTAGTATGAAGTACTCTTTTCAATGAACGACTGAAATCCAGGTAAAAATTGCACTTACCCATTGAAGCTTTTGTGTGTGTGTGTGTGATTATTTTCATCTTATTCCCTTGAAATGATGGTCCTGTGACTTCTAGTGACTGGTCAGTCCTATGAGAACATGGTGACTGAGATCATGTCCATGGGCTACGAGCGGGAGCAGGTGATTGCGGCACTGAGGGCCAGCTTCAACAATCCTGACAGAGCAGTGGAATACCTCCTTATGGTGAGCACTTACCTTACCTGCACCTTGTTATTTGAGTTTCTGTTTTCCACTCAATACCTTTCATTTTGATTTTGGTGTTACTTTGAACGTTACCCAGTCACTGAGAGTGGCGTTTGCCATCTGGAAAGATGAGCTTGAAATTTTGACAGACATGGTGTGTTATAGAAAATACTGAAGTAATCCCTAACCAGCTCTGCCACTTCTTTGCTTTCATTTTTTGTTGATTGATATGTGTATGTCTGTAAAGTATGTCCAGTTACAGTGATAGCTTTAACTGCCAATGGTTGGCTCTGTGGTTTTGTGTCACCTCCTAGTGACAGCATTAGTTGATTAATTGCACTTTTGTATCTATTTCTTCACCCTTCCTTAGCTTCCAATTCACTGTTTCTGCTAATAAAGCACAGTGTTCTTAATATACTTCCCAAACAGAAAGGTTTGAGAGGGTTTGTTTTTTTTTTTTGAACTGTGCTTAATTTAACTTCATTTTTCATTTTTCATTTCAGCAGTGTTTGGATAAGAAACAATTGTCATTTGATAAATAAAGCTTGAAGGTTTAAATAAACTTCATTGGCATGAGAGGAAATAGAAGAGTAATTTCACTTTAATGAAAACCCTGTGAGTTCTTTTAGGGGATTTTTGGATTATTTCTTGTATACCTTAATCTGACAGGTGAATTGTAGCCACCACAGAATCTGTCTTATTTGTTGCTTAATCAGTATTTCCAATACATTTAATTTTCACTCTGGCATACAGTTTTTCCCCGATGAGGTTTTTCCTTTTCGGAGAACTGAACTATATTAAAATCTGGCAACCAGATATCTTGACCTAATTATTGCAAAATATATGTGGATTGAATTTCTGATTGATTGATAAGAAATCTGGCATATTTACCCTCCAGTTATAAAACCTTAATTTTGTTTATGAAGTTTTCCTTCAGTAGTTACAACTACAAGTCCCTGGCATGCTTCCTACTTACATTAATGTTCCCAAGACTTTGTAATCTTCAGATTTTAAACTGACAACAAATGTTTGGAGTACAAGAATGTGAAAAGTTCAATTCCCAACTAGCATTAGGCCAAGCAAGGGTGAATGCAATAGCTTCCAACTCTCTGTCATAAGTCTGCAAGTTCAAATATTTGTTTTTCATGTTGTAGAAATATTGGGTTTACTGTTCATCTAGTCTGTAAATACAGCATGAATTCAGTGCCTCCCCTAAGTGTTGGGCCTGCTGTGTTTGTGGCAGTCCTATGCAGTGTGCAATTCTTGTGCACAGTTTCTGGGATTTCACTCCTCTAGTTTATTTCTGTTCAGGAGCTCCAGAATAGAGGTAGAATATCCCTGTGATGGAGCTACATGTCATGTCTGCCAAATGCATTGGCTGCTGTGAGCAGTTAATTTGTAGTCCTTCAGTAGGTTCTGTATATAAAATGGGTCCCTCTGTTATATAAGGTGTCCTTTTATGTTTCATGTTATCCTTCACTAGAAATACCTTTTCTTTTTCCTTCCTCCTGCTGGAAAACGGAGTAGGGAGGAATGGTCTTGCTCTTGGAGACCGTATTAGATGGCAGAATTTTTGCTGTCCTTCTGGAAGAGTCCTTTTGCTATAAATGGTCTTTATAACTGTTCTGGATCTGCTGGGGTCTAAAGATGTTCCTTACTGTCCTTCTGCATGAAAAAAAAAGTTCTTTTTAGTTACTATTGATCTGATCTGTTGATGACACTGTTCTTTGACCCTTTTTATATATTACTTGCCTGCAAACTATCATCAGCACTATCTTTTGTATAGTCTGCGGAGTAGGATTAATACATTGAGATCTATAAGTTTAACAACACTGTCCAGGTTGAAAGAACCTGGGTACAGCAAGGGTAAGATGTTGGAAAGGGCTTAAACTGTAATTAAAGCACAGCTGTTCTTCAGATGAGCCGTGAAGATTCTACTTGTCTATAGATCTGTTGGCAAGCTCTTCCGTTTTCATGACTTGATCATTGAGGATTATAGGTGAAATCCTGTGTCTGTGACCTGTGGTTGTAGAAGGAGTTGCGAAAGATGATCTTTATTTTTCTATGCCCCAGACTCATCTTTGGAGGCATTTACATTCAGATCTCTCTTTCAGCTGAAGATTTCCTAACCTCTAGTTAGGAAGGAGTTTTGTCATCTCTTCAGTAACCAGCTTCTTAGTTGGGATATTTTTTGGGAACATTTCTTTAGTGTGAGTATAGTCAAATACTGAACGTAATTCCTAGAGAGAGGTGGTCAATGTCCTGTGCCTATCAGTGTTTCAGAGGCATTTGAACAGTGCCCTTTACAGGCTTTAACTTTTGGTCAGCCATGAATTGGTCAGTCAGTGGGACTAAGTGATCATTGTAAGTACGTCCCAACTGGAACTATTTTATTCTCCATTCTGTCCAGAAGCTGGACCTGATGTGATTATTGCCCTGCAGAGAGCAATGTCAGCTAAAAACTGCTGTACTGCTCAGTTAAACAGTAAACAATTGTTTCATTCACCATAAGGCAGCAGTGGTCTTTTTTGCTGTGTAAGCAGTGTTTGCATTCGGCGTGGCTTGCGTGTGGTTTAATACCGTGCTTTATTCTGTTGTGTAGCTGTGTGAGCAAGGTCCAGTACACCTCACTGGCATTGTCTGATTACAACTGTACAGTCTCTGTTATTTGAAGAGTGTTACTTCAAGCTTGTGTTTAAGAGTTAATATGATGTTCAAGAAGATAAATAATTTCTAAGTAAATTAGTTTGAACTAGTTTACACAATCCTTCCATTCAAGAGCAAACTTAAAAGTTTAAACAAGCACATGTTGTTTGATCTGGACACAGATTGCGGTGATGACGTATGCCTGTGAATAGGTGAAATCAGCTAGTAATTTCATAAGATTCACCAAGTTGTTACATTATACTTGAATTGCCAGAAGTGACTAATTTGATGGAAAAGATATTCAGTGCTCTGTAAGCCACACATAAGAGAGAGTTACCTCAGAATTATACCATGAATGGAGCCCTCCTCCACCTCAGTGGAGGGAAGGATGTGTAGCAACCTTACTGAGCCACGTGCAGGTAATGAAGTGTGTGACAGGGAAATCTTGTATTTATTCCCCTGAGTGGCTTAAATGTGCACTTGATGATCAGTTAATTTATACCTTGATGTGCTTCTTAATAAACTGGTAAGGCAAGGAACATTTCTTGGAGCACTGTCCAGCTTTCCCTTTCTAGATGTGCCCTTTATGTTAGCTGTATATTTGTGCTTTTTGTTCAGGTGTAATGATGAACATACCATGTGAAGATCATGTTACAGCAGGACTTTTAATCTATCTTACCTACCAGTGATTTTTATGGTGGGCTTGACAAACCTCTTCGTTGTCTGGTTACCCTGTAGTTCTATAATATTTCCACCTACCCAGTTCCTTATGTTTTGTGGTTCCCCCACACAAGGGTGACCCTCATTTGGGTAACTTCTCTGGGCTGTTCCAACAGGATTTCTTGTAAACAAATCCTTTGTGTCTCTCCCATGAGTTAAGTTTCCAGGCTTCAGAAAGGTTGGTTGAAAGGACAGACTTGGTGCAGGAGTTCAGTGACAGTGAGGAAGGCAAGGTTAAGGTAGGAAGCTTGAAGGATTTCCATGCAGGAGAAAAGTAGTAGAGTGAGGTATCATGATTGTATAACCTACATTCTGGTTTATTATAAATTATGTTTTAGCTTTGTCCATTTCAGCCCTCTGAAAGTCAGTTCCTATATAAAGTTGCTTGCATATAGTAAATAATGGGCAAATTACCTTTTTTTTTTTTTTTTTTTAAATTGCTAAAGCTGGGTGGCATACAAACCTTTTCACCTTTAAGATACAGTAAATGACAGCTTTTCATTGAGGAAAGAGGTCCCAAGAGCTGTGTTCTTGTATCTCTTCTCAGTTCTTTGCCAGTTGTATGGAATTGTTAATCTTAGTTAGCATTTTGTACTGCAATATGTTGCTGTGATGTCACTTTTGCACAACAGTATAACATATTTTTTAGTTTAACTTTTTCACTCGTATCAAATATTTTTAAACAGGATTCAAAGCAAGTGTTTTATATCGGACAAAGTGTGTTTTGAAGTGATGCAGGGCATGCTTTACTGCCTTTTTATATGAAACGCACTTTTTTCTTGACAAAAAATAAAATTAATATTTTCACGATATTCTGTCAGTTATAAATGCATAACTCACAGGATCTTGCCTTGTATTTGCAATGAAAGCATTAAGTTTTATTTTTTCCCCTTCATTCTGAAGCTCAAATACTGCATGCAGTTGAAACATATCTGTTAGAATTTTGTGGGTAATGATGTGAACTGTGGCTTTAGGGTATACCTGGAGATAATCAGGCTGTGGCTGACCCCCCTCAACCACCAAGCACTGGTGCATCTCAGTCTTCAGCAGTGGCAGCAGCAGTAGCAACCATACCCACGACTACTAGCTCACTAGGAGGTAAGAAAGGCTGTATTTGAGAAGATGTGATAAACAATGTGCACTTAATCTCTTCTTCAGTTAGTTTTGAGTTCCAGGTGCTCATGAGCTGTTCAGAGGGAATTGTATAAGAGCTGTTAGCATGGAAATTCCAGGCCTGGCACTTTCTTGGGACAAGTGGCTTGTTGTATTGTCAAAAAATGCAGTGAACTTGCACAATTTCTTTAATTCAGTGTTCTGCATTCTTAAGTGCAAGTCCATGGACGGGTGTGGTAGAAATAGTGCTCGAGACACAAGAGTCAAGACAGTGGATAGATGTGTCTGAGATTAACCAGAGATGAGGCATCCAGAGGAAAGTGTTGGAGATAAGGACAAGGCTGTTGGATCTTAAGAGTGGACTGGGTGAAAAGGAAATGCATTGTTTAACCTTAGAATAAAGAAATTTTGCTCAAAGCTAAAGGAAGGAAATTCTTCTACTCTTCAGTGAGTGGTATATTATCCACTTTCATGTCCTCTTTCTATCTACAGCTACAGTGCAGGTGTGCATTTAATTAAGATTCTCAGTAACTTTATAAAAACATATTATTTAACTTGTCTTTTTTTCTCAGGGCATCCACTTGAGTTTTTACGAAATCAGCCTCAGTTCCAACAGATGAGACAAATTATCCAGCAAAATCCTTCTCTGTTGCCAGCATTGCTACAGCAAATTGGACGGGAAAACCCTCAACTACTGCAGGTGGATCTTAAAACAAGAAAATAATGCTTTCAAATTCTGACTTAGCTTTAAAAGAGAGCTGTATGTTGATATTGTCTGGAATATATGTTAATATGTATCTCATAATGATGTCATGGGATATATGTTATAATACATTACTAACAGTTGCAACATTCTATTGCTGGCTTTTCAGCAGTTGTTGCTGCACAGAATGTGTTTTCAATGATATTGGATACAAATTTGAGACTTCATAAGAGGTGCAGAGGGGCTGAGAAAGAGGGAAGGATCACTGCAGTTGAATTCCAGTTGAATTGAAACATTAAAATTGCATTTGTTATGGTTAGATTTACCAATTTTTTTTCTGTGCACTTTTAACATATCTCTTTGACTTCTTAATTCTCTGAAAACAGATACTTTTACTTGTCTGTTGGCATGCTTAAACATCAGTTGTTTAAATATGTGTTTCTTTTACTGTTCTGTGCAACACAGCAAATAAGCCAGCACCAGGAACATTTTATTCATATGTTGAACGAACCAGTTCTAGAGTCTCGCCAAGGTTTAAGTGGCAGTGATGATGGTGCCAGCACTGGAGGAATAGGAGATGCTGGGAATGCTCATATGAACTACATTCAAGTAACACCTCAGGAAAAAGAAGCTATAGAAAGGGTGAGCCTTTCCTCTTTGAAATTCTTGTTGATGTAGGGTGTTGACTCCAGTGTGTGCTTAAGACATACCTAACTTAAACTTTGTTTAGCTCAGTAGTTCTTCATCGTATTTGGTGTTTCATAGCTGTTCTAGCCTTGTTTCAAGTCATATCTGTTCTTGCTTTATAGCAGTGGAGTCTAAAATATCCTAAATCAGTCTCGCTGAGAAGAGGCAGAATATTTTAAGTGATCAGAGACCATCCTGTCATAATTGATGACAGAATGGATTTCCCTCAGGAATTATTCAGGAAGTAATTCGTCTTGCAGAAACCTCAGCCAGTATTGTTCTAGATCATGCCATGACAGGTTTCCAGGCACAAAGATCTGTCTGCTGGAGCACTGTGTGCAAAGTATTTGGAAAGTAAGAACACTCATAGTTAAGTAGATTAAAGTTGAAGTTGAAGTCAAAACTTTACCCAGTTACATCTGTCCATGAGAGTTAGTTAATTATAGTTTTCTAAAATACTGGTCAAGCATGAAAATATACTCTGGGGTGGTAATATTGCATTCATAAATACTGTGTAACTGACTAAATATGGATTTTCATAGATGGCAATGCCTCTGAGATTTTTCTTAGGACAAATTGCAAGAATTTTGTCATACTTTGGTAGTGGTTTGGTACCCCAAAGACAATATTTTTTCATCTGGCAAAACAAAAGTTTATGTAAGGATCATTAGAAGATACCTATTTGAATATAGGTGTCTATTCGCTAGATCTTTAGGAAATTGGCAATTAATAAAATTAGTCTAATAAAATTATTTGTCCATGTACTTCTTCACAGGTCATCTTCTCTAGTCTGTTGCATTTCCTTTTAAAGCCATTTTATCCAATAGAGCTTTATTACCTCTACAACCTGTTCTAAAACCCAGCAGAGATCCCTGTGCTTCCTTTTCTTTCCATGAAAGATTAACCTTAACATTTAATTGTCTCCGTATCGCAGCCGATGCCTTCATGCTGTTTGTGGGCCTGAAATAAAATCTAAGAATGGCTGGTGAGGGATAATAGGACACAGTTTTTCTCACAGTTGTTCGATCTGCCTCATACATTAAATGCCTTGCAGGTGCTGTGAGGATTTTAAGAAAATCTCCAAATAGTGGAGTGTACTGGTCTTTGGCTAAAACAAGAATTCATTTGCTGAATGCCTCTAAGTGCTGGCTAAACCCTTGGCACAGTAATAAGTTCTTCTCTTCTCATGCCCTGTTGTCACTATGTTCCAGACATTCATTCCTTAACTTCTGAAAACCAGATTGCTCTCAGCTTACTTGTCTTGGCTGCAGTGTGTAGTTAATTTTTTAAGATAAACAATTGAAAATATAGCTTAATGTAATGTGCTGGACAGCCTACTGAAGATCACAGGCTGGGAGCTTTTGTTCCAGGCAATTTTTTGTTAAAAGTGCTTTGGAGCTTTCCATAATTGTTTAAAATGATCATTGTTTGAAGTTGGGTTTTTTTCCTGCAGCAGTGCAATGTGCTGTTACTTTATGGCAATACTGTGACCCAAGTCTGTTTTAGACTTACTGTGTCACTAAAGAAGTGACAAGTTTTTTATGGGGCTTCATTAGACTTAATCCAATCACTTTTTCAAGTGAGGATCCTCTTTTCTAAAGGCAGAGGCAGCACCTTACTTTTACTTGCTAAAGTCTGCATTGAGCTAGGCAGCAGGTTTATTTTCAAGAAGGCAGTAATTGCTTAAGTGACATTGCAAGACATTAGATATACAAAGAAGCCTAACATGCAAAATGTACTTCCTAAATATGTTTCTTTTCTTCAGTTAAAGGCATTGGGATTTCCAGAAGGACTTGTGATACAGGCATATTTCGCTTGTGAGAAGAATGAAAACCTGGCTGCCAACTTTCTTCTACAGCAGAACTTCGATGAAGACTGAGAGAATTCTTTTTCTATTTCACACCTCACACCAGTGCATTACACTAACTCTGTTCACTGGATTGTCTAGGATATTTGGGCTTATATTCATAATGCTTGGTGTATGGCATATAGGGGGTGGGTGGAAGGGAGAACATAGGAAACAAAGCAAAGAAAGCAACAAGTTTTAACTGTCTGTTTTAAATTAGCAGATGCAGAAAATCGCACAGTGTAAAAAAAAAAAAATATATACAACCAAAAAATCAGCTTCTGCAGATAGTTAGTTCCTTCTATAAAGTGTAGGTTAACTTTTTCTAGGTTTTCACTCTTACTGTACTAGTTCTGGAAATGTAGTGTAATGCACTGCTTCATGTTCCTTCCCACTTAGTATTGACATTGGAAGTAGCCTGTGCTACATAGATTTTACAGTCTGTATTTCATGACAACACTGGATAGCAGCTTTGTGAAATCTAGAAGATCTGAGAAAATGTAATCCTGAATGCCAAGATAGGGGTGTTCAGGTTTTTTTCTTCAGCTGTGTTAAAGTAGTGCAAGAAACACAGTATTTTTGTCTAATGCCGAAGTAGAACAGTGTTGGCTTTTTAATTTTTTTCCAATGAAAACCTATTACAGTTAAAAGTGTCCCAATTATTGAGAAACACCACCCCCTCCTTCGTGTCCCTGAAATGATCTGAGAAACTATATACATACAGAAAAAAATTATTATCCTGTTTACATATTTTCTCTTTGGGAAAAAAATGATAAATATCTAATTACTGTTCTCTTAATGTTATCTTGCAGTAAAAGTTTTAAAAGCAATAGATTGCATGTTTGGTTTTGTTATATGCACTCTAGTGAATTGAATATCCTTTTTCTGCCAGCAAACAAAATGCAAGCTTCATTTTTGTCTGCTGCAATGAGACTTAATCAAATCAAATTTCACCTTCCCAACTTTGTTGAACCAGCTTTTATAGTATAGCTGTAAGTGTTCTGTTGCTCTTGAGTATATTGTAGTGTTCAAGCCGTTTCTGTTAAGTAAGGACTTTTGGGGATTTATTCACTTTATAAGGAAGAGAAGTTAAAAACTTGAGATATCAAGCAAACTATCAATTTATTCCAGTGTAAAGAAATTGACACTCGAAACCTTCTATTGAAAAATAAACTCTGGTTGCAGAGTTTCAAATATTACTTCTCCATACCTACTTACCATTTATTTTGTTTAGTCATCATAAAATGTTAACAATCTCTTCTTTTTCTTTTTTTTTTTTTTTTAGTACACGTTTACTTTTAGAGGTATTTTGCCCATCATTGCAATACTAGGAATAAAGACAGATGTAAATTTAATCTAAAGGTGTTCTGTGCAACGTTAGCGGAACGCAACATGGGGATAGTTTGATTTTTCTACTGTTGTAGTCCAATTACCTGGATTACAAATTTACCTCTACAGTAACCAGGAAAAAATATTATTAGTGGTACAGCACTGAACTCCTGTACAACTAATGATTTTAATGATTTAGTGGTACAACTGAAAAATTATTTTCTGCTGAGTTTGTTTATCAGTGGATTAACTACTTAACTACTACTTAAGCTCAAAGTACAAGTCAAGTGTCTTGAGAAAAAGAGCTAAAAAGACTGAAACACTTGTATCACGTTTCTTCATTGATTGGCCATAGTCTGTAAAAATATCTGCACAAAACAATGAAACGTATCAAAGCCTTTTACTTTTTTTTCTATTCTTATACATCTGTGATATTTTTCCAGGTAGTGTGTATTTTAATTATTCAGATTTTATTCTTTCAAAATTTCTTAGTTGTATGTCGTCTAAGTGATCAGTAGCACAACCTAAATCTATCAGTAGGAGATGTGATACTGCTAAATAGGAAATAAGTATTTTATCATTTTAGAGAAGTTAACATTAATACCTGAATCAGCTAGTAGACTTCATCTAATAAGATTCTCAGTTTATCTGTGAACTGGGAGAGATGGATTTTGATTTAACACTGCATGCCAAAAGGGGCTGTTTGTTATCTCTAGAAGGACCAGCTGTCAGGTACTTGAAAAACACCAAATTGATACAAGGACTTCTTGAATGTACTTTTACTACATAGCTAATACCTAACTAAGACAAAAGCTTTTAGTTTGTGGGAGTCTTCTGTACTGATGAAAGTGCTATGAGAAATAACCATTCCTTCCCTAGGAGGGTGGAGAGTAAAGCAAGAATGTCTGGATGTTTCAGTCCACTCCCTCCAATTTTGATTTTGAAATGTTTACTTATTATAAATGTATTTGAATTAAAGTCTGTTGAGCTTGTTCTTTGTAAAAAGGAAAAAGAAAAAAAAAAGCTAGTAGCTTTGTTCATTTGTAACTTTGTATGCTGAGTGACTGAGGGATTTATGGCTGCTGTGTTTGAAGCCTTACTAGTCATGCTGTTCCCGTTTTCTCCAGCAGTGAAACAGTGTTTTTGTGACTTCTGATGAACAACAGGTGTCTGACCTTACACGCTAGCAAAAACTATTACCTGTCCAATAGTGGGATACTTGCCAGGGAGAATCATGTCTCTCTTTGTAGTAGCTGCCAAAAGGGAAGAATACATGGAATTCATGTGGTGTTGAGGAGGTGTGACCTGAGCAAGCTGCCTAGGTATGTTGTGCCTCGTTTTCTACCGAGTACTACCGGGAGTTGTCTGCACAGAGTGCTTCTCAGCTTTTCTGCTGCACATCTCTTAGGGATTTGGGGATCAGTTTCCTCAGGGCTTTCTGAACAGTAGCTGAGAAAATAAAGTATTTCTTCCTAAGTTTTGGTACTGTAGTCCTTATCTTTGTTGTTAAACTTCTGAATATTTGCTTAGAGAAAAGCTATTTATGATGCACTTTTAATTGGGATTAAAAAGTTACTCTGACGTCGTATTAATTCTGTAGTTGTCTGTTCTTAAGTCCAATCTACAGCTGCATTTTAATGTTGTGGTTCATTTACCTCATCCAGAGTTGCCTGATGAGTCCAGCTATAGCCCAAGCAATTTGACTCATTAAACTCCCTGTTCTTACCCCACACTAACAGTACTTTCTAGGAATGTGAGATAAACACTCCTGAAGTCAGATGTGACTGATTTTGGAGTGCTGTGTTGAGCTTCACTTCAAGAACATGCATGAGTGAACCAAACAGACACACAAAGCCAAGTCCTCAAATTGTGTATGCAGATCTGTCACCATGGTTTCACTGGATATTTCACTTGGTTTTACAGGGTTTTGGAGGCAGCCGTATCTTAAATCCACATCTGTGCACAAAACTAACCTAAAATTTCTCCACTTGAAAATACTCTCTAGTTCAATGGAAACAATGAGGCGGGAGTGGGGAGAACATCTTTTGTCAGTAACCTTTAGAATTCTTCTTCCCTGCCTCATTTGGGATGCCAACAGTGTTCAACATATCATCCTCTGAAAACATTATTTTGACACAGCTATAACCACAACTATGTGGTTATGAAGCCACAATTTACAAAGTTTTGTGTCTTCACTAAACTATCCAGAAAAGCAGATCACTAATCCAGAAAAGCAGATTTATTCCACCTGTGATTAAGGGATGTATGGAAAAATTTATGTGTTCAATTACCATAGAATACATGACTGATCAGTGCTGCTGATGCCTGTATCTGCAGACTGTAGCTGATGCTGCTGACTTCTAATTGTCAAGTGCCAGGTCTGTATTAATGTATTTCTTCATAGAATATATAGCCTATGAGGGGGGAAAAAACAGTCATGAAACTTCTTGGTTTGTCAGGACTCAACTTCTTTCCTCCTGTCCAAGAGAAATAAATGTTAAACACACAGAATTTAACTCCAGTTCTGGTCAAAGCATGTTTTCATGAAGACACCAGCATCTCTGGCATTTGCTATCCAAAATGCAGTGAAACTAATAAAGACAAATATGTGCTCTTCAATAACGGTAGTAGTCTGGAATAATTAATAGAGGTAGAGTCTGAAGATCTTCCCTCTACTTAATCCCTTTGCTTTGGCATTTTCGTTTGTGAGCTGTTAGAAAGTGTTATCTGCTGTGTGGTTCATTTGCTGAAGGTCTGGTGCTGAAAACAGTCCTTAAGGTTTTGTGTTGTGTGTGCCTCATGCAGTTGTGCCTCAGAGACCTAGAGTGCAAAGTGTCTTTCAAAATTGGTATGTATCTATTTTTATATGGCTCCACACATAAATGTAAATACTCTGTGGTGCTGAGGGCAAGGAGCAACATCCTTGAAATTCTTGTTGCCTGAGGTAAGAGATTTCAGACGTGATAGACACCAGAGTAACCAGATACACCATCTGGCAGCTGTTTGCCATCCCAGGGGAAGAGTTGGTTGCTATCCTTGTAATGTGAAGCATTTGACTTTAAATGTGCATCAGCTACAGATGAAAAAATAAGGCAATGTCTCCCATTCATCTGTTTGGCAGTATCTGTAGAAATGTTCTAAGTCTTGTCAAAGTCAGGCACGTATTTTTAATTATAGCTTTGAATAAGGCGTATTTTCTCCCCCCCCACTCCCTTGTCTTTAGTCTCAATCCCTTTTTCTTTTCTCCCCTCTTTCTTTTCATTATTGAAGAAAGAATGTCAGCTGCAAAGGGAGCAATACAAGCTTCTGTTAGAGGATGGAAAAACAGGATTTCAGAATAGGAAAGGGGGCAGGAAATAGTCTTCAGAGTGGGACATGAAACAGGACAATAAAAGTGATGAACACCTGGGATAGAGATCGCCGTAGGGAGGTTAATGTGAGGAGTCTGGACCTGGAACTGGCAGTGTGTGTGAAAGGAAGTGCTTGAGAGAGTTACAAGTGTGATGAAGGAATGGAGTGGCAGAGCCAAATGGGGAGTCAGAGTGAGCAAACTTTTGGTGGGACTCTGGATGTCTAAATAAGAGATAGATTACATGTTTAGGAACAGAACTAATATTTATGTATAAGGGCACTTCAAAGACAAAGGAATTACTTGTTTCTTTTAACTTATCCAGTAGCTTTTTGTGTAGTGCTTTTGTTCTAAAACCAGTTCGGAGGGAGATGATAAAGAGGTTATAAAACAACAAGGGCAGTGAAAAGAAGCAAACCATTTTGTACCTTGCCATATACCTCACAGATGTGATACAGTACTCTTGGGCAGTCTGATGACACTGAGGTCCTCCTGTTTAAAGGTGGAGAGGAAAAAAATTAATTTGTTTTTGATTTCTATGAGTCTCTGTGTTGCTTGAAGTGAGAGAAAGGATCTGCCTAAAAGTATGTATTTCATATTAACAAACATGCTGATTTCTTCCTGTCTCCATGTTAAAATATCAAATTTCCCTTTGGCAAAGGGCAGGATTGTGCAGGACGCTCTTGGAGCAATGCTGCAGAGTCCATTTGGACAACTGTTCCTGATGGGATTGTGCCTTTTGAGCATGAATGCAATTTGTGATTCATGAGTATCCTAAAATCTAAACTGTGACCTGTGGAAAGCTGAAAAAACCTGGGAACATTCAATCTTGGAAGAGCAGCAGGGTTAAGATGAAAATCTGCTGGAATATATTAAATATGACTGTAAGTCAAGAAAGTGGTAATTTTTTTTCAGCTGCAGTAAGAAATTGTTGCTAAATGTGTACATAGCCGTATTTTTCACATTTAATTGAATTTGCAGTAAATTACTCTCTGGTATACAAACAGAAAGGAGGCAGAATACACAAAAAGTAATTTTCTAAATCTAATTGAAGTGTTCCTAATTTGCCTTCGAAACCTGTGGCAAATGGTCATTCCTGGACCTCAGTTTGCCATGAACAAGGGTGATTTTGCTCCCAGGCAGGGGCAGCGGGATGGAGAGATGTTACTGCTGAAATCAACTCTTTGCTGTGGCCACCTGTGGGAGAGGCTTGTAAATTCATCTACTGCTCTTGGCAAGAGGGAGCCTTGTGATCCCATCTCAGAATTCTCTTTGCTCCAGGGTTTGGAAATGTTTGGAAACGACCTGTTGCTTTCCAGATTTTTCAAAGTGTGGCCTTTGTTACTTGTGAGTCCTGCCCTGTTTAAAGGGGAAGGTAGCTGGGAGCTAAGAGTGCAGGTGAGGAGAACAGGGAGGATATAGCCAGTTTTTGGGAAGTGTCATGTTATTTAAGCATTCTGATGCAAAACAGCTGGGAGTTGAAGCCATGCATTTGATTCACATGGTGCTCATGCTTTCATGTGGCAGATACAAACTGGTAGTTTTAGAGGAGAGAAACACCTTATTGGAAGGTAGGGCAGTAAGAAAAATAGCTTTGCCTAATGGGGCTGCTTCTAGTGCAGAATTCTGTTGTTTCTATATTTGGATTTTGAAAGTGAAGCCACTGATACTGCCGTTTTGTTTCCTTGCTTCACAGCTGAAGGTTGTGGTGTCTTTAGAATGCTGTGTTTTTCCCTAATAAGCCTTATCCTGCCCTAACAATACATTCTGAATGGCTCAGATGTAAGTGATTAGGCCTGTGCTTACATAAATAGGTGTCTCAGTGGTAAGATGTTATTTGCATGATTGTGGTTTGTAGGTGGAGAAGCTGCAAGCCTGTTACCAAATTACTCATTCCAGCTGAAAAAAAACCACTCTGTGGCTGTCACATCATCATCATCATAGCTTGTGTGGGACAAGTAGTGTTAATTTACAAGGGACTGGATTTTTGTTCGTTTTCTTCTCCCTGAGAGTTTTTCTCCACGATGAGTGTCCTGGTTTTGTCTGGGATGGAGATAATTTTGTTCACTATAAGAAAATTACGGTAGGAGGATGTAGTTTGGATTTGTGCTGTGAGCAGTGTTGATAACACAGGGATGTTTTAGTTATTGCTGAGCAGTGTTTGCACAACAAGGCCATTTTCTGCTCCTCTCACAACCCTGGCAGCGAGGGGCTGAGAGTGCTCAAGAATTTGGGAGGGGACACAGCCAGGATAGCTGATCCCAAGTGACTCAAGGGGTATTCCAGACGGTTTGACATCATGGCCAGCTTAGGAAGTGGTGGGGATACAAAGGAAGGGCAGGGGACACACACATTCAAGGGGTTTGTCTTCCCAAGTGATGGAGCCTAGCTTTCCTGGGGATGGATGTACAACCTGCCTACCTGTGGGAGGTGGTGAATGGATTGTTTGATTTGCTTTGTTTGTGTGAGTGGATTTTGCTGTCCCTATGAGGCTGTCTTTATCCCAACCCAGGAATTTAGAAGTTTTTTACTTCTGATTCTGACCCCCATCCCACTGCTCAGAGGAGTGAGCAAGTGTCTGTGTGGGGATAAGTTGCTGACTGGAGTTGAACTGTGGAAGTGAGGAGAGCACAAGCCATTTAGAACACTGGGACAAATCTTTACCTTTTCCTGGATTCTGCTAATACCCAGTCCTGTGTGTTTCTGGACACCCACCCTTATGCTCTGGAAAAAGACTGCAATTTTTTCTTTGCTAGGAACAGAAGAAGGGTCACCATTATACACTGGCCTTATTCAGGTGGAAATACAGGTTGCTTGGTTTCAATCCTGCTTTCCCTTCACCTCTGACTCCAGTCACAGTATTGGTTGTCCTGTTTAACACTCAGATTTTGCAATCAGGAGTTGAGCTGCACTGGGGAGATGGAGAATGAGCAGCTCAGTTGTCAAATTAAATCAGCATTTAGAGAAGCGTAGGCAGAGTTCACACAGAGCTGACCAGGCATCTTGCATGGTTGGCTGGCAAGGTAACTGAGAGAAACAGGAAGAAAAGGGGGAAAAGTGATTCATTCTGCACTTGGGGAAAGAGGAGAGGCAATCCTTGCCAGTCTGGAGAGTTCTGTTGAGGCTGTAGTGCTGAAATCCCAGGTTTGAGAGTCTGAACAACACACCAGTGAAGTGTCTGGAGAAGGGAGATACCTGAAGAAACCCTGAAGGGTTTATGTAGCTGGCATAAGGGTTGGGCTTAAGTAATTACAGCTCACAGCTGTGTCACTTCTGCCATGCAGACTTGGAGTGTGCCAGAATGTCGATGGAGACTGCTATCCCAAATCTGAATATGTAAATCTGAGCTGGGCGTAGAGGTGGGAAAGGCAGTCATGTGAGTTTGGTCCTGTGCTTGATCACTAGTCTGCTCATCAGATACTTGCAGTTTAAATAGTATGAAGGACTAGTAATTTCACTTGGAAAATGTCATGATTGTGAAGGTGGTAGGATGAAGGTTTTGGAAAAAATTTCCATTCTGATATTTTGTGGAACTAAACATAACCTTATTTATGTCCTCTATTCTAAGATTTTTCTCATCTGTTCTTTCTAAGTTTGCAGCTTTAAATGAGCTGGAGGGAAACTTTCCATGCTTGGTGTGCCTGTGATTATATTTTGGTTTGGGGCGATTTGTGGGATTTTTTTTTTTTTGTTTGGGGTTTTCTGTGGCTTTTTTTTGTTGTTTGTTTGTTTTTGTGGGGGTTTTGTGGGTTTTTTTGTTGGTGGGTTGTTTTGGTTTTTTTTTTTTTTTTTTTTGGGGAGGGGTGTTGATCGTTTGTTTTTAATGTTTCAGATAATAACAGATTTTACTGTTTTGGAAAGTAGAATTGGGGGGCAAGGAGAATGCATTACTTTTTCAAATTCCGATTTCCTTTCACTGAGCAGAGGCACTAGGTATCTAGATGTTATTGGATGTGGTTTCTATTTTTCCCTACATAGAAGCACGAGGCCAAGAAGAGGAAAAATATAAGGGTTGATTTTTTTCCTCTTTGTTTTCCAGTGCTAAGTGCCCAGGCAGAGTTTCTGTGCTGCTGAAAGTCTTGGCTGTATCCCTTGTGCCCATGCCAACAAATCTGAAAGCTTGCATGTAGAAAGTTAATGCTTCTGGTCTTGTGCACAAACATTTATCTGAGCTGTTCTGAACATCCTGGTTTTGCTGTTCATTCACAGGACCCCTGTTTATTGCAGGCATGGAGAGCAGGTGGCTACTGTGACAGCATAAATGATGTGGAATCTGTAGGCTTGTTGAGTTTGGACCAATAAAAAGGAAGAGAGCAGAGTGAATCAGACCTTGGTTAAAAAGGCAGTTTTAGAACCATTTGGGGCCAAACCAAAGGCAGCTAAAACTCCATTATGCTCCTTCAATAACTTCCATTTACAAGTTTGTAAAACTTGAGCTCTCCATTAGTGCCATTGTTAATAATTTCATTTTTCCTCACTTTTTGCTGATTTTTTTTTTTTAATGTCCCATTTCAGTTTGTCTTATCTCGTTATCCTGCCTGCCAGTCCTGTGCAGATCACAGAGTATGAATCACCAAGCCGTGGCACATTGAACTCTGGTAACAGGTCCTCAGAATCTGGAGCATCGTGTCCTCTGCTGTCAGCAAGTGTCTCTGAAGGCTTCTTACAGAGTTTGTGTCATCTTGTCCCTATTCTGCTTGAAGGACAATGTCTTGCAAGCATTATTAGCTGCTGCTTTAGATGGAGTGGAAAGGCTGTGTGGCTTTGACCATCATCTGTGAACCACAAAGGGATGAAATCTGATTAGGTTTTTTTCATATGGGCAGCCTTGACTTCATGATCAGCTTGGCAGGGGCATGCACTGTTCACACAGAATTTTTTTCAGGTTTTCAGTGATGTCTAAGCTTTTCTGAGTAATGGAGGACATTATTAATATTAATATTCATTATTAATAGAATGAAATAAGATTTGAGTCACATATTGGAGCAGGTTGTACTGTGTCCATATTTGGAGGTTTCCAAGTCCTGGTTGTAGCCATGAGTGTTCTGATATAATCCTGTGGCTCCCCCGGGATGACTGAAGATCTTCAGAGGTCCCTGGCTAATACAGGTCCTCAAAATTAATTATTTCTGTCATGCAGCCTTACCATTCCAGTGGGGATTTATCTTCTGTGAAAGCTTAGCCTCAATTTCCATATCCTGCCCTTCCTTTCGTGTTTTTTTTTCTTTTTTTTTGAAGTGTAGAAGCTGCCTAAACACCATTAGAATACTAAATTCTGACACTTTTTCTTCATATTTTAAGCAGACCTATAGAAATTAACAAAACAAGCTCTTTTAAAATCCATCACTGGTGTCATGACAAATTAAATTAGGCATAAATTTATTTCTTTTTAGGTCCTGATAGGCAAAGAAAAGAATTTGCAGAATCAGGAAGAGTTAGCTGACTTATCCAATGATAAATTGGAAAGAAGGATTTTCTGAGCCAATATATTAAATACATGCCCTGGATTATTTACTGTGAAATTTTGTGATGTCCTTTATTGTTATGGAAGCAGCTGCCCATTTGTTTATTTCAAAAACACTGTTTCTACAGTGGGCTTACTTCCCCCCTCACCCCCTCCAGCTAAAAGCATCTATTAGTGTT
>JAODKT010000202.1:46195-67569 GCA_027576195.1 Cossypha heuglini | reverse complement strand
TGTGAAAAATTTTCAGGAGGCAAAAGTCCTCCCCGAATAAACCCCCTAAGTGCATGGCTTTTTATTTTTTTTTTAATTTTATTTTTATTTTAAAACATTATCCAAAGGAATAAGAAAATGAAATTTTTAAAAGCGTAAACTGAATAGAAAATGTGACTGGAAAGCCCTTGTTTTTTTTAATGCCAACCACACAGCTCCTGTTCATTCTTCCAGGGTTGGGAAGAAGTGAGTAGAACAAATCATAAATACTGGATAAATTTCAGTGACCTGGAGTCCCAGGCTTGCCTTGGTTTCCTGCTATTTCCTTTCACCCTGGGACTGCTGTGGCGGATCAGTAGGATTGGTTTGTTTACTTTGTTGGGATAAATTTGTTGGAGGTACCTAAGTTAGTCTATTAACATTGGTGATTAAAGGGGAAGTAGCACCCCGACATTTCTAAACAGAACTAATTTTCTTTGTTACTAAGTTTTATCTTTGGGTGGAAGTTAGCAAGAGGTGGAAATCTCTCCTACTACTTTTAACAGCTGGTACTTAGCAACAGAATTGATCTTTCACCACTAACAAATGCGCAGTAACTATTCCTGTCCATCTTCTCAGGTTTTGTGCTTTAGAACTTGCACATTCCAGCTGTCTGAAATGAAAAGTGAGGCTCTTGTTATCCTGAACCAGCCTGTCACACCACAAGGTGTAAAGCAGTCACCTTTATCAAGACCTTTAGGAGCCAGAAGGTCAAATCAGCCTTTCATCCATTAAAATAATGTATTTAGCTTCTTGGGACAGGCTTGCTAAAATATCCAACTGGTGCTTCAAGGCAGAACTGCTTTGGTCTCCATGACACAGAAGCACTTTGTTCACTGATAAATGACAATGTGGAAGCTTCTCTGAGGATTTGTCACCTTGTAATGTCTGAAGAATTAAGAGCAGGTTGGGGATGGGAGGAGGAATTGCCATTCTGGAGTGACAGGGCAGGCCACAGCACCAAATGAGGCACCCAAAAACTGTTTCACTTCAAAGGGCCCCCTCACCATCAGCCCTGGAGTTACCAATGCACCTTTTCAGCTGAGAGGAAACTAGGGGCTAGAAAGGAGCTTGTGCTTCCCAACACTGCCTCCCTTCTAATGGCTCAGCCTGGGCTGTCTCAAGCCTGCACAGCTCTGAGCTCGTTTCTGACGCTAAAAGGGTCTTGACAAACCAATGGACAGTGCTTACTGCAGTGGATGTGGATGTGAAAAGAAATATCCTGGCCACAGAGAAAAGAGGGCATTTCTCTCTGTTCCCGGAGTGGAGGCCTGCATTTCGAGTGCCTGCTTGCCCACTCTCTGTCCAAATCTGAGCTTGAGCAGACTGAAAACCATCCTTTGGATGCCTAGAAATAACTTGAGAGGCTGAAAATTAACTTGCCTGCTTTTTAGACTTTTGTGCACTATAATGTAGTGGCTTGTTTCCATGGTGCCCGTTTTCTATGCAGCTCTCTGGTTGTATTAGCAAATTAAAAACCTTGGATGTGCTTTCTTTCCTTCCATCCTGGACCCAGTGTTGAAGATCACCTTTGAAGCAGTCACTCTGATAATAAATGGAGTCTCCATGGTGACTTGCCGGTGTAAGTGAGGTAATGAGGCAAGAAGGATGTTTTTCTCAAACTTCCTGCTCAAAATAACCCAGGTGCCCCCCAAATCACCTCTCTGTTTCATTGTGGTTGAGCCTTGTGAAAAAGAAAGTAGTGCCTACGTAAAAATGGGGGTATGATTCACATCAGCTGGTCCAAGACAGTGTAAAAGAAAGACATTGTTAGGCTGGACCTCTTCTGGTCCCTGCAAGTCTCCTGTGATCATATTGGGAATCTTACTCACAGGATGAACAATCTGCTCTTCCAGCTGAAAGAGGAACCATTACCTGCGTGACACTGGCCAAAGTAGGGCTTTTTGTGAGACAGCTTGCATGTGGGGTTGAGCATTATGTTTCATACAAAGCCAGAGGACTTTTGGTGCCCGAATGACAGCAGAGTCTTCGTGTGGATGTTGGTGAGGGTTTGGTTTCTTCAGAAACTTTTCAGTTCTGGAAAACGTTTTTTGATAGTGGGATGCTCAAACTGAATTTTTTGGCAGCTGGATCATTTGTCATTGGCTCAGCACTGGTAACTTTAGTCACTTATGGCAAGACAAAATATAGAAAAAAAATCTAGGTAGGAATTGGCTGTATGGGAGTTTTGACTGACAACACCTGCCAGGAAGTCCCTTGAGTGACAGAAATATTAAAAGCCTGGTTTACGTGTGGATTTGTGGCTCTTGGTGTACATTGACCCCTCACAGCACTTTTCCCTATGTTGAGATGCTTATAAAATGTTGGTTTTTTTCTTCCCCCCATGTGAATTTTTTTGATTTCTAACTGCATATGGAGGAGTTTGCATGACAGCCTCCTTCTCTTCAGCATGAACAAATCTGTCTTTGGCTGCTTAACCCCCTAGGGGTGCTAAACCTCTGTCCCAGTTGAATCTGTTGAACAGGTTTGGGGAGGGAGTGGAAGTGGCTAAAGAGATGTGTGACTGTGGCATTCCTCAATATATCAGTGCCATTGATACAACTTCTGAGGAAATGAAGTTCTCTTCAAAAACCTGATGGAAAACCTCAAACCCTAGGAACTGAGCTCTAAATCTTCAGTGACATCTGTTCCCTGTGTGTTATTTTGGATGCCTTCCTCCACACTGAATGCCTGAGTCCATCCAAAATTCAGATTAATGGCCATTACTGAACTGTTCTTTTATTTGCTGATGGATATCTCAGCTGCTACAGTTTTCCCAAGTGCCTTTCCAAGTAGGCCTTTCCTAAGAGGCCTTTATTCTTTTTAAAGTTTTGAAGACATAGTGACGTTCATGCCAAAGCAGGGAATAATTTGTACTGAATATCTACATTTCAATTTTTAAAATTTGTAATTAAGAAAAAAATTTTAAAAATCTAGTTTCCCTAAGGGGAGCTTAAAGGAAGAGCTGGAAAGGGACTTTGCTTAAGGACATGGAGGGAGAGAAGAAGGAAGAATGGCAGGTTCAAGAGGAACTGAAACAAAGACAGTGAGCCCTGGAAATTCTACTTCTCTTGGACACCTCTTTCCAAAGCCAGAGCCCTGTAAGGAAGGCTGAGAGTAAATAGAATTCAATCACTGCACAGAGTGGCAAGGGCTGAGAAAAGGATCTACTAATTATCCTTTTGCAGTAGAAAAAGAAAGGATGTTGCGAGGGCCAGAGCATATGCTTATGTAAATTGCCAGAGTTTTACTGGTCATGGGTTCATATCCCATTAACTCATCTGGGAATTTGTCCCTGGGAGACAGTTTAATGATTTACACCATCAACATGGAGGCAGATGAAAATCAACATTGAAAAGGCAACATGCTTAGGTTGATATGCAGAGCATTAAAGCATTAAAAGCATTAAAAAAATAAAGCATTAAAAAAAATTAGAAGAAGCTTTTACTTTGTTGCTAGTTTGGGAATGGGTTTCTAGCAGTGTGATGGTCAGGTAGCCTTTTAAAATCTGAGGCTTTTTGTTTGTAATTACTGGGTCTCCATATGAAATAAAGTTAAAAATAGCACAGACTAGTGCCCTGCTCCTGCAAATGCTCAAGTGCTCTTGTAAGTAGGACCTTGGAGTTCAAAGGGATCTAAGGTCCTTACGTGAGCAATGTGAAATGCAGAATTTATGTGTTTTAATTCTCTGTTTTCCTGAGTTGTTTTCTCCTTGTGCAACTTGGGGTGCTTTGTTTTGAAAACCACACCAAGGACATCTGGAAATTCGTAGGGTAATCTAATTACCTGCTAATAAATAGCTTTTTTTTTTTCCCTTTTCCCCCCACTTTCCCATTTCCCTCCCTCCTTCACTGAGTAGATTTTTTTTGCTTTTATTTATTTTTTTTCCCCCCTGAGTGTTTTTGAAAGGCTGAAATTAACCTCTGGCCAGGTGACAGGCAGCCTGGTCAGGCATCAAGTCACAGATGTGACAGATGTGTTGCTCATCTCCTCCTAGGTGTGTCACTGAAAATGTAGGGGTTAGTGAAACTCCCTAACACTATTTTTTTGGGAGGTGGCATTCCTGTATCCCAGCCTGGGGAGCATGAAGGAATGGCTCCACCTAGGTGCACACGGCTTTCAAAACTTCCCATTTATTCATGCACTTTAGGCAAACAAATTACCATCCATTGGCTCCAAATTACATATTCTCTTTGTTAATCTGTGTTATCTCTTCAGTTGGTTATTGTGTTCTCATTCCTCATGCTTACTTCATCCACATTTTTCTGTGTCTTTTCATTATCTTTCTTTCACAGACAGGGAGTTTCCAGCGTATTTTGGATTGCCTTTGATTGTCTTTTCTTTATCTTCTGGTCACTCCAGCATGTCCTTGGAGGGCTATAAATTCTGGATTCCAGGTGTCCAGGGTTTAGCTCCCCCAGGCTTTTTTCACTGAAGCTTATCAGGGTTAGTTTAGCAAAACTTAAAAAGTTTCGGTGATCTCATAAATCCACTCTAAAAATAGCAATCAGTGGAAAAAGCAGAAGTGAAAAATTACACTGCTTAACCGCTTGTGGATAAAATACACTGCTTATGATTAAGTGCAACAATTAATTAAAAATTAATTAAAAACTGTTAATGAGAAAAAAATAATTAGGGAAGCAATGTAATTCCCAAACAGGTGCAGGAGACATCAAAGGCTGCAAGGGGCAGCTGGGTTGGACAGGGACCTCCCTCTCTCTGCTGGGTTTTTCTCGCTGATGCTCCAGCCCAGCTCTTGGGGCTGGGCTGGAGGAGTGCAGGGCACAGGGGACAGTGGAATTGTGGACAGTAGAATTGTGCCCTGGACTGGCAGCTGACCAAACCTTTCTGAGCCAGGGCTGTTTGTACAGCTTTAGTCACTGCTGTGTTTTGTATTCAGAAAACCAACAGGGCTCTCTGAGGGTAGGTTCGTGTGACCCAGCCAAGGCACATTACAGCTTGGCTGATTCAGCCCAATTAGCCTTGGATGCCAAAAGCACCAGATTCCAGAGAGGCTGCTGTGAGAGGGGAGCTGCTTCCCACTGAAGTTTTGTGTGTGGCTTTGTGTGCAGTGCTGGCGAGGGGGGAGCGCTTTGCTTTCTAAAACTAGATTAGAAATCCTCTTCTTGCCCCTTCCATCTGCAGTGGGCTGCTCTTTCTATCTGGTTCTGAAGCTTCCCAGGCCTCCCTGCAGGTTTGCATCCATGCCATCTTCCTCATAGAGGTACACAGCAAATAAGTCATTCCTTCATCTAATTCCCATTTAGGTTAATGAGAATTTTTCCTCTCACTTTAATTGCAGCTGGAGCAAGTCTTTCATCTTTCCTTCTCAGAAATGGGTTGGTCAAGGTCCCTTTTGTTCTTATGCTGGCCTTTATCCTCATCATCTCTGAGCACTTCAGTCAGCAGTAGATTGCTCTGTCTTGTTCTGGCACTCTTATTCTCCTTTGGGGAATAATAGTGTTCTGCATGTCCCCATCTTCAACCAAGGCTAAGCGGCAAAGGTGAAAGGACAGATTTTCAAGATGTGGATGAGAGTCTGCCATGGTTTTTCAAGGGTATTTAGAAGCCTCGGAAACCACCCCTTTGTTCCTGTTCCTTTAAGCCCCATAAGTGTCCTGAGAAGACCCAGCATCAAACAGGTCAGAAAAGGTTACAGGGGAGATTTTTTGCTGCAGAAGGGGCTGGAGAAGCATCAGCTCCACGTCTGCCTCTGAATGTTCCTTCTTCTAAAACCTGCACACCTCCCAGCCTTGGGCTTTACCACACAGAGGCTCTACAGGCAGAATGCCACCACAGAAGGATCCTACCTAGAAAAGTGTTTCTCCTAAAGCACCTGGCAGTGGCTGTGGGCTGATTTCAGCTTCAAGGGCTTCCCTGCCTTTCCTTCATTACCATTTTTCATTATTTAAGGGTCCATGAGCAAAGGAGATCTAAACAGAGTAATATTTCTAAGGCCCAAAACATCCTGGGGTGGCCATTGGATGAATCTGACTTAAGGTTTCAGAGGCAAAGAGCGACCCAGGAACTTGTTCCTTTGATACACGGATGTGACAGAGGCAAAAAAAAACCCAGAACAAACCAACCCACAACACATCTGCAAACTACTGTCTTGTTGACACAACACAAATCAATTTCAACCAGAAAATTGTCTGCTTTTCTGGCTGCTCTGAGGTGCTCAGATATGCACACTACAGCAATTAGTTGTGCCAGCAATAATTTGTGCCTCCAGAAAACAGAGTCCTTCATTAAGACCTGGCTCGAGATGTCAGAACTCAGCAGTTCACCTGGAATCTTAGAAGTCTTTGAATGTTGAAAGTCTAGCAGTAATAAACACATAAATGCTTCCCTGTCACAACCACATGAAGGGCAGACTGAAGCATGTTGGTGACAGTGCAAGAAGCAGCAGGACAAAAATTCCAAGATTTTGACTGCACATATTTATAAAAAACATCATTATTTCAATAGAAAATGTGTCCCTTTGACAAATTTTTTTTTCCAGTTACTCAGGTGCACATTAATGGCACTTGGTAGAGAGACTGAGTCACTCAGATTACAGAGCAGGACTGGTATTCCCTGGGGTGGGCATGTATGGACTGGTCATTTAATTACATGCTTTGTATTAAAGTGTTGCTGAATGATTGCTTGAAAGGCTCAAAAATTACATCCTTACCACCTTGGCTGACAGGTAGGAAAAGATCATTGAAACAATCTCTGCAGTATGGCAGTGACCAGGCTTGGCTCCACAAACTTCTGTATTAGGGAAGAGACTGAAATTTAAACAAAATAAAACATTTTTCAAAGAAAGTTTGTGGCTCATAAAGCTGAGGACATTTTGAGCAAACATGGTATAAATAGGAACACTGCCATTTTGGAGATGTTTTCCAGTTGATGGTAGACAATTAGTTATTGCTGAGCCTTAACAAAGCCATCTGCAGAAAGGCATTATGCCCTTTGTCAAATTATACTGATATGGCACTGACACAAGTAAAAAAGTTTTGAGCCCTCCCGAAGGAAACACTTGGTAGCTGCCAGTCAGATACCCACAAGTTCTGCTAGCTGGCAAATTTACTGCTCTAACAGCCCTCCAAGATGGGGACAATAAGGTTGTTATACAGAGCTGGGACCAAAATGATGTTTAATGGCCTGTGGCAAGCAGCTGTGGTGTGATCTCCTTCCCATGTGCTCCTTGTTTGTTGACTTTGATGAACAGGGGAGTGGCAAAGGAGAGTGAGATCTTAATGCTAGATAACCCATTCTTCTCAGGACAAAAGTCAAGAGAAGAAAATGATTTTGATCCAGAAAGGTTGTTTTTTAAATTTTTCCCTGTGAGAGCTCAGAGGCAGAGGGAACAAAACATGCCCATGAACATGGTCTTGTCTGCTCTCTCCTGTGGCTTGTGCAGCACCACACAGATGCTCCAGGCTGGAGCAGCTCTGCTGTGGACACAGGCTGAGAGGTGAGGCTGTTCAGCTGGAGAAAAAAGGGCACCAGGGAGACCTCAGAGCCCCTTCCAGCACCTAAACAGACTCCAAGAGTATTGGAGAGGGATTTTTTTAGATCAGATATAAGGAGATAACTCTTCTCTGTGAGAGTGGCAAGGCCCTGGCACAGTTGCCCAAAGAAGCTGTGGTTGCCCCATTGTTGGAAATGTCCAAGGCCAGGTTGGATGGGGCTTGGAGCAGCCTGGGATAGTGGAAGGTGTCCCTGCCCACAGGAGGGGGTGGAATGGGATCATCTTTAAAGTCTCTTCCAACCCACACCAATCCATGATTCCCACATACTTCAGGTGCAGAAGCTGGATGATATCAGAGCTTACCTTCACCACTCATTTCCTGTGTATTTTGGGGTAAGCCCTTTGCTTTTCTAGAGCAAGGACTGATGTTGTGTTTCTGAGCCTAGGGTGAAATCCTTTTAAGTGGAAAGCTGTGCTATTTTAATTTTGTTGTGTGGGTGAGATATAATCCTCAGAAGAATGAACAGTCCTGTGCTTACTGCCCAATGGCCGTTAAGGTCTCTAAATAATTACAAAGCCAGGTGGTGCTGAGTAAAAAATTAAATCTGTGAGGTGTGTCCAGAGCTGAGCCAGTGAAACATTTCCAGGCAGTCTGAGACTTTTTTTTTTTTCCTGTGCACTTCCTGTGCAGCACAGGGGGTTGGACTTTATGGCACTGTGAAATTACTCTGACCGCAGGCACCCGAACTTCTGTGACCTGTTTGCTGGGGAGAGTTTTTTGGGAAAATTGAGCCTCCTACGAAAGTCTGAAAGCTTATTTGGTTGGGGGTTTTTTTTGTTTTTTTTTTTTTGTTTTTTTGTTTGTTTGTTTGTTTGTTTTGTTGGGGGTTTTTTGTTTGTTTGTTTTGTTTTGTTGGGGTTTGTTTGTTTGTTTGTTTTTGTTTGGGTTTTTTGTTTTTGGTTTTTTTTTTTCCGGGAAAGAGACATAATAAATGCATTAATTTTCAATTTGTAGCTGGGGTTACAGTTTAGAATACATGAAGGGAAAGCAGACAGCATTTTGCATGACAGGGTGAAGTCTGTAAGTAATACTTTAGTGGACCATACTTTCACTACAGAGCAGAAATTTAGAAAATTGCTTGGATAGACTTTAGAAGGAGGTACCAGATACACACTTCTGGAAAATCTTAAGCTTACATGTGTGTAGCTTCCTGAAAATCACGTATCACTTTTGAAAATGTAGGGTTAGGGCTTCTGGGCTGTTCAGAATCCCCAGGCCCACACACCAATCCGGCAACATACAGAACTGGAAATTGGAGAAACTGATCAGCATTGCAATAACAGACTTTCTGCTCTCCCGCCAAGAATTTCAAGCTGACTAAAGGTATTACCCTTCTCAAGGAGATAAATTATGGGACATACCACATATGAAGACCCAGGTACTTGCTTTCTGAGATTTAGACATGGGATCCTTGCTGCAATCCATGTAATTTATTGCAGGAGTCAAACGCCCCATTTACTGTGTCCATGCCAACCTGAGCTGCTGTAGGGAGGTAATTTCTGCTTCTTCATATGTCTAAGCAGTCTGTAGAGTTTTTTGACTTCTCAAAGTATAATGACAGCATATCTCTTCTTGCCACCAAGTCCTGGCTGGTGTTAATTTTGTCTGTGCTTATCTGAACTTGAGCACTAAATGCTTGTAAAAGAATTGGAAAGCATAAGCGGAAAGAAGAAAAATTCGTGTTGTTTATTCAGAGTTCTGGGGTAAAACAGGTCGGTGTCTTTAGATGACAACATGCAAATCATACATATTGCCCAGTTTTTGCCTGCAGCTGTTCCTGTTGGCAGGCATGAGCTGTTTTATGGCATCTGTTGCCTCTTTTGTGTGCTGGTGTCTGGGCTGAGCTGTCTCAGCCACAGAGGTTCCTGTTCTCCCTCTGCACCCTTTCCCCATAGCTTTCCTGTAATTTGCAAGTCCTCTTTGCTCATCTTCCTTTGTCCCCTGAGCTCCTTAGAGTGTGGATTAGCTGTAAGGAGGCACCAGGCAGCATCCCACTCTCTGCGCAGGGATTGTGCCCATTTTTCAGATTCACAAAGATAAGTTTTTGTCATCTTGTGACCATTAACCAGTTTCTTCAGCTCACCCCCTGAAGATGACCTATCCTCCTCAGATTTTCCTGCCCCCACAGCCTGTGAGTCATGCCCTGAGATTGCCTGTGGAACTCTGATGTTCCTGTCTAGATAGTGGGCAGTCAAACAAAACAACATGGCAGCAAGGATCCCGTCTGCGGGTGTTGGTAAAGCAGACCCACACATTTCTCATGATCTCATCAGCAACAGCAGAACCTGGAAGACCTGCCACCTCCAGGGGAGAGTGTTTATCCACCTCACATCTAACCCCCTGCTGCCAGAATTACATAATGCGAGGTCTTACAACAGGCTGTGGGGTTAAAACACCTCGGAAAATTCGAGTGTATCAAGAGGCAGAGCAGCAGCCTTATTGAAATAAAATGTTTGTTTCATAAGGTGTGCTGGCTGGTTTTAATTTTATTGGTTTAGGCCCTGCCAGCGTGTCCCAGGCACCACTTCTGCTTTGCTCCCTGAAGGAGGCACTGCCCTGAAACCTTCCAGGGAGGAGTTTTGCAGATTCTTACAGAATTAGACCACGTTTGTAGCTCCTTTCAAGCACAAATATCCCCACACTAGCCACTTCCCTTCTGCTGCAAATGCCCCTGGGTCAGCTACAGATGACTGGGGGAGGACATTCCAGTGTTCATCCACCCTCCTAGGCTGGCAGTCACTCATGCCAGCACTGTCCCTATGTCAGAAGGGCCTTGGCAGTCCCAAATTGTGCCTCTGGACTGTGTAGGATTACCAGTGGCAGACTTTTGGGGACATTCCTCAGCATGTCCGGCTGCCTCTGTGTGTGTGTGCAGGGTCACAGGAGGTGCTAAACCCTGCTTAATTCTGTCAGTGTTGCCACATCTGAAATTCACCAAGCAGACTCTGCTGCATACCTTGTGCTGCTTTTAGTACTGCTTTGTTTTCCAGTTTCCTCCAACTGTAATTTACTCTTGCCAGCTCCACTGTAGGAGAAGGAAAAAAAAAAAAAAGCTGAAATGTGATTCATTGCTAATGCTTAGTGAACCTCTTTTGCAGCCCTGTGAGATATCTGCACGACACACATCAACTAGCCAAACTACAGAGAAAGATGTCAGCATAATGTAAATGAGCAATTTTCGCAGGCTTCCTTTAACTCATAATGACTCTTCATCAAGGAGCAAGTGATGTAAAACATGTAATTAGGGCCAAAGTTAGGTGGTGATACCCAAGGACTTCCAGCAACTTCTTTGTGACTGCTTGCAGAGATCACCACCTGGCAGTACCTTGGGCCAGATTCTCCCAGGATCTCAGCTGTTTGGAAAACCAAAGCACTGATTTAGATGCAAAGTTGCTTTGTTACTGGTTTCCAAAGGAAATCAGGGACCACGCAGCCCTTCTCTCTGTCTTTGTCCTTGAGGGCTCACCCCTGGATAACTCCTGAATCCTTTTGCTACCTACAGGTGACCCAGCAGCAAACAGTGTGAACTCTGCATGGTAGCTAGCTTTTCACACAGCAAGGTGGAAGGGCTGGTGAAACAGTCCCTTAACCACTGGAGAGTGAATCAACACTCCTGCTGTGAATCAGCTTGTTTGCTCAACCCTAGGGGTGAAGGAGTGTGAAGAAGGGGGTGGTGTCACTGATGCCTTATTTTGATGCCTGATTTAGGTAGCTTATTGGGGCTACCTAAACACAAAGGCCAAACAAAACTAAGGGAATAAAAAGAATAAATAAATAAAAATAAAAATAAAAATAAAAATAAAAATAAAAATAAAAATATTATAAATATAAAATGTTATATTTATTGAAGGGCCTTGAGGTATATTTTGGGCAGATGAAGCCTCCCCAAAGGGCTACACCCAAAATGATCATGGCTTTTCACACTTTTATAAGTTTGGTCCATTTGCATATTAGGGGTTAATCCTCCAATTACAGCTTCAGGTAATGAAGTCATTTACCCCAAGTTTGCTCCCCCCCAACTGACTTTGGTTCCATCTCTGCAGGCCTGAGACAGTGAGGCATCCTTGATTCCCAGTCTGGAGAGGAATTGTTGTGTCTGACCAAATGGGAAAGCAGCATCCAACACTCTATATGAAATTTAGAGTTATACACTAAAAAATTGCAGGTTTACAAATATATGAAAAAATATAAAAGCTAAAATCCTAAGGTACCATCACAGCAAAAGGGAGCAGGAAGTAGGGAAGGAATCATTCAGGTAAGCTCAGCCCACACACTTGGTCTGATCTACACACCAAGGCTGGTGGGGGCTTTAACACCCTCAGTGGTGAGGAGATTCTAAATAAAGCAGCAGCCCAAAAGGATAAAGGGATGTCTGTGGGACCTTTACATCTTTACATTTCCAATCAGATGTGGACATTCACAAAAAAGTATAATCAGGTATATCATTAGGGTGTACTCTAATTGTAAAAACCCAGTCTTTAAAGTCAATGATTAACAATTTCCAGTTTTTAGGGATCATTGCTGAATTAGGAATTTTGAGTTGTTGTGCATTCACTGGGGTCATTATTGTGTTTATAGGTTTTAGATTTTGTAAAAGTTTTTATTTGTTAGTTTTTTGAATGGGGTGTTTTATGGGTTAGCAGAAGGAAGTATATATTTTTCGATTTAATTGATTTAATTGTTTTTTATTAGTTTTGTTTGTTTGTTGTAGTTGTTGTAGTGTGGGTTTTTTCTTTTTGTTTTTTTTTTTTTTGTTTTTGTTTTTGGTTTTTTTTGTTTGTTTATTTGTTTGGGTTTTTTTTTTTGTTTTGTTTTTTTTTGTTTGTTTTTTTTTTGTTTTTTTTCCTGAGGGGCCACTGAGGGACTCATACAGGAGTATTTGTATTTTTTGTGAGTTTAAGTTTTGGTTGTACATCAGTGGCCCCTTTTAAAAATTTGTTGTCAAAATCAGTTTTTATTGCAACAACAGATGTGGATACTCGTGCTGTCACACTGGAGCATGATCTGCGCTGGGAGAAGCATGAGAGACTGTATGGCATGGGTCAAACTTCTCCCAGGTCCTGCTCCCTTCAATGAATTCCTGTTCTCAAGTTTCACTGAGCACATGTGTGGTTAGAGGATTTCTTTCAAGCAGAAACATTTCATCCCATATCTTCTTTACAGAAAGCAAGAATTTGGCCAAAGCTATAAAAATACAAATCAACCTTTTTTCTCCCCTCTTCTTGGTATATCCCAAAGATAAAACTGAAGAAGAGACCTGGGTTCTGGCACTCCTGTGGCTTTTTGCTGGTAAAGTGTCTGGTAATCCCCAAGGAGGGTCTTGCTGTAATAAAAACAGTAAAACCAGCATTATTCTACATATTTTTGCCATAACAGAGCATTTCTCAGCCTTATATTTCTACCTGCTCTCACAAATCCTGTCCTTCCACACCCATGCCATCTTGAGTACCCTGTAACTGATGTTTTTTCCTGGCTGTGGAATGTGTGATAAATGGTAACTGAAATGTTGCCTTTCTTGGTGTCCTTGACAAAATCCCAAACATTGCAAGTGGTCTCCTCATCCAAAGGACTGATATTCTGTGTGAGACAGGGATAAATGAAAATGAAGTGGTTGTAACAGCTGGGAGCATTATCCAGGATCTGGGTGCTGGTGGCAGCTGTGCCCCTGCTGTGAGGGACCTGAATCCCATTCCTTTGTGCATGTGTGACAGGCAAAAGTCCTCCCAGAGAAAGAATGGTGAAATAATTCTGTTTTTTCAATGCCAACAAAAAAATTCTGCTTCAGATAAACTTCATATGCTTGGGTCATTTGAAGAATGCATGCTCAGGGGGACATCTTATTGTGGAGGGTGTGGGGAGTGTACAGAACCTGGAGAAAAGGAGGCTCAGGGTGGCCCTTTCTGGCTCTGCACAACTCCCTGACAGGAGGGGACAGGACAGGCTCTGCTCCCAGGGAACAGCGACAGGAGGAGAGGGAACGGCCTCGGGCTGGGCCAGGGGAGGGTCAGGCTGGACATCAGCAGGAATTTCTTCATGGAAATGGTTGTTAAACACTGAAAGGGACTGCCCCATGGAGGTGGTGGAGTCCCCGTCCCTGGAGGTGTCCAAGGACTGTCTGGAGGTGGCACTCAGTGCTCTGGACTGGTGACAAGGTGGTGACAGTCACAGGTTGTGGGCTGGATGATTTCAGAGTCCTTTTCCCCTCTGCAGGACTCTGTGGTGCTTTGCTGAGCTGTGTCATCAAAGGCAGTGATGGGGCACAAAATTAGAGAACAATTCTCAGTCTGCTTCATGAGTGAGGTGACAGCACCATCAACATGTTGGGACCTTCCAGGTTCCCCCAGTGTGCCAGCCTGAGCTGCTCATGGAGCCTCTGAAACTCTGGGGCAGGCATGAGAATCACCTTGGGCTGACATGGAGACTCTCTGAACCTTCCAAAAGGGAAATAAAACTCAAAAATGTCTGTGATAAGAATCCTATTGGGAAGGGAAGGGAGCAATCCTGAAGGCTCCCCCTGAGCCTTCCTTAAAGGGACAATGTCCAGCTCCAGCCAGGGTTATGTGACACTCTGAAGGCAGGCCAGCCTCCCTCTCCTGGAGTACAACAATAACAAAATACACATTACACAGAGTGGAGGTCCAGCTGAATGGCAAACTTTAAAAATAAGGCAAGAGAGAGGATGTGCTTTGAATGCAGATCATCTTTCCACCAAATTTAGAACTGAGGACCAACAGATCTTCTGGCCCTGGTCTCCATTGCCAGCTGTTGAGCAGCTGCTGCTGTGCTGGGATCAATAACCAGTTTTAAAATGTGCTCTGGTTCCCTCCTGGTGCCATGTCCAGGGCTGGTGACCCTGTGCTCTCCTCTGCTGTTGGTGACAGGGTCACTGACCATCCCTTTAAAAGCAGCCCGCAGTCCCTGTTTGAAAGTGTCCACTCCCACCTTTCAGCTCCTGTTAGCTCCTCCTAAGCTCTGCTAGGTGTTAGACACTGTAGCACACACTTCTTTTTAAAATTGATTCTTTTTGCATTGTGCTCCAGTGCAGATACCCAAAGACTCTAAATTAGCAAATCTGGGTTTCAGAGACATCTCAATATAGCAGCATATGCCTTTTTTTTGAAGCAGATGGTGTTGGTCACAGTGGAAGAAAGCACATGGGGAATGACATGCGCTTTTGGGCTGATTTATTCTTGTGTGCTGGGTTGTTTTTTTTCCCAATCACTGCCTTGAAATGCAATTAATTAGTACTTTTCTCTGTCTTGGCATCCTGGCTGTAGAACTGGATTCAGTGGATTTGTCTCAAAAGACAGGCATGCTGGGACTTTTCTGTGACATCCTTGAGTGTCAAGTGAGGATGTCACCCTTAAGCGACATCCTTCATCTTTTTTCCCCCATATTGCCAAAAATGTAACATAAAATGCTGTCATTTGCAAACAAGCAGCAAGAACCCTGAAGTGCTTTGCTGCTGTCCCTTTTAATGGCTATTGTGCAGCATGGAATAAAGCTTGGCTTTCCTCGGACTTGTGTGGCCCTGGCTGCCACATTATGTGCCAGTCCTGAGCTGCTGTGATTCTGCTATGATTCCATCAGCACCACAGAGCTTGTGCTGGTCCCTTGGAGAATGAGCTGGTTTCTGTCTGGTAGTCTAGGCAAGTGCTGTCCATGAGAGTGTCCCTCCATCTTTGTGTCCTGCACTGCAAAAAAACAGTCAGGACTTCTCCTAAGAAAGCTTAGGCTTGTCTGGCTGTTGCGTTTATGTTGGCCCATGCCCTGCTGCCTCTTAGTAATTTCCTGTCTCATCCCCACTGAGTATTTTGGTGGTTGTTTCCTCTTGAAGACCTCTCACCCTTTCCAGTCATTGGATGGGTCCAATTTCTGTAGGAGGTCATGCAAATCTGTGTGAAATTGTCTCTTCCAATGGTCCTCACACGAACAGGCACTCAAACTTCTCCCAGTGGGCTTGGGAAAACCAGCTTGGGCCATTTTGTTCTGCTGTAGTGGAGTGTCATAAACATGCTCATTCCTGCACCCCAGAGAAGATTTAGGCACCACCTCTGTGTTAATTCTGGCCATGGCAAGGGCTGATGGCTTTATATAAGCTCTTTAGAGAATTCTTTTCAAAAGGATCCTTTTGTTTAAGCCACAGCTGCTCTCCAAATGCCCTGGGAGAGGTGAGTTTGAAGAAGAACAAGACACAGGCCCTGTGCTGAATCTCTGCTGGACCAGAAGAGGAGTAGGAAATTAATCAGCCCTGCTGGCTGAGCATCCTTCCTCAGGGCTTGTGGCAGCACAGTCCTGACATCCAGGGAGGATGGAGGGGGTGACCCTGGTGCAGAACTTGCTCTAAGCTCCCATTGCAGCCCACAAGCTGGAGGGGTGGGTGCTCCAAGCCTTGGAAACCCACGAGTTGATCCTAAATAAATAGAAATGATTGTTTAAAAAACCAAATAAAAAACAGCTCCTTCTCCCCTTCCACACATATTTTAGAAGAGAGATCAGAAGCAAAGTGTGGCGTGGCACCACTATAAAGACTAAAAGCAGGGAGCATAATTTTGATGCATTTCCACATAGACTTCCTTGACTGGGGACTGATATATGTGAGGATTTCACCAGCATATGAATAATGACAGGATGGTGACAAAGAACAGGAGGCCAGCAGGGCTCTTTGCTCACTGCTAGATTGTTATTTGTGTTTTCATCTGTATTCACACACTGCACATTGCTGAGCCTCAGAGCACATCAGCTCTGCTGCTCGTGCTGGTTTAACACCCATCCGCCAGCCCTTCCATGAGGGCAGAACCACCAGCTCAAGCTCACATGGTTGATGCCATATTTTGCTGTGAAACACTCAGCTTTGTTCTTTTTTTGTTCACAGATCCCACATACAGATTTCAGATACCTCTGATGAAACAGTGGGGTCTGTTTTGTTTTGTTGTGCCTTCCCCATATGCTAAACAACATGCTAAAACATACTCCAATTTTTTTTTTTTACTGAGTAAAAAGGAGCCATCTGGGAGGTGCTCATTTTCACAGCTGAAGGTGGACCTTGGCTGAATCAAATTCCAGGATGAGGAACCTTCAGTGTCAAACCTGGAACCAAAAGGTTTACAGCTCCCTTTAAAAACCTTCCAAGCTCACATAAGGTGAGACACAAACCTCCTGGCAAATGTGGACATTCAAAAGCAAATATTCTAAGCAGGGCTCACACACTGACAACTTTTGGTTTTGATTTGGCTGTAAAAAATCAAACAAGAGAACTTTCAGTTCTGAAGTGGCTTGCACATTTCCAAGGGAGGACTATAAAGTGTTTTGGTTGTTTGGATAAAGAGGGGCAGGAATTTTGGTGCTTGGGGTTTGTCTGGCTGGTATAAACAAAGAGAATTGCATAAAAGCAGAGACTTCTGCTGGCAACAGGAGCCTGTAATGACATTTTTCATTCTTAGAAAGTGTAAATCTCCTCAGCATTTGAAGCAAAGTGATAAGAACAACCAGCTGACCCTTAAGGGAGAAATGACCAGAGTGAGTCACTGCTGGACAGCTGTTTCTTGCCTTTCTAAGAAGAGCTGGGAGGCAATGCATTCTTAGATGTCTCTCTCCTGGATGTCTAGTCATCTGTTAGTCATGACTGTAATGAGAAATATCAGGCTCTCTTGTAGAGGAGCTGAAAAGCTAAAGCCATCTTTCTGCACCTAAAATTACCTCTAGGTTGATGGTGATTTATTTCTTGCACCAACACATAAAAGCTGTTGATTCAAATGGTATTGGATTCAGGAATTTTGTTTGCTTGGTCTTCCAGAAGCACCTCTCAAGAAGCAAATGTAAGATCTGCTGACCTCTGCCACCCACTGCCCTCTGACTCAGGGGGCTGTTTCACAGTCCAGAGAAGGATTTCCAAGAAGAGCTGAAACTTCCATGGCATTTAGGCTCAGCAGCTCCTCCTGGCACACTTTTTGCCAAATGCATTTGCAGATCTCACCAGGGTCTTGGCGAGCCTGACTGGATCAGACGTGTCCAAATTACACACAGCAGCATCCAAAACAGGCCACCCCTCTTGGAATGGGGCTCTGGGGCACTGACATCCCACTGGGACTGTTCCACTGGAGCCAGGCTGACACTGCTTTTCCTTGATTAACAGCCCTCCTGTGGTTTTCCTACAGAAATCTCTGCTGCAGCAGGCATGAAGCAGTTTGCTCCAGGGCACTCTGTGCATTAGCCTGACAGCTCTTTTCTAGAAGTGCTATCGGATCACTGGATGGTGCTTGCATAAGAAAGCTCATCCCTTCTTGGCTGGCAGGTCCATGTTCTTGAAATAGCATCCAGAAGAGCCACGTTTCCAGCTAGGCTGCTGCTCTGAGGCCAGCTGTGGGCTGACCACTTTTTGCAGCTGCTGGAACCCCATCCACAGGTTATCACACTCTGGTGATGAGGCGCACTTTGCCTCCAAGCCAGGGAGAGGTTCCCCTGGGGAAGGTTCCAAGAGAGGTTCCAAGCAGGGGGTGAGGTGGTCCACCCACGTTCCTGGTTGCCTTCAGAGCAGACTTAGCAGCCCTCTTGCCACTGAGCCTGTGTTTTAGCTGAGCCAGCAAGAGAAAAACAAATTTGGATGCTTTCTCCTCATTAATCCTGTGTAATTGTGACAGGTAGTAGTTGAGCCTAAGGTTTCTCAGAAACCTCAGGGCACAAGGAGGTTTTAGTGGTACCTCTCCTTCAGGCTGTGCAGGCATCCCTGAGCTGTGGGGCGGCCCCCTGTGAGTGGGCAAGGAAATCCCATTCTGTGCCAGAATCACAACTCCCCATGGCCTTGCCTTTAGCTAAAAGTGCTGCAAGGAGGTCTGATTCAAACATCATTTTTGTTTGACAGTGATGAGTAGGGTTGATAGCCTGTGAGAAGCTTCTATGATATCTGGACCAAAATGGGATTACCCCAGATGCACAGCCCAGGGCTGCCAGCATCTGAAGGGGTGTAACATGATCTTCAATCCTCTCTCTCTACAGCTTCAGCTCTAATAAAAACCATGTAAAATAACACTTAACCAAGTCAGTGCCCTGCTCAGAGGAAATGTGATGGACCAGCACCTCCTGGTGCAAAGGAACTGCTGTGCAGGAAAGAGCAAACAAGTGGCTGGACTGCACACGAAATTTCACCTTGGAAACGAAGTTCTGCAAAGAGGAATCTGGCTTTCATAAGACTGTTGCTGGATTACTTTATCTTACTTTTTTCCATGGCTGGTTCTAATATTCTGTGGAAAACCCAGGCTCCTCAAACTGAGTTTGTGCATTTACACGTCAGAAATTTAAAAGAAAACAAAACAAAACAAACCCAAACAACAACAAGCCAACAGGATATTTTTTAAAAATCCCTAGATTGTATCTGGTAGTGCATTTGAACATAGAGATCAGGAGAGATGTGGTGTAGTTGGCATGGGGAGCAGATAAATTCCCCCAGGAGCAGAAGAATAAGCAGCAAATGTAAATGTTTCTATTGCAGTTCTTGCAGTCAGGCTTGGACACAGCCCATGTGCACTTCCAGCTGCTCTTCCACCAGCCCTCTGAAGGTGGTAGTGTTCCCTTCTCCAAGCTTACAGCTCCAAATGAGAAAGTTTAAATGCCTTCTTGCTGGAGATACCAGGAAGAGAAGAGCAGGTGGGAGGAAAGAAAACCAACAGAGGACAGGAAATAACCAACAGAAAAAAACAAACAGCCCTTGCAGAAGCCACTCTGTGCTGTGCTGGTAGAGCTGGAAAATGTCCTGTGAGAAGAATCTCCACTGTGCAGTGCTGAGGGCTCCTTCTCCCAGGGTTTTCACTGGATTGTCACTTTTTGGAGCAAAGTGAGGGAGAGACACAAAGATGCACAGAGCACTCGCTGTTGCTCCAAGGAGTGGTGCAGAAGAGAAGATCATTCTGCTTGGGCCTGCCCATGTCCCAGGGAGTGGAAACTGAAAAAAAATACGCAGTACAAATGTGTTTAGACTATCTGCACTAATTCTCATTATGGTGATCCATGTAGGGAGCAAAACGCTGTGTTTTGTGGAGGGAATTGGAAATGCATTCTGCTTCATTCAGCAGTTGTAAAGGACAGGTCTTGTTCAGAATAATCTCTGCTGGATCTTGCATTATCCCACCAGCTTAGAGGCACAAACCTACAGTTAGAGTTCTGCACGCTGCCTTGTCAATTTAGCATAATGGATGTGAATTGCTTCAAAAAAAAAAAGAAAAAAAAAAGAAGACTCTACTGGCAAACATTTAGGTAGGCAAGGAATCGAAGGAATTAGGGAATCAAAGGTCCAAGTTCATAGCAGAGCAGCACATAGACTTGCCTTCTGAGCATCTAAGTTTTGTGCATATCCCTCCTCAGACAGGAGGAAAAGTTTCTGTGAGTTGGTGATAGCCTGTGTTCAGTATTTTGTTGAAAAACAAAATCCTCGAAGGCCATTACCTATATAATGGAAACCAGTCTGCAGTGTATATGGCAGAAAGGACCACATCCAAGATCTGGGATAACTTCCTGTAAAATAGTGAGGCACAGGCACAGGAGAGCTGAAACTCTTAAATTCCTGTGTGGTGGTTTGTGTCTGGGACCATACTCATACACAGGGCAGGAGCCTCTGTGGCTGGGGACTGTATACTTGTTGTTTTATGCTAATATTTGCAGAAAAATTGCTTAGTAGAGGGAGACTTCTCCAGACCCGAGTTCTTCAGGTGCACAGAATTTTCTTTAAACCTTTCCCTGTGTTGTGCAGCAACATGCATGAAGTCGCTCCTGATGCTTCAGGAGCAAGCCTGAACATTACCAGCAGCTGGTCAGAGATGTGGTGTGACAGCACCATCCCTCCCATCACACAGTTCTGTGGATGCTGAGATGGCAAATAAAGCTATACTGAGGTCACTTACCTTTTGTTTTGGAACAAGCAGCAGAGCAGGGTAAAAACACCAAGTATCTCAATGCTAAAATGCTTCAGGTTGCTGCAGATGGGACAAGAGTGGCCAGAGACACTTGGGAAAGCCCTGTCCTTGCAATGAGATATGAGCTGAGAGTTTTCTGGCTGGGGTGATGTTTCCACTCCTAATTTTCCTCCACTGAAGGAGGTCAGTCTGTGAAAGGACAGCAAACATTGCAAGGACACACTTTATTAGCAATTGCTTACTTGTTGTCTTTATTAAAAGAAGACAAAACACAAAATTTAGCTGGAAGTAGGTTGTTAGGGTAAGTCTAAGACAATGCAGGTACAAAACAAGTTTTCAGGTCTTTGCTCACCAGCTTAGCCATCGATCTGAAGGCAATCAAAAACAAACAAAGCCTTGTGATGCTGGCCTCTGAGTGTCTCTCCAGGAAGCAGCTTGAGATGGAGACACAAATTTAACTTAATCACATGCAGAAAACAAAGCAGAAATTACAGCATCACTGGAGTCACTGAGGTACTCTGAGCTGCCTTCTTAAAGTCTTAATAAAAGACAGATAAACAGGTTCCAAAAATATGTGAAACCACCACACCTAAACCCTGGCCCATTCCTAGCATTAAATGTTAAATTAAACGAAATGTTTTAAAAGGCTTTGAAATGTTTGGTGGTTATTTATATGATGGCCTTGCCTTTAAACCTAGGCAAAAATTGAGGTCCCACTGACCATGCACAGCTCTTGCCACAGAAACAGCCAGGGCTGTGTTTCCAAAAATACCAGCTTGGTGCATGTTTTAAACCTGGGCTGTTGGCTGCAGTTACATGAGAGGGCTTCTGGGACACGGACAGACTCCTTCCCCCATACCTTTCTTCCTTTCCTCTCTCACCCCGATCAACAATTTATTCTAAAAAATAAAAATAAAAATAAAAATAAAAATAA
>JAODKT010000202.1:28760-44821 GCA_027576195.1 Cossypha heuglini | reverse complement strand
TGTTTTTTGTTTGTTTTTTTTTATTATTTTTTCTTTTCCTTTTTTTTTTTTTTTTTTTTCTTTTCTACTCAAAGTCCGTGTCTTGGCAGAGGATATGCCAGGAACCACCGGTACAAAACGGATTAGTGTGGGGCGATGAACGCTGGTGAAATGTAGGACGATGCCCAAAAAGGGAAGGGAGGCACCTTCCTGGTTGTTGCAGGGCGGGGGGTCTGCACAGCCCCCTCGGAGCAGGTCCCAGCTGTGACTCCCATCCAGGCTTTCTGACAATCACTCTGAGTATCCAAACTGAGTGCAATCACTTTTAGGTCCAAACCTTCTTTCTAGCGTAGTCTCAGGAGAAAGCTCCTGATGTGGAGCAGCTCTCAGAACATTTTTTCCCCATCAGTTATTTTTTTTCCTCTCACTGTGGATTTGTTTACTCTCACTGTGGATTTGTTAATTTACACATCTCCCAAGCAAGGCAGCATTTTCGCGGACCAAATCTCAAACTCAGGCTCTTTTGAGGCCAACATCAAAATTAAAATGACATCCCTTATTAGAAATAGGAGAACAAGAATGCTTCAGAAGCAGATAAGTGATCTGATATCTTTCAAATAAATGCCAGAATTTCATGGGTTCCAGGAAGAGGAATTTTGAATATTGCAGACTGAAATAAAACAGGTTTGCTTTCACAATCTTTCATTAAAATAGATTTGGTTGCCATGTTTCTGGATAATTCAGGCAGACACGTGTGAGGTATGTGCAAATTTCATGTTAAAAAGATGTGGCCCGCTTTCATCTGAGTCTTGATTTTCAATTGTGTTGATGTTGGCAGGGTGCTTTAAAAAGTGGATGTTTGCAGGCATTGATAAGTCCAATGACACCTGCATTTGAACATCCCACATAAAGATCAACACATTCTTTTTTTCACTCATGTGGCACACTAATGATTTCCTCCCTTAAATGATAAGAACTGAGATTTAATGGTCCCGAGTGTGGAAATCAACTGCATTTAAGTTTGCAACTGCTCACAACTAATGCTGTCCAATCCTACGTAACAACCTAAATGCTATTTTCTTAGGACAGATTTATTTTAACATGCCTTCTGTCGCCAGCTGACCATTTCTCCCAAGTCTCAGTTTGCTCCAAATTTCCCAATTTTCTCTAAAACTTTCCTTCCACTAACTCAGAACACAGCATGTTTCTGTGCTGTTCAAAGCCGACTTTGGGGATTGCCTAACTTAGAGAATTGCACAGTGTTTGTGTCCCTTGCCTTGGGATGTGCAATGACATTTTTCCAGATGATGCTGTGCTGGGACAGAAAGGAGTCTGCTGCAGCCCTCGCTGTGCGAGGCTGCTATGGCCTCTGTGTGTTTCTCTCCCTCCCTAGGTGGAAGGAGGAGGTTTCTTCCACATTTATCACATCTCACTGTGGGAGTGGGGTTGCCCTAGACTTGCCACTGGTGCTGCTCACCCATTTTGGCAGAAGAATTATTACCTGATGCAGACAACTCGTATCAGTGGCCAAAGTGTAGAGCAGAGTAAAAATGACTGAGTGAAAAGCCTTAGTGTCCAGCCTGAGTCAGTGCTAAACTGGTCACCTGTGTGTATAAACCACAAAAGGCAAAAAGAAGCCAAGGAAGAACACGGGTTTCTGGAGCAGAGACAGTCCTCAGGAAATGGCATCACACATTGAAAAACATTAGGAATATCAACAAGAAGAAAAAATAGTCAGGCCGATTGTGCCTGAAACAAAGACCAATCTGTTTATCTTGATGTGTTTATTTTAAACCTTAAGTTTGGAACTCGATTTTCAACAAACTGCCTCTCAGGAGCCTCGGTGCGCAGCTTACCCCCTTTGATTTGGTCGTCTGTGAGAGCAGCTGATGGCATTGGGGACTGCAGACGTCGGGAAAGATTGTGTAACAGTGTCGCTGGGATCAGACAACAAGATCCTGACGTTTTGAGGATTGTCCCTGTTTGTGTTGTCCCTGCAGCAGGTAGGCTACAGGGCCAGGAGCTGCCGGAGTCCCTGCTCCAGCCCTGGCACAACATAATGAAAGGGGAACTGGGAACAAACCCATGGTGCTGGGTTACATCCAATAAAATCCCCATTGCTGATTCATCAAAAGCAGCGATTCCACAATCCTTGGTGCTGTGCTGCATTTTACTCTGACAAGGTTGCTGGAGAGCAGGTGAAATTCGAGGAGATGCAGCATAAGGAGGGTTCCTTATGTCCCATGCCACCCAAATTAGCTGCACTGTAGCCGAGAGAGGGAAGGTGTGAGAGCTCGCACATACACCTGCTGTGCAAGGCATGCTCTGGAGAGGGGGGTTCAGTGATGAGTATTCACCCTCCTCCCACTGGATCTCTGCTCCTCAAGGAGGATGAAACAGTCCAGAGCCATGGCCACCAAACTGCTTTCCTGGTCTCTCCTTCAGGGACAGATGTCCTTGGGGATCTGGTTTTTTTGCTGTGAATTGTATATTCCTCACCAAATGCAACTGAGCTCAAGCTTTATTTATCTATTCCTGCACGGTTTGCTTTGTTTTTGTTAAACAGAAATAAACCCCTGCTCAGCTGGCAGCTATATTTGTAGATTATTAGTACAGTGCAAAGGGCACATCTCGGAAGATTGTGAGCAGTTGCAGGCAGGTTTCAAGCAGTTTTAAGTGCGTACATACACAGATGGCACATGCACACTTTGGGTCATAAACGTTCATGCTGAGAATGTCAGCAGTGCCTGTGATCAGACATGTTCTCACCTGCCTTTTGAATGCCTGGCCATATCTTGTTTGTAGTTGTTTTACTTTTCTAGGAGGTGTTTAAAAGACATGTATGTGGGACGTGGTTTAGTGGTGAGTTTGGCAGTAATGAGCGGAGAGGTCAGGTTGTGATTCCCACTGAATTTCTCCCAGGGTGATAACTCCTGTCTGAGATTCCAGAGGTGCTAATTCCCCCATCCACTACCATCCTCACCAGCCCCTGGCAGAGGCAACCACTGCCCTCACACAATTTAGCAACATCCAGGATCACTTTCATGCAGCAACTTTCTACTTTCAAATAATCCAACGGTTGTTGAATTCCTCTAAGGGGCAAAAATACCTTGAGTTGTTTATGGAAAACAAAGAGCTTTTCTTTATTTTTTTTTGATGGAGCATAGGCATCCTTGCTTTGATGGGTTAGCCCTGTCATCGTTATTTACGGGTTTGCCACATCGTTGAATTTAGATGTTCCCCAAACTCTAACAATGACTTAAGTGAGTGATTCCCACAGTGGGACTGTTGCAAACAGCAACTCCACAACAAGCATCCTTTTCAAAGTCCTGCATGTAATGTGGGGACACTCGCACTCAGCAAAGAGGATTAATTCCTGTTTATTTGTTTATTTGTGATTTTTTTTTATTTTTGCTTGCATGAGGCCGATGCATTGTATTTTTTCAGACCTCAATGGAGGACACACAGAAAAATAGAGAAAACTTGAGAAATTACCAGCTGCTAGCTAACCAGATGGTCCCCACTGATGGGTGCTAGGTTTGGTATATGCTAGAAGATGCAGGGAAATGTATCTGTGATAAGACCAAGTTGCTTTGTGGAGCTGTCTCTGAAGAAGCCAGGAACTTGGATTACTATTAATTCACCTTTCTGCATCCTTCTTCAGGACCAGATTCTCTCATTATTATCTGTGTGGCATATTTAAGGCATTGCTGTCCAGTAGCCTCTGGAACTTCTATTTTATCTGTGTCTCTGGGAGAATCACTCTTTTTGCTGCAAGAAGGTGTTTTACTCTTTGATGATCTCCCAGTCCCCTCAATAGCTGCGGAAAAACTATGCAAAGAGATCTTCCCCATCCTCCCTGTCCTATGCCCTTCTTTCTCAGTATTCCTCACCTTTTAAATAAGAATTTTTAACTAATTATCTATCTCTGTTAATAAAAATGAAGCACCTTTCAATAGATTTGGCTCCCCAGAACATTCCCAAGCAGTGGCAATATAAAATTAGTTTGTTCCTCTCTTGCTTGCATAATTCTGAAAGGGAGTGAATGTCATTAATGGACATTTAATTTTTACTAATTTAATTTTTCTTGTGGTTGCTGAACCTGATAAGAGCAGGGAGACTTTGGCACACCTGCTCTGATGTTCAGTGTTTCTTCTTGTAGAAAAACTGGCATTTTGCTACTAGGGAAGTTCTAATACTGCAGAAATTCAGGCTTCAACACCCACCAAGGAAAAGTTGGCTGTCACTGCTTGAGGATTTTTCAAATGTTTCTCCCTGGTTAAGCTCAGAGTTTCTTTTGTTTCAGTAAATGTGGTGCTTCTAGGGAATGTAATCTGAATTGATAACATGCTTCCTAACAAAGAATTAAGGTGCCAGATAGGAGAAAAATAGAAAATACATAAGATAGCTGTTTCTTGTGTGTAATACATTTGAATTTGCATAAGAGAGCTTAGCAGCAAAGTGCTCGAGTTTAACCAGGAGTATTTGCAATTAGATTTGCGCTAATGAGACAGGTAATCACAGGACAGTAAACAATACCTCTGCTATCTTTCAATGGTTCCTCCCACTCAGCGTTGTGGATAAATTGACTTGGACAGCTGATTCACTCAAGATGTCTTTCTAAACTCTTTGCTATGCCGAATTCAAGAACATCTGTTGTTCCCCTGCACCACCATCCAGAAGAGGAAACTATTAGATAAATATTGCCCTCATTTGAACAGGAATAAAGACATTATAGGAGAACACTAGGAGAAAGAACCAGCACTGCCTTGCTCTGAGAATAAATGCCAGGCTTTCCACACTGTTTCCATAAATGCCTCCAATGTTAATGGACCAGCAGGAGCCCATTACTCTATGGTAACAGATCTTTGCTCACTTAATGAGAGCAATATGGCAGCTGCTCTCAGATTTTTGACGTAGGTACTGCACAGTGATGGCATTGCTGAAGGACAGTTTTGGTGGCTCTATTTCTTCCAGAGAAGCTTTGCCACAGACAGCTGGTGGCACAAAACAGTCCCTGCCCTGGGGGACACCTTACCACAGGTGCCCTGGGCCAGCAGAAGAGTTTAAGCTGCCAATCCTTGCTGAGTGTGAGATTCACTGCTCACTTCATTCCTGCCATCAAGCAGATTGTGCTTGCAGGACCCTGAGAAGGGAGCAAGAAGTGCCATAGGAAATCAGTAATGAGAAAACATGGGGAAATTAATAGTGGTGCATTCTGAGCAGGGTTTGAATAGTATGCAGTAATTGAGGCCCGGGGCCACGGTCTGCACAATGAGGAAGAAACAAAATAAGGAATAGCTGCTCATTAGGCTCCAGATTCAGCCAGTCTGAATTCCACCTAAGTGTTTGTGCCAAGTGCTTCCTACTGGCAGGCGGTGGGCCTTCGGGGATGCCGAATCAATGGGAAGCCCTAGGTGGAATTTAGTACAGGGATAAATCTGCCTGACACCAAGCAACACCTACCTTGAGCAATCCATCAGTGATGCAGAGCTTCTCTGGAAAGTGGGTTATGATCTTGCAGTGTGAGAAAGGGGCCAAGAGACGGCGGCATGGGCAACTTTAGTTCTGCCACATCCAGTTTGTCAGCACACAAATGCTGTGTGCCTGGTTTTGCAACATTTTTTTTTCACAATTCCACAATTCTTTTTTTTTTTTTTTTTTTTTTTAATGGTAGGCTGAATACTGTCCATTTGTGGGGAAATTATACAGCTGAACTTAAAAAAGAAGTATTTGCTTCTGAACACCTTTAAAGTCTCCTCGAGTAAATTAGCTGGGCTCTTTGTAGCATAGATTTGGGACTTAAGAGAACCAATGCAGCCAAGGCTACAAATAAAATGTGCAAGTAATCAAGATAGAGTTTTACACCAGTTAATAATTTTGGATGCTGGCATCTCGTGAGTGAAGACATACTCATTGTGAGATGAGTCTATGATTTTTATCCTCAGAGGACTGATTGCCAAGGTGTGTTTCTATCAATAAAATCTACTTTGCTTTACAAATCCACTGTCTTACACAATAGGCAGTAGTGACTCAGTGGAGGACACCTAGCTTACCCACTGAATTAGGAGTGCAGTTCTGCCTCCAGAGGGAGGGAGAGAGGAAGAGAGAGCCTAGAAATCTATTTGAAGCACTGAATCACCTCTCTGAGGGTGAGCTTTTGGTGGGCTAAGGCTGGGGAAGAGTTTGTGTGGATATTTCCCAAAAGGGATCTTGCCAGTGATGCAGGACTTTCCAAACACAGGTAGCTCTGGCCTTCAGTGCCAATTGAGATTTTTAAAGTTAAACCAGATTTTGCCGTGACTGAAAGCTTCTCAGCCAGACATGTGGCACCTTCTTTACACCCAAATTCACGTGTGTGTAGCTGTGGCTTCACATTTCATCCTCTAAAATAGGGCTGGTCCTGCTCTGCATTATATTGTGACTTTGGTGACCAAAAAAGCCTGTGGCTCCTCCTTTGAATGCTCACATTTTTGTCACAAAAGTATAATGAGATCCTAAATCTCCTACTCTGCTTTCCTCATCAACCAGGGAAATATGAGATGATTGGGCTGGAAAGGAAAGGAAAATATCTCTTTAATTTTATGGAGTTTTAATTCACTTGGTGAGGTGCTAGAAAGACCCATCATCTGGATATGAAGGCTATGAAAATTCAAATCATACTTCTTGTAAGGTGGATAATCAGCTGGCTACCACCTTTTAAATGGGCATTAGGTCCTGATAGGTACAGATCTCTTGGAAGTTACTGCATATGGTATATTTGATATTACAGACAGAAGAGATTCCTTTAATCCAAATTGCAGAAACTTCATCATTGCCCATCGGTTTCTTGCAATATTTTATCATTGCACACCTGTTTCTTGCAGTATCTGCAGCTTCTCTTTGAGCTCTTTTTCTCGAGGCTACCTGTGTCTCTGAGTCTCCTATGCATTGCCTTTCCTTTGCCTGGTGTTGTTCTGTTGTTTTGCCTCTCCCAGGTTGTCTACATTTTCTTTAGTATCATTCTCCCCCCTTGCTATTTCCCCCCATTTTCTTCAATTGTCTCTTCTTTGGGTAGCTAAATGTAGAATCACAGAATAATGGAATGGTTTGGGTTGGACAGGATCATGTTAAAGATCATGTTCCAGCCACCCTGCTGTGGGCAGGGACACCTCCCACTTGACTTGGCTGCTCAGAGCTCCATCCTGCCTGGCCTTATCTTGCCTGAAAAAACAAACAAACAAACAACCCTATTTCTATTTGAAAACAGCTCTTCCCCTCCCATATCTTGCAGCTGTCATAGTTTGGGTGAAAAGAGCCTCCCCATTGAAGCATTAGGACAGGCAGAACCCCATGTACCCCAGTGAGTACCCTGCCAAGTAATGCTAATTTAATTCATTCCGTTTCCTTTTGGGAAAAGACTGGCCTGACTTTCAGCCACTAGGGATTAGAAAAAGAGTGGTGATGTCCACCTGTGCCCAAGTTTTTGGAAGCCAGGAGAAGTCTTACAGGATAGCTATTGAGACCAACCCCATGTGTTTCAGGTGTCCAGAAGGCTGCACATGATGCTACTCAACAGCAGCCTGAAGTGCTTGGCACATGGTCTGCTGTCTTTTTGGTTATGGTGGAAAAGCATGCAATAAGACTGCAGAATAAAAGATTTGCATCAGGGTACAACAGCTCCCTCCTCATCCCAGTTCTTTGGTCTGCTTTACAGTGACTCAAAAGCTGTGGGTTGCTTGAATTCATAAGCCAGTAACCTAAGAGAGGACATGACAAAGAGATGTCTCCAGACAGTGATTCTGGACTTTTCCTGACTCAGTTTCCTTCTGTTACTGTTTTACATCCTTTGCATCATTCCACCCCACTCCTGGGTGCTGGTAGGTGTTTATCACAGCAGTTTTCTACTGCCCATCCTCCTCCTCCTGCTCTCTGTGTGCTGATCACTTCTGACTGCTCCCTTCTTTCCTGACCACTAATATTTCACAGGAGGTTTTCTCTGCCATCTGTGACTCTTCTGCACAGTCCATGCAGGTATGGAAGACACCTACCTAGCTTTTGTGTTGCACAGGGTTATGCAGACAGACTGAAAGCATGACCCTGCATGCAGGACAAAAATTTAATTCCACATTCAGATGTTTAACAGTGGTAAAGGCCATGGCGTGCTGGAAGCACCTGGAGCAGTAGTTCACAGTATCACATGGAAAATGTAAATACTGTGAATGAAATATTGAAATATTCACATTAATTTAAGTTAAAGGCTCAGTTAATAATGTTTGGGAATGAAGGATGACTTTTAGCCCCAGAATTGTGTTGTCCTAGATGCGGTATTGTGAGAAAAAGAAGCAATCTTTGATTGTTGTAAGAAAGTGATTGAATGGCATTGTTTGGAGCAATTTAAGTGTGGAGCAAAGCAGACAGCGATTAACATATTAGCTGTGATGTGAATAAGTATTTTTTTTTCTGAAATTCTGGAGAAAAGGAAAATTAACAGCCTGTCATGCAGAAGTCAAGTCACAGTGTTGAACCTGTGAGTCAGAGTCATCTCCATGTTAACACTCGATGGAGTGAGCACAGACCTATGACTTCACTCCAGGAATGAGCTACTTGTGGAGGGCAGCAAATACTCAGGTAGTTGTCAAATTCCAGCAGAGGCAGGGGAAAGCTAAAAAATGGGTTGTAAAGAAGGTCCTGCCTTTTTTTTTTTTTTTTCCTTGTGCAGGCTGATTAATATCCTATCTCACACCCTTACTACTTTTTTAATTTTTTTTTTTATTTTATTGGAGCTATGTAGGGAATCCACAGGAAATGAATTGAGCAAAAGACATGGGATAGTAATGTGGTATTTCTTTGCCTGGTGGATCTTTGGCTGAGATAGTCTGAATTATGTGAAGCTGAACTGATTAGTAAGAGGTGCTAAGGCCACTGACTTCAGTGGTGGTGCTATTTTCTTTTTTTTTTTTTTTTCTGAGAAAAGGCCAGTGAAAATCTGGAGACTAGCAGTTGCTCTTCCATTCCTGCATCCTGCTCTTTCCCCTGTTCTTTGACAGTTCTCCCTCCTTCACTTCATAAATTGGTTTCACAAATCCTCTTCAAAAATGGTGAAGCTTGTGGTGCTTTCCTTCCACACCTTTCCTACAATCACACCTGCCAGAGTTACATCTGCCAGAGTGACGGTGAGTTGGTAACACACCTGGGAGAAAAACATTACTTCAGTGATGGTCCCCTACATAATTTCTTGATGTTTATTGAAGACTCATAGTGCGTGTAAAATAAATTACTTTAGAGGTGTTAAGTTTCAAGGAAACCTCAGTGGGCTTTACAGTACAATTCCTAAGTCTTGACTAGTAGATGGTGTTAGAGTCTGGTGGTTCATGTGTGTGATTTTGATAAAAACCAAAAAGCTGTAGAGGTGAAGGTGAATGGTCATGAGGTCTGGAGGAATAGAGGGCTGAGTTGTGCTCTGTGCTTGCTTCACGGGGTGGCTTCCTGCAAAGTGCCTGTGCCTGGCAATTCCTCCATCTGGCAAGGAGCTCTTAGTAACTGAGGTACCTCCCAGCCCTGCCAGGGGCTCTCTGTGGGTATCAGCTGTGTAGCCCTAGAAGGATACAGGACAAAGTTTTCTGATGGCTCAGTGTTGGAAACAGGCTGGAGCTGCAAATCCTGTTCAGCAGTATCCAAAGGCACAGGTTGTGTCCTGGGTTACCTTGAAATGGCTGAGATGGAATTTCCAGCCCATTGCAGTGCAGTTGGACAAAGAGATGGTCTCTTTTTCTTCCCCAAGCTTTTTGCTACTCCATTTTATCCCCTTTTTGTTCTCCTAAAGTAATAAGCCCAAAAGCTTTGTTTTGGATATTTGGTGTCTCACAGAAAGTGATCCACTCCCTTCCCAATCTCTGAGTATCCTACAGTTACATCTGAAATATTTGTCACTGAGATATTAGTTAAACCCAGGCTAACAATTTGGAATAACTGAAATAGCATAAGACCATGCTTTTTGTTTGTTTGACTAAATTTACCTTTTCAAGTCATTCATAAAAAAGCTGTTAGCAGAATAAAGACCCTTTATTTGATAGAGAGGACACACCATACAATTCTGATAATTTTTTAGGAACAGATAGTTCAGTCCTACTTAAATATACTTCTCTGTCAAAGCATGTGTAGCCTTTATTGAGAGCTGATCAGCATGCCAAGTTTCAGTTATTAAATATGAGTTTGGATTGTTCAAGGATGAAAGAAAGGAATACTTTTTCTTGGCATGTGAGTATATCAGAAACATCCATGCTAAATGTAATCAGACATGAAACAGAGGGAGAAAAATGAGCCTGCAGAAAAAAATAACTTCCCTCACTTGAAGAAAAAAACACAGCAAGTTCCGTATTAAAAAAGTAGTTCCAAGTTGGTTAACAATTAAAACCAGTAGAAATGGTAAATCTGTGTGAAAGGTCTGTGCTATTTTTAACTGTGCCATAAATAAGCTGGTGTAGGATGTGGTTAGCAAGGCCAGAGCCCTATTAAAATGAGGGTATTTACTGGACAGCTGAAGTGGTGTTTCTTACTGAATCAAAGAGCCTCTTTTCTGCACATATGTTGGTGGTTCCACTGTGAGGTGTTAGCAAAAGAAACAAGGACAGCAGGAGCCTTTTCTCCCCCTTGAATAGCCAGGGACCTGCCTCAGCCTGGGGAGCCTTGAGAGCAGCCACTGGACACCTGCCCTCTGCTTCATGTCTCTGTTTTTTCCCCAAAACTTTGACAGCAGCCCATGAGTGTAGATCAGGCCCATCAGCAAGAGGACAGGCAGCCCAGCAGGACCATCCCCAGACCCACCACAGCAGTAAGAAAGGCAACTCGAACTATTTGCTGCTTTGGCATTTCAACTGAACTTCTCACTTTCTTGTGTTTACTTGCTGTGCCTTTGTTTTCCAGTCTGGAAATGTTGTTTTCAAGCACTTTTGTGCCTGTTTGTGCATTTAGCTGTGTTCTGATCATGTGCAAAATGTAGCTCTGAGTGCAGTTCTGTGTCTTGGAAGCCCATGGTAGGTCGCAGTAGCTACCCAGCGAGACTGCAGGAAGTCTCCTCTGATCCAATTTCTTCACAATTTTTTGTGATTTCTTTACCTCCCATGAAATGGGATTGCTGCAGAGGGCTGTGGATAGAAGGGGGAGGATTTGCTGACTCTTCTTGTTCACCTTGGTTGTGTCTTGATGTTTGTCTCAGGCAGACACACAAATCAGTCATGAGTCCATGGTTTGACAGTGCAGCTCATGCAGGCTTCACCCAGAGGTTACATCTGCAAAAAGACAAATGCCTGGGACTGTTTCTGCCTTCCTGTGGACACCTGCTCTTGGTGTGGCCGCTCGTGTGCAGGCAGCAGAGGTGGTAAGGAATGACCGCATCATCACTTGTCCCTTAACCTCAGCATGTGGAAATGGGACTCCTGGTTGTTACTGTGGCTTCTGCACCTGGCTTTCCTTCTCATGGTAAGCACAGGCACAAGGGGTGGGTTGTGAGGCTGTTCTTGCCCTGCCACACAGCCAGGAGGTAGCTGGGGTTGTGCCTGTGGGCCAAGGAGCTGTTTAGATACGGATACCATGTCACCACTGAAATGCAAAGTCACTCTGGGTGGCTTCACCTTTGTGGCTGCCCATGTCCTGGAGATCTGGAAGAGCTGGTTGATATTTCCTTCAGAAGGCAAAAGCATGACCTAAAGAAGCAGGAGTTCAGTGCTGAGGTGGAAAAGGGGCTGTTTTCCTCCGTTTGCCATAAGGCTTCACAAATACTAGCCAGACAGTTTTTAGTGTTTTCTTGCTAGACATGAGTGTCCTGCTGTTTGGCACAGCTATGTTCCTGTCTGGTATCTAGTGAAATATCATTAAGAAAACAAAGAGTAATAGTTTGGTGAAAGTGCAGAGTCGATAGTGCTGAGTAATGTATTTGCATACTGGCATAGGCTCTCTGAAAGTAAATAAGATTCTGTTAAACTCATCTGGAAGAGAGTTAATTTAACATCCTGGCTAAAAGTTATGCAGCCAGAGGGAGGCGGGGGTGCACGGGGGTGGATGTAATAGACTGACTGATGAAGCCTGGGGGACAAAATGTCCTAGTGGAAATTGTATGTAGCACAAAAGAATGTAACATAAGAACCCAGCAGAAGAGCACTGATTCCAGGCTGCTTATATGCACACACAACTGTTTTTCTGTTAGCTTTAGGAAGGCATGGGATGACCGGAGAAGGGAAAAGGAGAAATTACGTGCAAGATTTGATGTCTCCTTCTTGTTGAGATCTAAGTTGCTTCTTGGTCCTGATTCAGGAGAGCCCCTGCAGGACAGAGGGCTTGAGCATGCCTCAGTGTAGTCGATGGATAATGGCCAGCATGAATTTGAAGCTGCACGGCTGAACAAACGCTCAGGTCCTGTTTTCAATAGCTGACAGTGAGAGATGATCCTTTCCCAAACACGTCATGGGCTGAGGAGCTGCACAACTTTAACGGTGTTTGGAGTGGGACCCAACCTTCCCATTTCAGCTTTGAGTTTTAACAATTCATTTCAGGCACTTGTTTTGAGCAACTCCAGATTTTTAGGCAGCTTTGCTCTGGGCTCTACACAGAAGCTTTGTGTAATTTATGTTTCTCTCTCTTTTTTGTAGGCTTGGAGCTAGCTTTGCTGTAGAGAAATCAATGAAATGCAGACCAAACACTTTGAAGATTTTTATGTTTTATGCAGATCACAGCAGACAAAGCTTTCTCTCTGCTGATAGCTGCATGTCTCTAAATTAAATCTGACCCCCAACACTAAGCCCAAGGAGTGAGTTATTAAAGCCTCTTTGATCACAATTTCTTCTCCAAGAAAATGTAAGTGTGAGGTTGTCAGGTGTATCAAGATTTGTGAACAGTTAGATCAGTGATACATGACCAGAACATGGTGATGGGAACATTTCTCTGCAGTTTGGTTCAGTACTGCATCAACGTGCACGCACTTAGGGAAGAAATGTCTTCAAGCATAACCATAGAGTGAGAACGGGAAGTTTTTGGATGCAATTTATGTGTACAGTAAGGAATATGGATGGCAAATCTACGTCCAACAGCAACGGGCACAAGAAACTTGATGCTGAGATTGCTGATGTCACTAAATGCTCTTGCATGGCTAATTTGAGAATGTCTTTTGTGTAAAATTGACATAGGGCTCAGAAGCTTCTCTGTCTTTACCCAGGAGCTCTGCAAGGAGTCTGAGCCTGTTTCTCAAGCTGCAGTGAAAGCAATGGTTCCTGTGGCTGTGTAACCTTGTCTGGTTGAGGGGAAAACTAGTAGTGTAGTGTAGAACTACACTACAAAACTACACTTGAAGGGCAGGGATTTGCACCTTCTTGCTCTGGGTGAGGCAGATTTTTGAATGGGCTCATGGTATAATTCCAGACAATGTTGTACAGAAAATACTTAATCCTTTTCACCGACTCCTCAGCAGGACCCCAGGCTGCAAGGGTCATCATCTAAGGTCAGGTAGATGAAAAATTAAGGTGGAGATTGTGGGATCCTTGCAAAACGGGAGGGGCCATGGGAGGAGTAAAGGCACTTGAATATCAAGGAATTTAGGTTCATCAAAGAAAAGTAGCCAAAAGCACTTACTCTCAGCACTCAGCCTTAAAGGGATGCTTCAAATAAAGGGGCAGTGAGTCCTGTGAGAGGTAGTACTAGGATGGCACATCTGTTGTGTTGTGAAGCCTGATTATGACAGAATCCGTCTTTCTGGGAGCATGTTTTATGTTATCAGTGTGGGTGATGTTCTGTCAGCAACCCAGGGATAGATACTCTCCTTGCATTAAGTCATCTGGCATGTGAAGCTGGAAGCTTGAAGAAGAGGAAAGAATTGAGGATAAACTAGAGAAAATATGATTTGTCCAGGGGCATTTCACTGAACTTGAAACAGAAGTCTCTTGAGTCTGGAATGGCCACAAACAGAGAGCTGAAGCCTATGCTAGGAAGGAGGGAATATGTCCCTCAGCAGAGGAGTGCAATAAAGAACATAAAGCAGCATTTCCTTGAGGAAAGTTTCCCACTCAAAAATCAGCCAGCTTTGACTGGACCAGCACTTGAGATTCAAAGAAAAGCATGGCCTTCATACTTCTGTGCCCATTCTCTATCCTGTTGTCCTCTGTCCTTGCCTTGTTCGCAGCAGGCAGCCCAGAAATGATGAGAAACCAGGTCTGAATGAAGAGCCTGTCAGGATTATTACAAGAGAAGAGCAAGAAATACATTCTGCTGTAGTGTTACATTTCTCCGTGCAATCTCTTTGCAAATTCTTGCTCACTTATGAGAATGCCTTTGATAGAGGCTGAAGATGTTCTTTGATAAACTTTGTGTCCATTTTGATTCTATCAGAACAAAAAGTCTCTAGCTGGATATTACCTGTGGAAAAAAATAGTTTCCAACAGGAGTCCTTTATCAAACATAAAATACCTCTGCAACCTGTGCCAGTGTCTCACCACCCCCAGAGTAAAAAATTTATTCCTAATATCTGACCTAGATTTGCACTCTTTCAATTTGTGTCCATTACTTCTTGTCCTGTCACTACTCTTCAGTCCCATCACTACAGTGGCAGTTTCCTCTTGTAATGTGTCCCCTCTATCATCTCAGTACCTGCACAAGCCATCTGTGCATTATTCAGGTAGGCATTTACCTTCCTGAAATCCTGTAGGGTGAAAAAACCACTTTCCTCAGTACTGATTCCTTTGGGACAGAAGCAACAGATCCTTAATGGATGCTTAAGCATTAATTGCTTTAGGGCTCATGAGGCATCTGAGATGCTCATTAACCATGGCAAATAAATTCATCCAGCTTCTGGAAGAAGCAGAAACAGAGCTTAAATCTCCCCAATCTTTCTTTCATTTCCTGAAACAAGGAACAGCCTATCTGCCTTTGTTTGTTTCCCCTCCTGACACAGCATCACATACACTTTCCTCAGCTATTTTCTTTTCCTGAGCCAACACCCTTCCTTGGCTATGCCTGACCATTTCCCAATTCTTTCTCTTTCTCTTTCATGTCCTTTTTTTTTTTTTTTTTAATTTTATTTTACTCTCTCATCTTATTTTACTTGTTTTGTCCTTTTGCTGTTGTTTTACCCCTCCACCTTTCTATTGGTCCAGACCACCTGATCTCCACAGGGAAAGCCATGAAATAAAATAACTAGTGTGGTTGCATGGACAGGTTTGTGCTGGGCCTCTGTTTTTTATGGACAATATGTTCAAATCTAGCTGCAACCCTTTTCAAATCTAGTTTTCAGTGCCTCAGGTAATGTGCTGGCAAACCACAGCTCACTTATGAAGACTCTCTTAGGAAGACCCTTACGGACATTCTTACTGTCAGGAATGTGTTTAAGTCACATTTCTAAATACATTTTGATGGAGAAGGCTGCTTTCCTCACATGGGAAAGGATCCTTAAGCTTTACACTTGCACCTTGTGTGGCAGATTTGTAGAGAATTAGGCAAAGGTTTAAAGGCTGGAAAAGACTGCTCTGATAATCTTGAGAGATGTCTGGAATGCCAGAGGTCAAAGAACCCCCGCTTCTCCTTTAAACAGCCAGTGGAGACACAGTTAACTTTATTGTGGCTGCTATCTTATCACAACCAAATAAAATGCTCCCCGGCTGGTGCACGTCTGCAATTATCTGCCCGGCACACGAATAATATTTCTGCAATGTCATGCTTGTTGTCGTCATGGCGTTCATTTCCAGACTTAATTTCAGTTATTAATTGTGCTGTTGTGTTTACTGCAGCCCTGTGCATCTGCTGGAGTGAGTGAGAGTCTCCTGCTCTAGACAATGATCCTTCTGTTAAAAGTAGAGAAACAGAGGTACAGGGCAGTGGAATGATCAAGGAATGTGAGAGGCTCTGCACTCTCAGCTGGACCAGTGCTGTGACATCAGAGGCAGCATGCCTTAGTTTGACTGAGCCCTTGAACGGGTTCAATACATTAAAAAAAAAAAAAAAAAAAAGTAAAAAGAAAAAATAAATAAAAATAAAAAAAGAAAAGAAAGAATACAAAAAAAAAAGAAAAAAGAAAAATAAAAAGAAAAAGAAAAAGAAAAAGAAAAAGAAAAAGAAAAAGA
>JAODKT010000175.1:165846-181016 GCA_027576195.1 Cossypha heuglini | reverse complement strand
CTTCTCTTCTCTTCTCTTCGAACCTCTCCTCCTCTCTTAGAAATTTCAAATTTGTCTTGGCTTATTTTAGAACATCTGTTGGACTGCAATATGCAGTGGGTCACTACTTGAGAACTAAATTAAAATACATTATTTTGTGCAAAAATTATCATGACCTCTTTTTTCATGCCTATCCTAAACAGACAAACCACTGAATCACAGTTTAAATTGTTTTAATCTCATCTTCAGATCTTAAAAATAAAGGTATTTTTCCTGGTTGTTTTTGGGGGAGAAAGAGTTGTGGGTTTTTTTGGTGTTGGGTTTGTTTTTTTTTCCCTTTGTCCCTTTAATACAGCTCTGGAGCATCATTGATAAATCTTGAGAATGTGTCTTAAAGAGGAACACATATATAGCCCAGCTCTGGTTGAAAAATCTGTATGTAACACTAATCTTTCCCAAAGACTTTCCTTGTACCATTAAGCTCATGAGTATCTGATGCTTTAAATTCTAAAAGGGATGGAGAATCATTCCAATAAAACTTCCCTTCTTATTTTTACCCTCTCTGTAGCTATATTCTTTGAAGGTGTACTACAGCCTTTTAGTAACTGGTACTGAAAATTGGTGAACTCAATGCCTGGGAGTCAGTGGAAGATCCTAAGCGATCCCTTTTCCACAGGTGCTGCTGCAGCAGCTCTGCTGTCCCCTTCCCTTCTCCTCAGCTACCAGAAAAAAACCCAAATGCTGTCTTAAGTCTGTCATAGCTCTCACTGCTGAATGCTGCAGTGCCCAGACAAACAGGTATTTAAAAACAGAACAAAACAAATAGGCTGGAGAATTGTGTCAGCAGCAAATGAAACTGCCTTGTGAAAACAGGGATGTGCTCTGCAGAGTGAGGGGAACTCAAACATGCAGGGCTGGACCAGAGAGGCAATCCAGACACAGCAGAGGACAGATGGGCAGGGACATCCAGCTCAGTGCCCTGTTCAGCCCCAGCCCGACCCCCTCCATTCCTTGTGCTAATGCCAATTCCATATGTTCCATTGGGGGCCCTTGGCTGCTCCCCAAGGAATCACCATTGCAGTTCCCGCAAACCTTCCATCGAGGCTGCCCCTCCCTGGCAGAGGGAAAGTGGCTGAGTCTGGAGGCTGCTGCTGGCAATCACAGCCTCATGGCCAGAGGTCCATCTTCACTGCCAATCCTCCAGTTGCACGGATCACCTGTGGCCTGGGCTGACAGCATTTCCACAGGGAAGCTCTGTGGAGCAGGAGGAGCCCGGGCCAGGAGGTGTCAGAAACATTTATCTACATGTTGTCCCCCCTGGCACCATCAGTGCCACACTCAGGGCAGTCACAGCCTGCCAGGACACTGACGCACAGGGCAGGCTGGCCAGACAGACAAAGATCATTTTAACTCATCATGCCTGCTGCCAAACACCATTCAATGTCAGCTTGCATGAGGCTTTGAGCAACCTTCTCTAGGAAGGTGTCCCATGCCAGGGCACTTGCAATTAGGTGGTGTTTAAAGTCCCTTTGGACCCAAACCATTCCATGTTTCCATGATTTTGTGATTGTATGTGTCAGAGCAAGAGACATGGGACCTTGTGTCCTTTGTAACACAGGTAGTGAACTTCTGGCACCTCTCTCAGCCCTTGCAGTGTGTGCCCACCACTTCTGTGAACGCAAAAGAGATGCAAATGCCACCTCAGCACAATCCCAGGTAACGTGCTCTAGGGGACCCTGCTGGAGCAGGCAGGCTGGAATAGATGGCCTCCAGTGTACCTACCCAAACACACCCATTCTGTGACAAGGAAGGTGCTTTCTTCATTTGTTTGGTTTTGGGTTGATTTGGCATTTTCCACAAGAAAAGAAAAACTCTGGTGAGCTCTTTTCAGGCCTCAGCTCAGAGACTTAAGACTTTGCGTGTAGAAATATTGTTTAATTCCCTTGCCAGATGTGATAGATCACATATATTTATTGCTGCTCATGTGGACTCATGTGGCAAAGCCCGAATCAAATTTAGATTTTTCCTGTGTTATGGTGTGATTGAATCCAGCATGGTGGTTCATTGCTCATCTGTATTTACAGAGTAAACTGTAATAAATGCCTGGTGGTACTGGCAGTCACTGACCAGATTCAATAACCATCGACTGGAGCAAAAACAAAATAGAAAACTGGCTGGATGTTTATCACCATTAAAGCTTGCACAGCATAGTCAAGAGAAGTGTGATGCGTTCCTGGTGAGCATACAGCTGATTTAAGAACACAATACCCATCTGAATCATGTAAGTCAGCATACAAATCTGTACTTTGCCCTGAAGGCTTTTTAAAAAATGCATCTATTAAACTACTTGAAGAGCAAATGATGAAACAAAGAAACAAAGAAGGCCTAAGCTTCTGTAAATTAGAGTTAAAGAACTGTGTTGCTAAATTCCGATCTGTGTGTCATTTCACCAAGTGTGAACATAAGAAATCCATCTGGTCTAAACTTCATTAAGAGAGATGAAGCATCAGAAGTTTGATGGGGAGGTTTCCATGCAAAATGGCTGTGCAGTCTGCTGTCAAAATCTTTTTTTGCAAAAAAAAAAAAAAAAGGCTTTTAGATCTTTCTGTGATACAACAATAATTTTTTTTTTCCTAGAAGAAAGAATAATGTGACATTTAACTAGAAAAAGGACATTTTCTAGTGATTCTGAAAATAAGACTGTTTGCAGGTATGGTATATCAGAATCATTGTTGGCAAGTGTGGCTGAACATATAGTTATAAAATCTTTCCCTGATAAGGCTGAAAACTCTGTTGTTTTGTGGTCCTCAGTGCTCTCTTGGATGAATCAGTCATTTGGATCTCATAAAATCCAGAAAGATCATCCAGAAAGTGCATCCCTGAAATCATACCATGTGCTTTTGATTGAAGCATTTCCTAGGTATGCCCAATGGTAAAGATACTGAACTGATCCAACTACAGATTGCTTCCAAATTAGGCAGGAATAAAAGGGAATCGACAGTGGCATAAAGAGTATTTCAGCACCATTTCCAGTCACCAGGCACTAAGTCTAGATTCTCAGGGAAATGAAATCCTGTAGGTATCCCATCTTACCTGCTCATATATCATGGATAATTTACTTTCTATTTTAGTCTGCCTTTAGTGATGTTTTTACATGCTGTTTGTTTCACCATTATAATACCAAGTCTGTTGTTTAAGGTAGAACATTCTATTTTCTGTTGGTACCAATGTCTTAGTGTTTTCTAACACCTCTCTATATCCCATCTTTCACCTTCTGCTTTAAAATATTGTGGTTACAAATCACAGCCAATTTACAGCAGTGGGAGTGTAATTAAAAATAATAGCCACAGCAGATGTATTGAAAAACAGTCTTTCCCTGTATCAGTTAATGACAGATCTTGTGCTAATCTGAATGCAAAACATGCTCCCTTAAAGGCTTCTTCCAATATGAAAGGGAATGGAAACCCATTAATAACTATATTCTACTGCAAGGTTTTGAAAAATGAAGGAAGACCTCCCCCTCTCCTGTCTCCTGGAAATTGCATCCCTGGTGTCTGGGAATCTGTAAAATGCAGATTATTTATGCCACCAAGAGTTTCCTAGTCCCTGAGAAACAGCAATGGAAAGCTTCACAAAAAGTCTCCAGGGATTTGGGCACAATCATCTTCAGTGGGAGAATTGGGCAGAAGGATATTTACTGTGCAGTGTTTCTCAGACCATGGCAAAGAGAAAATCCGTGAATGAAAGGAAAAAAAAGTATGAGAAAAAGAGGGAAAAGGCAATTCAAGGTGAAATGTTCTTATTTTCCTCAGAATCCCTAGCTGAGGAAGATTGGGCCTGCAGAGACAGTAGTGACTCGAATTATTTTGAAAAGTTTGAGGTTAATAAAATGAAATCCTGAAATGCTTCAAGGAGTTGAAAATGAGATATAAAACTTTTCAAAATTTTGACATTTCTCCAAGAAAATGTTTTCCTCTTCTATTTTAAACTGAACATTTCTGCAGGAATACATAAATTTATGTTGACATGTACTAGACATGCCTTGATGCAATGGAGTATTTTGATTCATAAATATAATAAATTTTTAAATTGGTGTATAAAAAATAAATTTTAGAATGAAATATAATAACTATTTAAATTAACCAGACGTGCTTGTTTTGAAAGTTTCTGTGTGGACAGAAAGAGACGATTCTATGCTACTAGATTTTTCCCTGCAGCTAGATGAGAAAAATGAAAATAGAAACGAACAATTGAGATAAAGCACAGCACTAACATGAAGTGGTCCCCCAGGGGGACTACTTTGTAATTTACTTTTATTCTGAGTATTGCTTGGAAGCGGAGTGTACAGATTCATTCCATCAGCAGAATTTTAGGTTAGCTGGTAAGGATTTATGGGAGGCTACTAAGAGCATTCTCAGGCACCCTTTTAGTCATTCTTCCATTAAGGGAAGACTGAGCTCCTCATGCAATCACTTTGGTAGTTGGGTGTAAGCCCTGAGTGCATGGGGAGGGTGGTTTGCCACATCTGCTTTCCATAGACCAGTTTGGGTTGGAAGACACAACTAAAGGTCATCTAGTCCAAAACCCCTGCAAAGATCAGGGATGTCTTCAACCAGATTGTGTTGCTCAAAGCCCCATCCAACTTGATCTTGGTTGTTTCCATGGATGGGGTATCCCACTGACTCTCGGGGCAACTTGGGCCACTGTTTTACCACCCTCATTTTCACCAGGCTAAAGGAAAGCATTCATTAAACAAACCCCAGGCTTCCTCTTGACACCTACAGTGTGGTTTGGTCCATAAGTGGTGAACAATGAGATGAGGATCTTTGTTTGGGTAAAATATCAAGTTTATTTTTCTTAGGCTGGGCTAGTCACTTCACTTTTTAAACCTGGCATAATCAATACTCAAACAAAAATGAACTTTTCTGGTAATTTGGGGAAAGGGAGGCAATTCTAGAATCATCTTTTTATAAAATGAAAACCTCCAACCCATATGAGGTGAACTTTCAAAGAAGGACTCCAGCTGAATGTTTTAAACCTGAGAAGGTTCACTCACACACATGCTTTTCCTACCACTTCATTAAATTTACTCCTAGATGAAGCATCATCTTAAAGCCATTTTAACGATTGGAGTTAACAGTTAAGCCAATTGTCTCCTTATTCCTTCTGCTGCTCTCCATGCAGACACTATGTGGAATCACAGGTTGTTTTGGTTTGGAAGAGACTGTGAATATCATCTAACCCTTCCTGCCATGGACAGGGACACTTTTCACCAGACCAGGTTGCTCCAAATCCTATCCAAGCTGGCCTTGGATTCTTCCAGGGATGAGGCGGCCACAGTTTTTCTGGGCCACCTGTGCCAGGACCTCACCACCCTCACAGTGACTGCTGGCTTCCTATGAAGAAACTCTTGAGGGGGCAGGCTGGACTGCTCAGAATTCAGTGGAGATGTGAGCATGGGGTGAGGGGGCTGAGCCGTGTTGGCCATGTGGTCTTTAGAAAGGGGTTTGAAACGTGAGGGGTGGCCTTAGACAGCACTCACAACTTCATAAGAGTGAGACAAAACAAGGATGGTAAGGAAGTGGAAGTGAAGGATTGTCCAAAGAGATTATTTTTATGGCATCATGGAGGCTTCTCTGCTGCATCTCTGGACAGTCACAGTTGTAAGCACTGGCAATCCTGTACTTCCACTCATGACTGTCATCCCTTTGTTGCTTCAAAATAGGTTCTTGTACCCAGTGCTCAAGAGGGCAATCCATGCACTGAGTAGAGGTAATTATTTACAGCTCTGTGCAGAAAGGGGGACTCAGTGGAATATTCACAAAGCCAGCACAATGAGTACCAGAACTTTTCATTTCAACTTTTCATTTCAAATTTTTAATATCATTATATATTTTAGTAAACAAATGAACTGGTGTTCTTTGACTGCAAGTTACCTAGTTCTCTTCATAATTAGCATTATGTCTTCTCTTAATGATCTTCCTGCTTCTCCTGCTAATTAGTCTGCATGCTCAGTCTCTCTCTTCTTCATAGTGAGAGGTTTCTTGAGTGGGTGGCCATGGTCTGCCCCTGCTGGAATGACCTTTTACCCAGCCAGAGCAGATTCAGCACAGTTGCTGAGTTGTCTTTATTAGTTTGTGCCTTGTCTTGGGGGTTCTGCCAAATGTCCTTGTGCCCATCAATTCTGCATTCTTTGTGTCCACCATCAGTGGTGCATTCATCTTCCCAAGACTTTCTAACCCCCCCTAGGTCTGAGGTCACTGAAGCCAATCAAGAACTTAATGAGGCAATTCAGCCAACAAGTGACCTGCCTTTCCAACACTTGGATATCACTTAGATCTTTGTTTGCTGTTTTCTGTTCCACAGACTGAATCTCTTTTCTTGTTGATAAGTCTTGAAAGTACACCAAGATCAAATATTAAGAATATACTTTCTTAAGAAAATTTTTATATATTCCACATTTTGCAATGATTTCTCTTTGAGATTTATCTAATCAATTTCTTAGTCTCACCCTTCTGATTCCAATATCTCCAAGTAACATATACAAATACAGTGGGTACCTGCATAGATGAAAACAAACATCACCAACACTCCAAGCAACAAAGATAAAAATTTCTTGACCCATGAATTCAGATCAGGGAACCACAATGTCAGCAAGTGCCAAATTTCAGCAAAACCATAACAAGTGTCATCCTTTCAGATGGCCATTTTCAAAGCTGCCTGTAACTGAGTGTTTAACACTGCTAGATCTGTGCATTGTCCCAGATTATTGGATAAGTTGTAGGACTAGATTTCCCTGTGTTATCTTGAGGCAACAACAATGTATTATAGACACATTCAATTCTAGAATTTCCAGATCTAAGTAAAAGAATGCTTTCAGCAATAAAAGAATTCCACACTGATAAATGCCTACTAATAGTAATATGAGTCCCTGTGGACAATCTAAATGCTCCCAACACTTCCTTCAGCCCAAGTGTAATTATTTTAAGATTTTCAGCCAGTTGTAGTTTCAGATCTTACAGTTAATATTGTTGTAAAATCCACTTAAGGTCTTTTTTTATCTGAGTGTAGTGAATCCAGGAATTAATTCCTTCTAGTTTTGAAACTGTATATGTCTTCAATAACACAACATAAGGAGCTTTTCACTTTTTTTAGAAGGGTCCATCTTTCCACATTCACACATAAACTTGTGCCTTTCAGCCTCCTGGTTGAAAGCTGCAATTGGCTGATGGTTAAGTTACCTATACAGAGAGGAAAAAAATCCACAAGAGATAACAGATAACTTTTCAACACATCACCATCTTTCATATGTATTTGATCACCTTTCATCAGCACAGTGTTGATAGGACACAATCTGTCATTCAGAATTTCAAATGGTGTCACCCCCACCAAGAGCATGGGGTGATTCAAATTCCTATCAAAGCAATAGGAAATACATCTTCCTCCTTCATGTGGGTTTCTTGACACAATTTTTTGCAATTTCTTCTGATTGTCTGATTCATCCATTTTTCCTTTCCACTAGATTGTGGTCTCCAAGGGATATGCAAATCCCACATAAACTGATGGAGTTTAGACAGTCCCTGCCACATCTGTGGTGAAATAGGGCCCTTTGTCTGAAGAGAAACCCTCTGGAATTCCAAATCTAGGAATTGTTTCTCCCAGTAAAATTTCAACAACTTTCCTGGCTTGACTGGTGTTGCAACAGAATGCCTCTGGCCATCCTGAAAAAGTATAAACTAACTTACGGTGTCCACTTTTAGATAAATCAGAAAAAACAGTTTCCCGTGAAATTATTCCCCTTTCCCCCCTCTCCCATAGGGGCTTTCTTTCTTATTGTAGCTGCATGGAATGCACCTTTGCTTCTATAGCATGTCTTTTGACACTGCTTGTCATAACATCTGAGTTTCTTCTTCCATCATTTTCCTCAGACCTTGTTGATTCACAGTATGTGAGTTTGTACAGGGAGTCATGACAGCCACAAACCCATGGCTAAAACACAAAGAGTAAATTTATTTCTGTTTTGCCTGACTTAACTGAGAGATTCCCAAAGCAAGCTCTGTGCAGAGGCTCACACACAAACACTGTTATGCTCAGCCCATGCCAGAGGATCACTGGCTGTTGTTCACACTGGGTTATCAAGGATTATTCCCAGCTGCAAGGGCACTTGAAAGATTTACAATCCTCCGTGATAGTCTTCTGCTTTTAACCCATTCCTCCCAAAACAAAACTGCCCACCAAACTTCTGAAAATATTTAACGTCTCAGTGTTTCTACCTATTATCTTCTTTCATTCACACATTGCAATGCAATTTGCTTTTAATGTTTCCTTACCATTGTTCCACATCTGTTTCAAATATATTACTAAGTGGAGTAGCCCTTGTTTTGGGGTTTATTGGACTGTTTTGGTGGGTTTTTTTATAATCTCTGTGGTGCTACTCTCCAGCATAGCTGCACTTTTCTTTATATTTTTGGATTTTTACATCGCAAACACAAGAGGTTCTCTCTTCTCATCCACTGAAATACAAAGGAAAACAACTTTTAAATCCAAAACAGTCAAATAAGTATTTGTCCACACTTACTTGGTTTATTTATCTTAAATCCTCTACCAATCCATGCCCCTGAGAACTTCTTTACTGACATTAAATTCAGCTAAGCAACATTCAATACCACATCCAGGATATCACACTCAGGATCCTGGCTCATTAGCAGACAGATTTGAGCCTTTCATGCCTTTTCTTTTGAGATATGAAGCCACACAGATTTAAAAAATAAAAGGTTTTTGAGCATTTAATTTGCATTATAAATTTTGTCTTAACAAAGGGAAGGGACATTCTGGCATATAGAAATCTGTGAGTCAGTTTAGTATCTCTAATTATCCACTCTCCATGAGTTCTAAGAATATCTGTAAAACTCTTTTTTCCCATTGCCCTAGCAATCACTGCCGTAACTTTATCAAGCAAACCCTTGCAAATGGTTCTTCCTGGATGTGTTTCTCTGCTATCAATCAAAAATCTGCTGTTCCATTCACTGGTTTTACTGTAACTAGGAGATCTGCTGGGTATTCCCTGGTAATCTATTTTTTCTCATTCACCTGTACTTGTAAAAATTCCTCCAGCATTGTAACATTTACATTTTCTAAATGATCCTTCCTGCCTATAAACAGCACATGGATTTAGGTTGTGTGTGTGTTTGTATCTGTGTGTTCCTTTCAGATCCCAAACCCCCAGCATATCCCTCTTCTTTCACCTTCCTTAACACCAATGTCTTCTCTTCCACAGTAAAATGTATTCAGATAATATAGATTGCATGTCCCCCCGAGTTAGGATTATCAGTCAGTACAACAGCTTCCAAAAACTGATATATTCCTTCCGGATACTCTCAGTATGAATCAACAGATCATTTCTAGTCTGACAAATTTGAAGTAGTGAAAGGGGCATATACAAAAACTGGCAGGCCTTCTGTCCCCACTGTTTGTATTACAAGTGCCTGTATCACTGGCTGAGTGTGTCCCTGAGTCCAGACCTCAGCAGGACTAAAATCCTCATTTCCCATGTGCTCATTATTTTAATCTGTATCCTTTTGATTCATCCTCTGTGCAATATACAGTCTCCTGCCTCTTTCTCCTCCTCCTGCATACATGGCATCAGCATATCTGTTCCAAATTTACACTTTCTCTAAATATCTGGATCTCTATACAATGTCATAAAAACATCAGCATAAAACAAACCTCATCCCATTTAGCGAGTTAAGCAAAACCAAAACAACTTTACAACATATTTTCTCCATTCTCCAACTTCTAAGGTGGCTGCCTTTGATAGCAATGAACATTAATGCCTTTGTTTGCTAAAAATGAATAAATAGTGAATAGTTTAGGAAGTCATGGTGCTGGCTTAGTGGATTTGCCACCCAGCCCCTTCTTCTGCACAGAACTGTTAATAAATCAAATACCTTAACTCCATGTGTGTATTGGTCTCTTGCACACCAGGTGAAAGAGCCTATTTTGGGGCAACACTTTCACAGAAGAGCTTCTAAAACTCCTTGTGTAGGATGCAGCATGACCCCAAATATGTTGCCATGCTCCAAATTGCTAAGTTCTTTCACTGAATTTTTAGCCATGTGATTCACCACTCTTTTCAGCACCTTTTGGTCCCCCACACCCCAGGTACACCTGACTCTGCTGGGCAATTGAGGACAACCAGCAACGTAACTCACCTGTGTGCACATTGCCCCGGGTTAGTTACACAGTTTGGGTAAAACCAGTGTGAGTGTCCTGCTCTGTGACAGCTGCAATGGTGTCTAGATAATGACAGTAATGTAATTGCTGATGGGCAAACGGACAAAACCAAACCAGTTGATGAGTAGGTCCTGTAGGTTCAGAGATGGGTGGGATGGGGTTAGATTTCCCCATAGCATCATGTGCTGTGCTGTGCTTTTCTAGGGCAGTGGTGCTGGTAACACACCTGGTTTTGGCTGCTGCCAAGTGGTGTTTGAACAGCATCATCTTCAATCCACCCTGAGACTCTTAGGCTAGGGGTGGGAAAGGGATTGGAATGGACATCACCAGGATACCTGACTCAAGCTCACCTAAGATATATTCCATACTGTGTCACTTCGTGCCCAGCAATAAAACCCAAGAGAAAGGAGGAGCTGTGGGGCTCATTAATTGCCCTGCTTCCCAGAAAGCATCTGGCTATCACATGATGATGAGAAGTAGAGAGTAAATATTTTTGTTTTCCTTTGCTTTCATGTGCTACTTTTGCTTTACTTTATTAAATTGCTGCAGTCTCAGAAATCCATGAGTTTTTATTCTTATTTTATTCACCCTGCCCCAGTGAGTAGGGGGAGAGATGGAGCACCTTGGTGGGTGCCAAGGTCAGCCACCACAGTACTGGATTGCCCTTCAGCTGGTTGAAATCTTTTCTCACCCTGAAGTGAAAGGGGTTAGCAAGGCAGGTCTGCAGTGCTGGGAAAGCCTGGCATCTGAGCAGGCATTTCAGGTGGCAGAATGTGCATAGGAAATGATGGTGAAGAAAATGATGCCATCAGCTCAAAATCATGAGCACTATCAGTACACTGGTCATCTTTGAAAAATGAGCTTTCTCCTTGTGGTTCCTTTGCAACTATTCCTTAAGTGGCAACGCAGGGACTTAAAAATTCTGGGGTGTGGCAGAAGTTCCTTCAGGATGTGGTAATGTACATGTGGAAAGATTAAGACAGAGCTGTGAAGGTTGTGTGCCGGCAGAACAGGATAGGATGGAGTGAACACTGTCTTGCACTCAGTGAGATGCTCAGTCAACAGCTGTTTAGCTGTTTAGGTGAAGAGTAGATGTGAAAAACTGTTCTAATTTACACTAGAAGAGCAGAGAGGGAAAAATCAAATACCATTGTTAGGGTGTAAAATTTGGATGCTCAGAGGCCACAATGGTACACTTTATGAACCAGCAGCTGCCTCTGAACTCCATCAGCATGATAAATGCAATATTCAACTAACTTGAATATTTACAAAATGTGGTGCAGGTATCATATGGGTGTGCTGATCTCTTTTTCTTTTTTTTCTTTCTTTTTTGTGGTTTTGTGTGCACAAACCAAAGAACTCCCTCTGTTATTTATTTCCATTTAGACAAAATACTCCCCAGTTTTTGGGGTTCTGCCCATCAATTACAGTTCAACTTTGCCAGCCAAATACCTCCTGCAAGAAATTGCTTCACCCTGGAAGGTCAGAGACACCAATAGTCTGGGGGAATCTTCTCATCTTGTCTCAAAAGACACATGAAAAAAATGAACAAACAGTTTTGTCTTTTAACAGTGGAAGTGGCAAGTCTTATGTGTGGAAACAAGCTCAGTGAAAGAAGGCTCCAGGTCTTGTCCCAGGTGCCTCTGCCTCCCAGCAAGGTGACAAGTGGCAGGGACAGTTTTGTTTTGTTTTTTTGTGGAGAAAGGGGAGAGAGAAATGGAGGAGACAAACACAACTTCATAAACAGCTCCAGGAATGTTCAAATAACTTTTCAGTGTCTAACTTGTATAATGTAGCTGGTCTGCTTCTCCTGACAAAATGTTTATGCTTGTGCAAAATCACTTGATAGAAATAGGAAAATGTCTTCATCCTCACAGAACTACCCAAAACAGCTTTGCTCTTTGTCTTCTCAAGTTTGCATCTCTAAGTATATAGAAAAAAAATTATTCAAAGGAAAAATTTGCTTTTAGTTGACCTTAGCTCTTTGTGTGGTGGAAAACAGGCTACCTGCATATATTCTGCTAAATCTTGAACTTTCACTCACCAAAATTAGTTCCCTGACAAGTAGGAACAAAAGAAACTTTTTCCTAGGACTTAAATGACTAGGAAAATTGATTTAAGCATGCCTTCTGTATTACAGAGTACTAGACTAAATCAAATATGATTTATCATTGTATTTGTGGCTTGCTGATTCTACTTGTGATTAGAAGACCAGAAGGGTTCAAGCACTGCTTGAAGCTTTTGCTGCATTTTAAGTTTTTAAAAAGTGATTTTGCTTACACATAATTGAAGTTTTAAATATCTTATGGATGCACACCTGTGATAAACAGAGAAAAGCAGTGAATCTATCTACCCATTGGTTGTGCTGCACAAAAGAACACTGAGGTCATGGATAAATTTGAAAACTCTCTGTGTAGCAAAAGTAATGCCTCCCCTCTGCTCCTCACATTGCACAGCCGACAATAGCCATGTTGTTCCATGTTTCTGCCAGGAAAATACAGAACTGTTGCTATTGGGGCAACTGAGGTCTTTTGGGGGCATGGTTCTCCATGTCCTACAAGAGGACTTGAACTTGCTGATTGGAAGGTAGTGAGTGAAAATCAATCTTGCATTGTTCAACATCAAACAAAGCTTTCCTCTCGGATGCTACACAGATTAAGCTGAAGCCAGTGCATAGGTATTTTATCCTTTTGCAATATGGCATCTACTGTCAAATTACTTGCACTTGACTGAAACCAGATTTTATTCAACGACCTTGGAAGCTGATAATGGGCTTCCCCTTGGCTTTGGGCTGCCTTAGACAAAAGGCCTTACAAAGGAAATAAAAGATAAATAAACTGACGTTGGGAAGTGATGCAGCAGACAAGACACCAGGTGTGTATGAGCATTTGTGATCCCTGTGACCCACAGTAATTCACAGCAGTCACATGCCCTTCTGTTTGTTTTATTGATGTTTAAAGCAATTTTAGGTAACAACAAACATTTGCCTTTGCAGTGCCAGCAGCTGATAAAATGTGATGGCATTCTATTTAGAATACAACTCAGGAAGATTGCTTTGCTTTGCCGTGTGAAACATGTTAACTGAAATGAAAACTGCAGTATTGCACATGTTCAGGAATACTTTTGCACTTATTTTTAGCAGTTTTGGGGTTTTTGACGCATTCTTTTTTTGGGTGGGGGGCTTGTTTTTCTTGTATTAATAAAACAATATGGATGCCAGGAAAGGCATCTTCTACAGTAAATGCATTGGTAGAAGGGCAAATGCTTCAACCTGCAGTGGGTGAACTGCAGTATGTTGAAGAATGGTCTCCAGTCTCCAGTCATTTTGCATCAAAACATCAGTAGGATGCCACTTATTTTAAAAATGTATGCTACAATACCTGGGTGTCTGCACTGACTTCCTGTTCCAGGAAGAGCTTCACCTGTGCTGCACATATTCCTATGTGAAGAAGGCTCTGCAGTCATATGAGGTTTGGGACCTTGTTTCAGGTGTGTCACAAGGCTGGAAATTATTTATTATCACTCAGCAGAGAAGTTTAAAAAAAATTAGGACATTATAATACTGTGGATTTTTCACCTCATTGTTATGTGAAAGGAAAGAATTAACTTTGAAGTAAGTACTAGAACATGTTGCTGCTAATATTTTGTGAACCAAAACCAAGAGATTTTGCAGGCTCTTAACCCCAAATTATCTTTGTGTCAGCACCTACCACATAAAGTTGCTGTATGTCTGAGTCATAAATTGAATGTTTTTAAAGGTAATTTTAATTAAGTATCATGACCTTAAAGTCGGGTTTTAGTCCATACAATAACCTAGGTTCTTGGGTACACAGACAGTGGATGTAACAGGAAGGAGAATCCCAAGCTGTCTTGTCTCTCTGGATGTGCTGTCTCTCTAGATCCCCTTTTACACAGTGTTTGTGTGCCCATATAGATTGTCTATACAGATACAGAGGAGCTGTAGTCATGGGATGGATTGTGGTAATGCATCTCTCTCCCCCTCCTGTGGCTGCACTCTGAGAAATGCTCATTAAGCTTTGGCCTTGACAAACCGCAGTTAGACTAAACCTCTCTTGAGCTTATCAGAAGCACTGTCTGTTCCCAGGAACTAACAGGTGTCTAAGGGGGACCTGTTTTTTAACAAACAGCCTTGGAAACTTATTTTTCTTGCCTGAATAACGATCTAAGTGGAATTATATTTTTGTCCTGAACTTTCAAAGAAAATTACCAACTTGATTTGTATGCAGGGTGAGAAACTACTGTAACTAAAGCCCACTCTTTTGGGACCCTCTAAACAAGGGTCCAAAGTGAGATCTTTTTGAGTTCTCAATTCCCTGAAGATAAGGGGGTAATGTGGATGTCTCAAACACTGATAACCAGGTGGCTGTGGAGGAAACCAAGGACTGTTGGAAATAATAGACAAGAATTGTTGGTAATAACCAAGGTTTGTTGTTGTTAACAAGGCCATGAGAAATATCAAGTTTTGGCTGGAGAAGGGGGGCCAAGCAGAGATAGGGCATTTTTCTGTGATAAACAGCCACAGCACAACACAGCGCAAGTGCAGGAATGAGTGGCAGGAAGTGGGCATGGACTATAGGGTGGGATTAAGACCACCCAAGACCCTCGACCCATTTCCAGAAAGGTCTGAAGGAATGGACTGCGCATGAGAACTAATTTACATGGAAAGCGAGAAACCCATCTTTGGGGCGGGGAAACCTGCCCATAAATGCCCAGGCAAGATCCTCAGAACACTGGACATCTCATCAAGCAGACCAACACAGCTGCATCGACTCCGAGACCAGGATCAACATCGCATCATCTGGATCAGCGCTGGAACCAGGGCTGGTAATGTCCTTTTCTTTCTTTTTTTCTCTCTTTTTCTCTCTTTTTCTCTCTTTTCTCCTGCTCCTCTCCTCTCCTCTCCTCTCCTCTCCTCTCCTCTCCTCTCCTCTCCTCTC
>JAODKT010000175.1:148580-165746 GCA_027576195.1 Cossypha heuglini | reverse complement strand
TCCTCTCCTCTCCTCTCCTCTCCTCTCCTCTCCTCTCCTCTCCTCTCCTCTTCTCCTTTTCTTCTCCTTTTCTTCTCTCTCTTTTCCTATTTCTTTGTCCTTTTCTCTCTCTCTCTTTTCCCATTTCTTTGTCCCTTTCTTTCTCTTTTGCTCACTTTAATTCATCCCTTCCTCTTAAATGTCTTTCTTCCCTTTCAGCCTACCCCTTTATCTAAAACCCACTGCTGTGTGCTTAATGGTAGGTCAGGGACTACTATATCAATTTCCATGCCAGGTGTGTGATTTGCTAATAGAACTTTCTAATTGTTTGTGGACCCTCTGAATTTTGCTGTTCCTTTCAACCAACAGGTATTTACAAATCTTAGGGGATTCCTTCCCCATACGGTTGGGTCACCAGTATGCTGTTGTTGAAGGGGTCCCTTTGGAATATTACCCCACCACCTGTGATTTCTGGATAGAGAGTGCTGGGAAGTGGCTGTTAAGAGCTAGGAGAGATTGGAGCAGCTGTAAGCCAAGACTGCCCAGGAAATGTCAGTGTTTAACTGCTCCCTGATTTTGCTAAAGTTGAGAGAATGGGCAAATGGAAATTGTTATAACCCTGAAGCTGCATTTAGACAGATAAGTGTGGTGTTAAGGACAAAAGTCATGGAAGGGGAAAAGTAAAGCGTTTTGGGTGCACTTTTGGAAGCAGCTTTAACCACTGCCCCAAAAGTATAGGTAAACCAACATGCAAGTGAAGGGGCTGCTCACTGCTGAGCATGATCATGGAAAGGAAAGCAGGCTGCAGACAGAGGCATTCCTCACTGCTGAACATGGCCACACTAGCAGGCTTCAGGCAGAGCTTCAGGATGTGTGTGTGTGAGAGAAAATCTCATGAGAGGAATGTCAGGATTTAGAAACCTTTAGTGATGGTCAGGGCCAGACAACTGTTACTGAAATTGTGCTCTTTACAGTGGCTGAGACAGCAAAGTTCCAGGAAAAGGACAGCAGACTCTCACAGGAATCTGAAACTGAATGTGTTTGAAGAGTGATGGAATTGATTGAATCAGGTTTTCTGAGGCAGAGGCCCAAGGGGGACAGGAGTGTTTTTAATGGTGGGTGTCCAGAGAGAGCTGTGGCCCTTAACTCAGAGGGATGACTATTGGGCAGGAGGTCTGGATCTTTTAGAGAGGGGTGATCCAGGCCTCCAGCTACAGACCATGAGATGGAGAGTGCACAGGAGGCAGCAGATTTGCAATTGATGAATGACAGAGGGTTGGTTCTGGGAGAGTCCTCAGCTGTGTCACTGGCTGCCAATCCAAATATGATGTTTCCTGTGATCAGGGGTTTGACAGACATGGTAAAAAACTTTGTGGTACAGCTACAAGACTGCTTGAGGTGAGTGTTAGCCATGCAGAGAGGCAGACAAGGGAATCAGGGAATTCCTTAATGTGGGGGAGATAGTTCAGGAGCCAGTTAGCTACAGCAACAGCAATCAGGAGATTGGAATTGCAGCAGGGAAGCCGACCTCCCAAATGGGAGCAGCAGGGTCCTAGTGTCTGACTGAATGTGTTGTGTGTGGACAGTTTGCAGCAGGGAATTTCCCAGGAATCATGGATGAATTACCTGCTGCTGCTCTTGAGAAAGTAGTACAGTGCCTTGGGAAAAGGAAAGTCCCACTCCCTTGCCACAGGTGGGATAAAGAGGATGACGCAGGAATTAGAACTCCACAGTGTCCTGAGAGACTTATCATTCCTATGGCCCCACAGGCTGCTGTTGTTAATCAGGAGCTGGGAAATTACTTCTTGCTGTCCTCTAAGTGAACAGGTGAACAGCAGTTGCAAACATATAGGGTGGCTCACTAAAAACAAAACTGACAGAAAAAGAGGTATTAAAATCATCAGTGGCTTCTGAGAGGGAGACAGGAGATAGGCTGAGTTGATAAACTTATAATTGAGAATGATCATTTTAGGACTCTACTTGTTTTGGCAGAGTGTAAGGAAAGATAATTATTGGGGAATTTGGATAACCATAGTAGGAAGAAACAAGATATGAGAGAGTCAATAGCAGGGAGGAAAGCAGCTGAATTATTACCATCATTGAAATCTGAGCAGCTGCAGAAAGCATTGAAGAAACAAAAGAAGAAAAAAACCAAAAATTGGAAGAAAAGGTAGAAGTGATGTTTAAGCAAGATCCCAATTCACTCAGCATTGCACAGATTCCAGTTCAGGTGATTGATTTGCCAGGGCATTATGTTCACAAACTAAGTCTTATTGAAATCCAGCAAGAGGAATTCTATCAAAGAATACATAATAATGGCCCAAAAATTCAGATTATAATTGGTTCTCTTTAACAACTAATAAAATTTCTAATAGAAACAGGACTTTTACATTGAAAATTAACACAATGAGATGCTGAGAAGATGAGTCTGTGACCTAGATGGCAAAGAGTTAAAAATACCAAAGAAAACAGAGCAAGTGTTATCTGCCAAGATGCTAAGCTTAATTTACTGCTCCTGTGTGAGAAATATGTTGACTACCTGGTTTGCAATAAAAGATTACAATGTAAATTTGAGTTTCACTTCTCTGAACTATGGAACCTGGTGTTTGCTGGATGGCAGATGTGGTACTTTGGTTCAAACATTAACCCCGACCCAGAAAGAAATTCAGAGACTGCTGTGTGCTTGCTCCATACAGTGCCTTCACTCTCTGATGCTGCTGGTGTATCTCAGTCCTGGATGTCTGCTGTGAAGCAAGGTGGGATTTCTGAAGTTCTGGCTGATTTGGTGCCATTAACAGCTGAGGTATCCAATATTACCAATCCAACAGGCACAAAGCAGGCAGATGCTTTGACATTTACAGGATGGTAATAGATTTGGAGAAAAGAAGTGCTACCATTCAGTCAGAGTCCCCTTCTAATTCTCCTGTTTGGCTGGTGAAAAAGCCAAACTGACAGCTGTGGCTTATGGGTTTATTACAGAAAATGGAATGCCAATACTGTGTCTTTAATCACTGCTGTGCTGTTTTGCAGAGCTGGTAACTCAAATTCAGAGAGCATCCTGCTTGTGGAGGGCAATTCTAATTGCAGGAGAGCACCCAGAGCCCCAGAAAAGGTGAGGGAAGTAGGAACAGCAGTGTGGGAAGCACTCTGTGAAGCAGGAGATGGGATTCCACCTGAGGGATGTCAAGGCCAAACTGGTTCTGATGGACCAAAGAGACCTTTGCTATTCAATTCAGCTGGGTTCAAAGAGACAAAAAGTATTCTGAGTAGGGAAAAAGACTTGTGTCATTAGTCCAAGCTGTTAAACAAACCCGGTTGAGGTTTGTATTGTTTTATCTTCCTAGGAATTATATCATCACACCCCTACTGAAGATCAGGTTAACCAGTGAAGGACAGTTTATCCTCCTTGCAGGTGCAATTATTGTCAGCGTGAACCAAAATTGCTTCACACATGAACAAGAATGAGCAAGCTCAACCCACAGAGGGGAGACCCCACTTTTTTTATTTATGCTAAGCAGTATGGTACCCATAATACATTCTACACCATAGGTGTTTATCAGCTGAGGGTGCAATTTATTGTGGCAGCAATTATAAAGGAGTTCAAAGAAATTTGTCCTCTGAAATTCAAAAGGTAATCTGGAATAACCCGGCTAAATTTGGAAGGCAATTCCACTGTTGGTGGTAACTAGGCGATTTCACTTTAGACCTCTCTAACAGTAAAGCCACAGTTTTTATTTTAGCAATAGACAATCATTTGGTATATACTATATGCCCACTGTGATTAAATCACAGTGGAGGTATATTCTATCCCCTAGAGCATAGAGTGTGGCCTGATGGAATGGACGAGAATTCATCCTGAACGCAAACCCCTTGTTATTTTATACTTGTAGACAACCTTATTGTAGATACAAGTAATCAATCTAAAATTTGTGTTTGTGAAGTAGTTCAAATTAAGGGTCACAGTTTTAATTATTGAGCTCTTACATTTTCTGAAATCTGACTGAATCCTGTTTCCAGCCTAACAACCCGTTCCTGTTGGCATGAACCTTGTGCTGGTAAAGAAGCTGCCACATGACAACCTGAAGACGGCTAAGCACAAGGCAGAGGAAAATAGATTGATTCTGTTCATCGCCATGTGAAAGGCGGCCATGAGTGATGGAACAAGTGAAGATAGAGGGAACACCACTGGTGGGACATTTGATTTGAGTCATTGCCAACAGCAGTGAGGATTTTAACAAAATGTTGCACCTTTTGCTTGCCTTTTTAATGTTCATCATTCTCCTTTTTGTTTTGGTAATCGGTTTGCTCATTGAATAGAATTATAGATTAATGCTTAGAGAAAACTTATAGATTATGTTTGTCCCTCTATTCTGTCTCTCTCCCCCTCTCTCTTATTTTTCCATTTCCAGAGATCACCAAGTCCATATCAAAGTTGGGGCCATAGAGTGTCATGTAGAGACTCCATCAATTTGCTGTTCCAGTGTGGAAAGTGCCTCTTTGGGTTTTTTTGTTTTGTTTTGTTTTTTGGTGGGGTTTTTTTTTTTGGTTTTGGGGTTATTTTTTTTTTTCAGAAGGTGAAAGTGATGGGCCTCAGGGTGCTGAGGCTGGAGTTTACAGGCTGAGTTTCCTGGTTGCTGTTTTGCCAAGGCTCTCTGACCCTGTCAGGTGCGGGGAATATCAGGTGCACAGAGCTCTCCAGGGACACACAGCTGGCACACAGAGCAGCTGGGGGATGAGCCGTGGTTAACCCAGCACACGTGCACTGCAGCAGATCCAGCGCCTTCTCCTCCTGCATTATGGACATCCAGGTGCTCTTGTGCACATGGAGCGTGTTGCTGTCGAGGCCAGTCTGTCAGATTTCCAGCTGTGTTCCACAATCCTCCTTTCCCAGCATCATATCCCACTGAGGTTTTTTTGTAGATTTCCAGGAAACTAGAGGAAAAAACTTTCCATCTGGTCTTAGGTGAAGATGCATACGTGTCCAGGGTTGCCTGGATGAGAAGCTGAATCTTCTGGAATATTTCCTCTGGTACAGATCTGCGTAGGAACAGGTCGAAGCTGAAGTTGTAGTGGAGCTCTGCGCTGCACTCCCAACCCCCCTTTTGCCATTTCAGCACTAGCCCTGGGCTCCTGGAGGGTGATCTGCAGGTGCTGCAGCCCCTGCTGCCAGTCTGACTCCTTTGGAACCACTGGCAATAGAACACGGGGATATTCCACTGGAGCTCCTGGCTTGTGGAAGAGCTACTCCTTCTGCTCTTCCAGAAGGGTTTTCTGGAATATTTCCAAGTCCCAGCGCTTGGCCACGTGGTCCACATGAACCTGCAGCTGCTCTTCCATCTGGCTCAGGCGGGCCTTCGTGATTTTCAGCTGCTGCTTCAGCACCCAGTCCCAGCCTTCGGCCTCACCATGCTCCCATCACTGCTGCTCCTCCCCCTGCAGCCGCCACTTTACATCTGCCAAAACCTCAGTCTTGCACCAGCTCCGCTCCAGCTCCGTCCAAAATTCCAGCAGCTCCAACTCCACAGAACCCACCCAGAGACTGAGGATGTTATCCTGGCATTCCTGCCCCTGCTGCTCCCTCTGGAGCCCCTCCAGCCACTGCTGCTCTTTGTTCCTGGTCTTCCACTCCTGCTTCTCCAACTCTAGGTCCCAGAATTACTCATGGGCCTCCAGTGCAACACCTGCAAACTCCCAATTTGGCTCCCGGAGGGCTTGTTGGAGGGTGCCAGGATTAGAAGGAGTGGAATTAGAGCAGTCTGAAGGCAGCTATTCACACAGATGTTTTTGAAATTTTAGTAGCCGGCCACTTTTTAAAATATCAGACTCAACAGCCTTGCTCCTCTGTCACATAAACTGGTGGTAACCAGTTATGCTGAAACTCCACAACTGCCCACATGCAAACATCTTGGCTTGCAAAATGTGCAAAAACTATCTACTTGGAAACATTCTGTGTAAACTGAATATAAGGGAGGGAGTCTCTGAACCATATTGGCGAGAAACTGCTCTAAGAAGAGAACACATGCTGCTATGTACAGGTTAGGTACTGCCTGCAATTTATTCCCCTCCTTGCAGGCAAATAATCACTCATCAATTTGAACACGTGACTTTGTGTACATAAAAAAATTCTCTGATTAAGCACTTTTTCCACATGAGCACCTTTTCCACTGCAGAAATGTCAAATATGCCTTTGTAACTATATAGGCTGGACTGTGATCTGACAAATGATCATTAGACTTATAGAAAAAAACACTTCATATAAGGGGAGGTGACTTTAATTATCCAGCTCCTATCACAACACAAGAATTAGTAAAATCCGTCTACACATACTATTTAAATCTACTGCCCAATGCCTTTGGGATGAACCATGAACTAGTGAAAAACTTACTGCAGCAAGATGACCTGTGTCGATTGCTGGAACGCATCTGGAGCAAGGGACACAGAACCCCAACCATTATTTACCACAGCACAGAGGGGACACACGATACAGAAATGATACACAGCACAGAAATGATCTTGGAAAAAGGGATGGAAAATGGAGAACATCACTAGTGGAACGTTTTGGTTTGGGTGGTCATCAACTGCAACAGGAATTCTAGATGTAACGCTGCATTTCATTGTAATTTTTATGATTTATGTTCTATTATTCTCATTGTTGTATATATTCTATATGTTAGAGTGTGTGTACTAGATAGACATGTACTGCTGTGGCGCAGACCTCCTTACTTATTAATATTGTTTTATCATATTCAAAATTATCTTTAAAAGAAACGTTATTTGGGTAACCTGATCAAGCATTTCCATCAGTTTAAAACTGGAGCATGACACATATTTGTTTATAAGAGGTAAGAAGTGACCAGACTGCCAATCAGTCAGTTTCCAGAAGCTGCTGCTGTCTAATGAGCTCTAGTTTTTGATGAACAGCCTTGGAATCTTATTTTTCTTGCCTGAAAAAAAAGCCCAGATGGGATGACGTTTTTATTATTGAGCTTTCAAAGAAAGTTATTGACCTGAATCGAGGTCAGGATGGAACATTACTATGACTAAAGCCCACTCTCTTGTGACGTTACAAACAGTGGTCCAAAGTGAGACCCTTTGAGCCCTCCTTAGGGGCTGGACTGAAGGTGGCTGCCATCAGCACCTCCCTCTCAGTGGGGCCTCAGAGCCACACATCACTCAAGCTTGCCAAATTTGGAGGAAAATCTCCAAACAACAGTGATGATTTCTGAGCTCATACCCCCACTCCTCAAGGTTCAACCTTGAGCCCACTGAAAAGGTGCAAAGGCATCCAAAATGACTGCTTCACTGAATTCACAGGAATTTTTTCCCAAGTATACCTTGAAATGACTCTTTATGTTTGTGTGCACGCAAGTGTAAAAATGTTAGAGCAAAAACAGGAGAAAAGTTGTTCTAGCTTAAGTATTTTAGAGTTAGGCCTGTAAGTAAGTTGTAGTAAATTCTATATGAATCTATTGCTAAGTAATTTAACTTAAATTATCTATTAAGTGCCATTAAGTGTTAAGGACTGTTAAGGTTAAATGCTGTTAAGTTTAGGCTCTGTTAAGTGTTATTAAGTTCAAGCAAAGTTAAGATCTGTTAAGTATTGTTAAATTTAAGTGATATTAGGTTTAAGTTTTGTTGATTTTAAAGTCTGCTAAGTTCTGTTTAGGTTAGGTTCTGTAAAATTTAAGTTCTGTTAAGTTTAAGTCATGTTAAGTTCTGTTAAGTATTTTAAGTTTAAGTGGTTTAAGTTTAAGTGCTGTTAAGTTTAAGTGATGCTAAGGTTAAGAACTGCTGGGTGTTTGTAACTGGGCCCAGTCTGGGCCCAGTTTCACATGGGGATATGCTCTGAAACTTGTGACTCAACACAAGGGAATTGCACATTTCTTTTCATCCTTACCCCTTCCCATCCTCTTCTCTTCCCATTCCATTCCACACCCTTTCCCAGTCCTCTCACTCTCCCTCTCATGAACCCTCCCCTGCCTCTTGCTAGCCTTCATATAGGTAGTTCTAGATTGGGATTTTGATCTAGATTTGGGATAGTTTGGGATTTTTGTTTGCTTTTCCTCTCTGCTTTAACCAGCTAGTAAGCAGTATAGCAAGCCTTGCCAGCCCGCTTGTCATCCTTTCACTTCAATAAATAAATCTGCTTTAGCAAATACTTTTACTGGTGATTCTTTAAGCGGATTAAAACACCTGTTTACAGCAACCTGTAAAAGGCGTGGCTTTGGGCATGCTCCTCACTAGTACCCACGGCCTCACTTCTGCAATCCAAGATAATTACTGGAAGCTGATGTGGCTGTAGATGCCCTGGAATAACCTGGACGCCACAGTTCTTTGTCATCAGTGGTGCAGCCATGCCAAACCTCTCAATACCCAGACTAATGGGTACTGTGTGCATGTGCACACACACACGCTCACCCTTAAGACACTTTCATCTCATTTTGTCTCCATGGCTGTCTCTGAGCCTGGAAGAGCTCTGCAGATGTCCTGTGCCCAGCACAGAGCCTTTTCTGACTTCAGGATGTGAAAAATAACTGGTGGCACAAAATGTGTTGTGTTATGTGTGGGACATGCAAACAGCTTCCTAGCTGGGACAGATGAAATGCCCATTTTCCCCCATCCAAGAGTCTCATTTCCAGAAAAAATCTGAACAAGACACAGTTACATTTGGGCAAGCACAGTGAATTCTCAGAGGTGACTGAGACAGACAAGTGGATATAACATGCCAAGTTGAACTTAGGCTGTGTACATCAGCAAATTGCTGACATAACATTTTTTAAAGATACATAGCATGTCTCTAAATAGATGACAAATTTGGAGAATACTGTTATAATTTTAAGTAGCTTTATCCAAGAACATTAAAGTAGTTTTCATAGCTGGTGCACACTGTCAGAGTATTGCAGGTGCTAGTTAATGCTCATTACTCCTGTTCACCAAGCACACAAACAAAGGCACAGGTTTTCCTGTAGGAGAAGAAAAGGCACACGGTTCTAGAAGGAAGGTCCTAGTATGATATTGAGTCAAGTCAATATCATGTTATCTAGTGGAGGTTTTTTTCCACTCTGGGCAGCAATAACTGGCTATGATACTTTGTCATATTAACTTTTCGTTTATGTAAAAGGGACCAGCTGTCCGTTTATTTCTCTGAAGGAGCCCATAATGGAATTGCTGAAATATTTAAGACATAAATGCCCAAAATGCTATTTCAAGCCTGAATATTGATGCATGTCTGCCACTAAAAATTCCAAAATGTTTCCCAAATGAAAAGTGGGACGAAGATTTATCAGGCTTGTGGAAAAAATTTTTGGAACAACTCCATTTTTGTTTAGATTTCTGGTCCAGTGACAGATATTGAAAGGATCCTTATGTTTAATAGTAATGCAGGCTCTCGTCCATTTCTTGCTAGCCATGAAATTCACTGCATCTCAACTGTAAATTCCTATAAGCTACAAGTATTTATCAGAGTTGCTAATCACTTAAATACCATGCTGCTCTTCCCTGTGCTTTTCACATTAAGACAGGGGTAAAGTAAGCTGGAAATGAACAAACCAGTCTCCCATTATTAAAAAAGACTGTGCAGCAAATAAGAATGTTAAATCAGTGAGAAACCTCATTTCTCAAAATGCAATATGTGCAACTCATGCCTGTGATAGAGCCATTTATTGTTCAAACTCCTTTCATTGAGGGAAAATCACATTATATGGCAATCTGTGTGCCGCTGGAATATATTGCTGTGAGTAATGGCATGTGTATGGCTATGTGTATTGAAACGCCAGGGTTTTGGGTCACTCTGTGCTGTTCTACCCCCTCCTGATGAAAAAAAAACAAAAAACCCTTGATAAAAAATGCCAGTGGGTCAGATTGAATTGTGTACTGCATGTGACCCCCAAAGGAAAGAAGGTCATGGGGCTGTTCAAGCCTCATTTCTGCACCTTTTAATGAGATTCTGAAAGGGCTGGGGAGGAGGGAAAGACCATTTGTCACTTTGGAAACAAAGGAAGAGGCAGCAGAAACAGAATCTGAATGCAAATGAGACATTCTCCCACTTGGGACAACTGATTTCCATATTAACTATTTTTTTCTGTATTTGTCAAAATACATTTCCTTTGTTACTTGGTATTCAGAAGCCAAATAATGATAAGAAGTCAAATTTACATGTTTTCTAAGAAAATACTGAGGATGAACCTACATGGTTTAATTATGTTGCACTGCATTTTGACAGTCATATCTTTAAACAAAACAGAAATCTGTCAGACCTGATGACCTCTGCTCAGTGTGTGCTTTGTCTCTTACTTTGTCATCACACAGTGAAGAAAGGCAGGTGAAGTGAGAAGAAAATATAAAAGTATTTATTTAAATCCTTTTTATGTCACTAAAATTAGGCACATTACTATTCTGGGATGTAGATAATACATATTATACACCAAAAGAACTTAAAGAATAAGGAAACCTAAGCATGTAGATATCGTTTCAGATCCTTTCAAAAATGCAACTTTGTGAACTACTCTGAAGAATTTTTGAGCATTGCGGGCAGTGGCTGGTCTCTCCTTGGTTAATTCCACAGGAATCTGCAGAAAAGAAAATGAAGGGGGAATGCTATCCATGTGTATAAATACCTGATGGGAGGAAGTAAGGAAGTTGCTGTCAGAGTATGTGGTAAAGGGTTAAAACACAACAAGCACAAAACAAAGTACAAGAAAATCCATTTAAACAGAGTGGGAAATCTGTTTTATTAGGAAAGTGGTTAAACATTAGAACAGTGCCAGAGGGTTTGCGCAGCCTCCAGGCTTGGAGGCATTCAATCCATGACTGGATGTGGTCCTGGGTAACCTGCTTTAGCCAGCCACTGTCTGCATAGCACTTTGGACTGTGTTTTCCAGTGTTATGTGAGGTTGTAGGCTGGAGACAGACACAGACACGACTTCCTGAGGATCATGCAACAGACAGCACTGGTTTATTGTTTCAAACCATCTAATCTACAGGGTTCAAAACTCCTAGGTTTAGACAACTGATTGGTTGGGGTCTCAACACTGCCCAGCTCCTTAGCCAGTGAGTGATATGTTTGAATTCTGGATTAGCATTGGCTGAGGCCCCGGTTTGAGTTCAAATCCATCCTATCATTGTTCACCCAGGGACTTTCTCTACTTCTTTTCTAGAATGAACCAGGCTGTCTGAATTTGGTTTATGTTATGGCCAGATTTATCCTGTCCAGCTACAGACTGGCTGTGCTGTGACACTCCAGAGCTGCCTTCCAGTCACTGCAACTTTGCTTGATTCTATGTTCAATTCCAGCCACCTCTTCAGAGCCATATCTAGATCTCAGTCTTCTGGCAAAGAGCTCCTTGCCAGTCAAGTGTGTGGTTTTTCCATCACTTTCCCAGTTCCTGCTTGGTGTAGTGCTCTCCCAGTGTGGAACAAGCCTCAGCCAGGACAGAGAAATCTGAACAGGACGTTTGGTTGAGTGATGTACCAGGATCTACATAGTGCTTGTTGATTTATCCATCTCTTGTTAAATCTGTTTGCTTTTTATCTCAGTTTTGAGTCTGGTCTTTGCCCTCCAAAACAGGGGCTGGAGGGATCAGATATCATCAGTGTCCATGGCACTCAGCAGTGTGACCTAGATCTCTCCTGTCCTCAGAAATGAGAGGTGGAGCCAGCAGTGGTAAGATTAATGTTTGGCACTTGGTTTACACCTTCCCTGCTGTTAGTTCCTCTGAATCCCCTCAATACAGAGGTTGTGTAGTCCTTCACAACCCTCCCCCTCTCCCCTGGCACTTTCTTCGTTTACTGTTGTCGCATTTTTCCAGTCATAAATGATAAGGAGATATAGAAATTTGTGAACAGATGATTGTCTTCTCAGTCATGCAAATATTGACATTTTTTCATTCCCCTTCAGCTTCTAGATCTGTGGATCTGTGGATTTGTTCTTATCCTTAGCAATTAAAACGTTTTTCCTGAGGCAAACAAAAGGAAAACAATACAATAATAAAATGAGATTGCTTGCGTTTGCCAGATGTTATCTTGACACCAGATGATGACAGATACATTAAACAATAAAAGACCTTCATTGAAATACAGACTTGGAGGGAAGGAGGCAGTTCAAAGGAAAAAAACCCAATCTCTCTTCTCACTGTGGTTTGATGATAATTATAGCAAAATTAATTACTCACCCTTCACAGGAGCTGAGCAATTATACCACTTAGATCTTCCAAGTCCTGTATGTTTATTTATTGCTAAATTAATTAAATACAGATGGTTTATGACTTTGCTACCTTAGTGCAGACACATTAAAAAAAAAATTCCTACTGATACACAAATGAAACACCCAGAAATTTTGGATGTGACTGTTGTGGTGTTCAACACGAACCATCTCTATCCAAGCTCTCCTCTGTTCTCCCTGAATGACACATTTCAGGTTAACAGTGGGGGGAAACGTTGTCTGTCTTCCTTTTACTCAGTGCTAAAAATACTTGCAAAGCATCACTGTTGTAAAGCAGCCTGAAATAAGTCCAGTTCTGCAATGATTTCTGTCACTAACTCTCTGTCTGGGGATAAATTGTGACATTTTGAGAAACACTGCAGGGGCTACACGAGTGTGGCAGCACCAAAAGAGATGAGACCTGATTGTGCTGGATGCAAAGCACGATTGCACAAGGAGATCCCGATATGAATAAACCCAGGGCTGAAGCTGCCAAGTTTTTGAGGTGGCATTGGCAGATTAATCTGTAATGAGTTAGACAAGACATTGAGAAAGCATGAGAGACAGCAGCAGGCACTGAAATCTCAGAGGTAAGCTGCAGTCTGCTTGGTTTTCAGAGAAGGGTGACACCCACTGACGTGGAAAAGGAAAACAACTACGGCAAACATGAATAGGTTATAAGACTCATTAACATCCTCCATTTCCCACACTGCAAAATTGTCTCTGCAATTGAAATACCGCAAAACAATCTTTTAAAAGCCAAGGATGCTGATCAGTTTCTTCCTGACAATTCCCCTCTTTCAATTTTCCTTTTAATTAGGAAGGCTATACCTCCTGTGTTTCCTCCCTGCATGTTCACAAAATATCTTTTCTAAAATTAATAGGAAATTGCAGTAGTCCGACATTTCAAGAGCTGCTGTCTCCACCATTCCAGGAAGGGCTGTTTAATAGATTTGTCTCACAAGCCATTGATCAGGAGGGGATTTGTGCTGAAGCAGCATCTCTGTTTCATAAAAATGGAGCAAGCCCTTCTGGGTCTCTTAAAAGCAAGTATGCTCAGCCAGGCTTTAATTACCTCTGATAAGCTCTTTAGCAAACTGCAAGGTTTTTTAAATCTCTGTCTGAGGGACTCAGAAGATTATGGTCTTTGTTAATAACAGGTATTAGTGCACAGATAGGGGAGAGCAGTACTTCCCTATTTTCAATTTTCAGAATATTGCCATAATTACAAAAACTCAGGCACACTGTAATAGACGAGCACAGTGCTCTCAAGAAAGTAGAAAAAATGCCTTCCCCTATTAGGGTAGAGAGCCACATAGGGTGATATTTGCTAGAGTTTCCAACTCTCAGATATTCCAGTCCATTTAGACAGGTACTCACACGTGTGTGACTGATGTCAGTGGATTTTTAAGTGCAGTAGTGCCTAATTTTTTTTTTTTATCAATGTGCAAGCATTTTGCATGCAGCAAAGCTGGAAAAGCTGAATGTGAGACCCTCAAGAGCTCAGAAATGTCTGGCTTAGGGTTGCCCCATTAGCAGCAGCAGTTCAGCTCTGGTAACCATGGTTCATGGACAGTCTCTGGGGGAACTTTGACCCAGAAACAGGTAAAGCAGAAGGGACTGGGCTTCAGACACTTTTCCTTCCTTGCCTGGCCCTGTAATCCTGCCATCCTCTGACAAGGGCATAGTGTAAATGCAGAAATGAAGCACCCATCCCAGGTGGTGTTTTGGTAGAATCACCACATGGAACCTATCCTCTCAAATCAAGCCTGTAAATATGTTTTCTTTATAGAATCACAGAATCACTCAAGTTGGAAAAGACCCTTAAGATCATCCAGTCCAACAGCTAACACAGAACTCCTGAGCCTGCTGTTAAACCATGTCCCTAAATGCTGCAATTATATATGTTTTAAAGACCTCTGGATTTTTTGACTCGACTTTCTAAAGCCTTGATTGGTCTCCATAACTCTGTCAGAGTTCCTTGTATCTCTTCAAATTTTACTGTCAGCCCTGGACTCTAAAGGCAGTCCTTCAATGACTGATTTGTTTGCTTCTTGATTAAGGTACTGCTCTCCTGTCAGATACCATAAGCTTTTCATCTCTTTGTGTTTTTACTGTCCATCTTTCTCCTGTCTGTTGTCTAGATTTCTAGTTTTACTATTGGCAGGTTTGTATTCACACCAAGATGTATCTTATTCTGTTCTCCGAGGACTGAAAAGCCGCTAGCCCACGTCTGTGTGTCTCATGCATCAATACCTGAGTGCTTTTAGACTTTCAGATGCCAAATTCTTCAAAGCCTGTAATTTTCTACTGGCAGTACAGCACATTTTTAATTTCTGTTTCATGTTTCATATCCAGACTGAATTATTTTTGTGATTAATATGGCTTAATTTTTCAACTAGTTAGGACTCTAATTTACTTACACAACTTTACCTGGAGTTTAATTTTCTTCCTTCATACAAGTAAAAAAACCCAGAAAATAATGGCACTTATAAAATAACTTGCATTGGGCTATCTTCTTTGGTGTCCATCTAAGAATGGGCAAGAGTTTGCTCAGAAGAAACTCTTTTTTTTGTCATTTAATATGTCAGCATCTCAGTTTGCTAAGGGCACATTACACAATTAACACCCTTCAGTGCCTTAAGCCTCTGAGAATACTGCCGAAATGCATTACTTTGTCTCCAAAGGGCATTCAGGAGTGATGGTTTCTGGGGAGAAATCATTAAACAATGAGTCAGAATGTGTATTTGTTTATTGCTTCTATTTCTCTAGTTCTCTTCCATGTTTGTCCAGCATAAATTTCTCCAGAGGCTGCCACAAGATGCTACTGTAAATACACTTCTAGTGACACTGACTCTGTCTGCAGGACCAGCTAAGGTGTCTGGACAATAGCCATGTAAAAAAGAGCAACAATAATGAATTCTTTATCCTTTTGCAGTCATGTACACAGTAAATTTTCTGGAATAATGCACAATAAAAATTGACATTACTTAAGCTTTCTGGATCACCTGAGAAGATATGGATCCTTCCCTTACAAACAAAAAATCACAGATGGGTGTTCTTGTGCAGACTAGTTATCACTTTCAGCAAAAGGTTGAATTCACTCAAAGTTTTGCAGGACATTTCTCATCTTTTAGCCGCTTTTGGAATCTAAAATCTATCTATCTTTTCCATCTATTGAAGTATGAGAATTTATCATGGCCTAAAGAGAAGTTTAAGCAATACCTGTCCTGAGCATAATTACTTATTTTCTGTCAACAGTTCAGACCCCTTCAGATCACTTGAAAAGAAAGAAAATTGCCTTAGAACTTATATAACATTGTCTGCACCCAGCTGTAAGATGGTCTGTATGGGGAGGACAACAATATGGAAATCAAAAGAACTGTAGATAGTCAGGCAGAACAGAACTCATGGCTGAGTTTTACCATTTGCATACCTAGCAAGAAAGAAAGAAAGTATTTAAAGTTATTTCTATCCTTTGAGTATTATTTTACCTCTCCTGTGGGTGTATTAAAACCTTGGAATCAGAAACTACTGGAGTAAATGCAACCATCCATTTACAAAGATGAAATGCTCCTTGATTTTGTATTCATGCACTCTCTTACACTTGGGCTTTTTGTTCAGAACTAGGGAATGTATAAAGTTATTAATAATATTGAATTAAAAATATTTACTCTGAAGCTTAAATACTGGACAAAAGACAACCTGAAAATATATCTCTGTACCTGACAAGAACAAGACTCAGAAAATTTTGAAGAGAATGAGCATTTTGTTCAGATTTTCCTGAAGTTTTTTTTTAAAGCACCATATGAAAATCAACTGTAACAAGCAATTTCAGAGGCAGCTTCTGAAGTAATCCACCTGACATAAGTAAAACAAGCAATGATTTTATTCTGTGAGCACTCAAGTAGTGAAGGGAAGTGCCAGCTTTAAATACATTCAGAGCACTCCAGTGTTTATTTTCATCCAGGCTTTAAAAGCCAGGCTGCATCACCTGTGGGTTTCACTGGTAGGTGACAGTGGATTCCAAGGAGGAGGTTATTTTCAGAACCAGAGCTGGTGGTTTCAGAATAAAAGCTGCCTTCAGAGTAAAAGACATAATTTTATACCGGAGAATTTTTTTTTTCAAAGGGGAAGCCATGGGCACCAAACTCCCATGGAATCACACTTGGCTATCCACCACCTGACTGTGCCAAGAGCATACTTTCCAAACTCAAACTGCAGGGCAGGAGGCAGCACACAGCATGGCTTCAGGCCCTGGTGCTTATCACCCATCATCTATTTCCTCAGCAGCCTTGAGCTCTGAGACATCTCTTGGTACAAGCAGCACATTGGGGCCCAGTCCTGGGCTCACCTGGCAGTCAGAGCAAAAAGCATTATATAGGTATATCATGTTCATCTATATATTCATACATATATCCTTTCTCCTGAAGGAGGATGTTTCTTAGCTGGACCTCAGTTTTAGAAAGACACAGAACTTTGAACCCATAAAGCAAAACAAACCCCAAAGCACACCATGATATAAATTATTTTCTCTTTGTTTTTTACAATTGGATGACAAGTTGTATGACCACATTTGATACAGTGTGATATTCAGTTGGTCAATATTCTTCTATCTAAAACTAAATGCAGGGCTCCTGAAGTGCTCTATGGAGGGTTAGCCTTGTTAACCTGCCTGCCAAGAGCTCATCCAGCCACTTTCTTATTTCCCCTCCTTAACTGGAGAAGAAGAGAAAATGAGACAACATAGCTCAAGGAAATCACTTACTGGTTGCCATCAAAGGCAAAACAAATTTGAATTAGGAACAGTTAGTTTATTGCCAAGGAAAGTAGATTTTGATGGTGAGAAAATTAGTCTATTTAAATAGTGTATTTAATCTCTTAGGTTCTTCAGAAAAATATCCCTCTTGTTGATGACTGCTCTGTGTTGAAAGAATGGAATGGAAATAGAATAGAATAGAATAGAATAGAATAGAATAGAATAGAAT
>JAODKT010000175.1:108974-121192 GCA_027576195.1 Cossypha heuglini | reverse complement strand
TATTTATATTTATATTTATATTTATATTTATATTTATATTTATATTTATGTATTTATACACACACACAGAGACACATATGGACTGCCCTGCCTGGGCGGAGCATCTTCCTGGAAACACCCCCAGGCTCTCCCCACGGGGGAGCATCCCCCGAAGGAGAGCCAGGGAGAGCGGTGAGGATATTTTTCCTTTTTACCCAAAATGGGGAAAAGTTATTCAGAACCCGGGAAAACAGCAATGAATTGCCACAATTCACAAATTCATTGCTGTTTCCAGCTGGAGAATGAGCCCTTGAGCTGCTCCCAAACCTCTTTGTTGTTCCCACCAGGTGGCACCTGGCAGCAGGGACAATTCCATCTGTGCTGTCTGCAGCAACTCAGAAAATACCAAAGCAGCCAAAGTCTTAAGAAAATATCAGGGAAAAAACTGTTAAAAGGCAAATGCTAACTTACTATGTATAAGCCTGTAAATAGCCTCTCCTCTTACTGGAGGATGCGTGCTGACTTCCACAGCTTGGAGTTGCTCAGGATTCTGAAATGGGGTCTGTTAGGGGGTGATGTGACCTGTTTCCCCTTATCTAAGGGAAGAAAGTTGCCTTGGGGATTTTCTTCTGGAGGGCCTCTGACGTGCCAGTGTAGTCCTTAGTCTACACTTGTTTGTAGATAAGCGTGCCAGTGTCAGCTGTGAAAGTAACCTGTCGGCTACTGATTGCTTGTGCAATTTAGGCCACTCAGGATCCACGATGAGCTGATGGTCTCGGCCAGGTTCCAGAAGGGGAGCCTGGATAATTTATGTGCCCATAATCCAAACTGAGTGTAAGAAGTGTATCACAAAATGAGCAGGAGGTTAGGTGTATTCTGATACTGATGGGGAGATATGCACAGATATGTGTGTACACAAATATGTATTTGTGTGTGTCTTTCTGTAGATGTGTGTATTTATATACACAGAGTTTTTTGGAGGTGTCTTAATAAGAGAGGTTTTAACTACGTGTTTCTGCGTTTCAGTATATTTGCCAGTTTGGAAAGTTTGTAGGGAGAGTCAGCCAAAACGTGGTAGCCAAAATTGGGGATTTCCTACCCTGGTTCTTGTGATTAGGTTGGGTATCTCCTGAAAAAACTAAGTGTGAATGCCTTACTGGATCATCCTGTGAGTCTGGCAGTGACGTTTCACTTTCTGGGTAAGACTGGGTGGTAGTTCCTTGAACTGGAAAGCAGGGAGCTGGTTTTAGCTGTTGATCACGTGCAGATCAGTTAACAGCTGGTCTTGCAAATGCCACACTGTCACTTAAAACTTTAAACTGCTCTTCCCAGCACAGTGGTTTGTGAGGAAACCTGCAGCTGCTGGTCCTGAAGATACCCCATGTGTGGCTCTGAGCAGGGTTTTGGGAGCAGGCAGCAGTAGCGTGGGCTCATGGTGAGGACAGCAGCAGAGGGAAGAGGAAGCTCTGCTCTTCTCTTATCAGCCCAGCCCCAGAGTGTCCCTGGCTTTTATCAGCCCTGGCAGAGCTGGTTTCTGACGCGTTGAGCCCCTAAAGTCCTGCCATAGGACCGGGCCTGGCCCAGTTGCCTCCTGCTTGCACTTAAAGAGGGCTGTGAAGCACCTTGTGACATATGGGAACAAGGCAGGGCAGCGGTGATAGACCCCGTGAAAACAGGCAATGCTGGATCTCATCATCCTCAGCCTTCATTTCTTCATCTGCTTTCTCATCTCCATTGCAATCTGGTGCGGACCAAAGGTACAGTGCAGCTCTGTGTGGCTCTGCACCCCACTGCAGCCAGAGAGACATCCCCCCCTCTCCCCCTGCCTATGGTTCTCCTTTCTGTGTTTATAAAGGCCTGTTTAAACCTCATTTTTCTGAGGAATTGAGGTTGGAAATTTGAAAAGAACTGGAACACAGTAGCTAATTGTAAATAAATGTAATGGGAACATTGCTTTTGTCATAAAACTGCTTATATTCTCTCTTGTGAGAGGGAGGGTCTGTTACATGTTTGAAATATGTAAGAGGAGGGAAGGAAAGGCAGGCACATTTGCTAAAAATGTCAGGTTGATATAGCTTCTCAATAAATACTGTTTTCTTTCCTTTGCAGAATAACTTTTTATTAACTTAAATCACCTTATATTTCTAGCCATAATATTATGTAGAGAGTATTGGATTTACACGTAAATGCTACCCACTGCATACCTGAAATGTACAATACTTTACATTTGCCATATTTATATTAGTTTGCACATAGGTTTTGAAGGGTGAAGGTGGTTTAGGTGCAGAGTAAATGAATAGTGATTGAGAGTTTATCTTGCCTCAGCTTTAGGTATCAGGCTTCCAACAGCTGTTTTTCCTCGTCCTGTTAGATCTGCAGTGAGCACACTAACTGAACGTTATTACCAAGCTCTTGTGCTTTTCTACCTCTCCATGTTGATAGTCTTTCACTGAAAACTTTTCTCCCTCTCCCTACATGAAATCCAAATGTGAATTGCTTTAAAAGCGACCTTTTCATTTATTTGTACGTGTGTTTTAAGGAAGTGGAATCACACACCTCAAGCACAGGAGGAGCTGAAACAGAGCCAGATGGTCTTATATTCATTGGCAAGGAAGAGGACATAAAGAAGTCACAAAGAATAACAGCCAAAATCAATGGCAGAGAAATTGTTGTTTTCTACCATGAGGGAAAATTTCATGCTCTGGACTCTCGCTGCTACCGTAAGATATTTGCCTGTGTGATCTCGGTGTTGTTAGAATTAAGCATAAAATCTGCTGCATAAATTAATACGGTGTTCTGCCATGTTTCAGATGAAGGAGGCCCTTTATGTCGTGGAGAAATAGAGGTATGTAAACAAAATAAAAATAATGCAGAGGCATACAGTCCTGTGAAAACTCTAATTGATTTTTTCTAATGCCTTTATCTGAACATCATATGAAAAAACTCAGTCATATACATGTAACATCAGACAGCCGTACAACCAAATTGCCAAATGTACCTTTTGTCCTAGAAGATGACTTGCTATCTTTTCTTCTTCTCCTTCCTGCAGGATATCGATGGTCAAGCGTGTATTGTTTGTCCTTGGCATAAGTTTAGGATTACCTTGGAAACAGGAGAAGGATTATATGAAGGAATAAATCCTCTGGAACCAACACCAACACCAAAATGGCAATCAAAAGGAGTCAAACAAAGGATTCATAAGGTCACAATAGACAATGGAAATGTTTATGTGAGTCCTCCAGATTTGTCTGTGAGCTTTGACTCTGATTATTTTGCTGACAAGTACAAAAATGGTGGTGAACTAGCTATGGGAAAACAAAGCCACTCAGAAGCTGCAGAGTAGGTCATGGCCACACAGCAAAATCCTGGGGAATGCGAAAATGAAGAATCTCTTTTGGGAAATAAAAATGTACTGTGCCATGAAGATTGTCTCCAAATTAAATTCTAATGTTAATGTTATGTTAAAGCACTGAAATACATAGAAATGAGTAAGATAAGCCCTGCATTGTCAGAAATGTGCCTGATCTTGTGCTGAGGATTTTTTTTTTGCACTTACATTTCAAAAAATACTTAATTACAGCAGAGTGCCTCACAATACTTGATGTTTTGCTCGAACTATTTTAATTTTTAAGAGGGGATATCGTATAATACGGCTTATAAAACTACATAGTTTAAGGTAGATAGTCAGCTGTAAAGGTTATCTTTATATACTTAACAGTTTATATTTCTGATGCCTGTGGTAAAAATGACATGGAAATCTTCAACATTTGAGATATTTGTGTGATCTCTAGGTATTTATTTAGTGCCACAAAGGGAAGTACAGAACTTCAGCATATTTTGGTGCATTCTTTTATGCCAATTTGTGCATTACTTTCTTGAGCATATGGAAGTATTTATTATCCATCCTCTAACTGAACTCCTCTTGTTAGTTGATTGAATAATGTGGCAACGATTTGTTATATATAGCTTGTTCTTCCTGATTCTGTTGGCTAAAGTGAGAGCTGTTTGGTGTGATATGTGGACTAGTGGCTTTTGTTTGCTTGTTTTAACTTATTGTAACCACATTTTTGTACATTCATCTGAAAAAAATGTGCTTTCTGTATAGAGGTGTTTTTCTGTGTGTGTTCACTGTACAATATCAGATCTGCCCCAAAAATCCCTTCCGAGGAAGTTTCTTCCTGAGCTCTGCTGCACTCTAGGGTACTGGGTTCTGCTGTTCAGCCTGTGGAGTGCAGAGACACCCTGTGAACACGGAGCATCACAGAATCACTGAGGCTGAAAACACCCCTAAGTCCATTGAGTCCAGCTGTTAAATCAGCACTGCCCAGCCCACCACTAAACTTGTCCCAAACTGCCACATATGCACATCTTTCAATACACTGTCCTGCATGGCTGCAGTTCTTCAGTGCGGGTTTTTTGTGTGATTTGTTGTTTTTATGCAAAGTGTCATTCATGATCAGGTTCAGTTTGAAATGACTGCTCTTCATCTGTAAGTTTCTCTTGTGTTTGCAGCAGGCCTTGCTTTTAATGTGTCTCATGGGTAATTAGGTCTGTGTCAGCACTGTTGTTTGTACAAATGTGCTTAGAAGTAGTGAGGCAGAGGTAAGAGTCAAAGGAAAATTTGTGCCATAGTGATCACAATGAAAAAGCAAAGTACCTAATCAATTAATCTCACTACATCTAAATTGAGAGAACCTCCTCTACTCGTGCCTCCTCAACATCATTTTTGCTGATGGCAGGGGAAAGTGACACCTTAAATGTGCTGTTGAGCTGACCTACACCAGTTTCACATTTTATAAGACCTACAGCACAGAGATGCTTTTCTTGTCATCTTCCTCCTCCTTCTTGTCCTCTCCCTGGCCACTCAGCCAGCCAGTGCCAATGATCAGATGCAAATGCCTGCCTTCCATCAGGTGAATCACATCTTGGTTGTCTGCTAGAAAATGCTGCTGTGTACTGACTAGTTCTGTGATTTGTTGGGGTTTTTTATTACTATTTGTTTGCTTTTAAATGGATATGTCAACTTCTCCTTTTGAAGCCGTGGGGTAGATGGCAGGAAGGTGGAGCAGGTGCCTTGGGGGCTTGGGTGGTATCAAAGAATTGGAGAATGGAGAATTGTTGCCCTTCCCTCCCTCCTCACCCAGCTACCTGCACCTGTGATTAAACTTGACCACATTGTGTCCTAGTAAGGGACATGGGTCATGTAAAGGGAGAGCATTGCAAGACCTTCAGATACACCTGCATTAACTCATGTGATTGCTGAGACAGTATTTTTATTGACTTTTGAAGTAGTGCATTACTAGAAATTAACTCTTTAAATTAATAAAGATGCAGTTCAGTTTAAGAAAGTACTGACTGGACAATATGCTATTATCTGTATGATACTTAGAGAATAATGGAAATAAGAAGTTTTATTTGAAAGCTTCATGGACATATTCATACTACCAGAAGAGGGCTCTGGGTTTTGCAGAATTGCATTTACTGGTTAAAATTCATCAAAGTGTTTATTCATGGGCTTATGCTTAATCATATTGAATAAATGCAGCTGCATGTCCAGTCATAGGTAAATTGTTTTTCTCTGTACTTCTTAGGCACAATATCTACAAGCTTTTATGGTTGTTTTGCCTTTTTTTTTTTTTTTTAAAGTGTGCTTTCCCAGGAAGGTTGCATTAATTTAAAATCTAAAGTTTGCCCATTAGATTTTGTTCCCCTCGACTTTTCTGTTGATGATCACAGAAGGAGCAGAAAATTATTAACTTAGGCAGCTGTGAACAAAGCAGGGAAGGTTGGTGGGCTGTTGGCTTTTTATTTTGTTTTACTCTTTCCTCTTTTCCCTTTTTCCTTTCTTTTTTTATTTTTTTCTCTTTTTTCTTTTTTTTTCTTTTCTCTTTTTTCTCTTTTTCTTTTTTCTTTTTTCTTTTCTCTTTTTTTCTTTTTTCCTATTTTGACAGCAAAGAGCAAAGCCTTCAACATGTTAAAGTCACTACCTTTAAAAAAGTACATGGACTATTTTGAGCTTTGAAGTGCTAGACTATGCACCTAATTTGAAAACCATTTAAATATTTAATGTCCTATAGTTGAACATTCTTATCTTTCCAGCCCTTTCTAGGTTCCTAGTTATACTGGTGAGAGTGCATGAAGACATGGAAAGCACAGGGAGAGAGACGACGAGTGTTTACCTCAAGGCAGTGATGCTAAGCTGGCATTTAAGCCACAATGAAGGGACTGAAGGAGTGAGAAGCTGTGGGCAAGAGGTCAGTGAGCCAGTGACTGGATAATTACCGTGTTAATGACAGCGATCAACCCAGTCACTGCGGAAGAGTGTTTTGTTTGTTTGCGGGGAGAGAGGTTTAGTTTAATTTGACAAATGCCAGCTGTTTTTCATCACGGATCAGGCAGGCAGGGTTCAGAGAAATACATTCTATCCTTTGGAATGAAATATTTTATGATGATTCTGCAAACTCTATAATGAGCAAGCAGCTTGAAGACAATAAATAAGTAATATTTATGCTATTATGGAAGCACTTTTTCGAGAAAGACAGGTGAAAACTATGTAGCAGTTTGAAGTGCAGCATGAGCCTTGACCTGATGTGCCTGCACTGCAAACCTTGATTAGACAGTATTGACTGTAGGTCTGGGTGCTGTCCTTTTCCTTCAATTTGTAGTGCCTTGTTTTGCAATGCTCCCCTGGCTGCACTCAGTGTTGTATATTAAATTAAGGACCCCTTCAATGTAAAACGTGCTGTTAAGTTGTGACTGGGAAGTTCATTATGGAGCATATGACTTGGAAGAGAGCAGTCTGCAGGGTGGCAGAGCACAGGGAGAGAAAATGTTCATTCTGTAGGAAAGCAATGTTAAAAACAGTCTTTCACCATTGAAGCCCTTTTCAATGGCTTTGTGCAGTTCATAATTTCATGCTTAATATTGGAATGAAATCAGTTGTGACTTTTGCATCTCTGGTTTCTGAAATGATCAGAAGGATCTCGTGTGGTTGCCTTGCTGGTGGTACAAACACTGTGAGAGTCAGCCCTCACTGACTCCCACCACTCTGCCCCACTGGCTTGGCAGCTGCTTTCCAAGGTTACTGGGGGAAGCAGGAGATGGGGAATGGAAATAACAGCAGTGGGGAGGCACTTCAGCCCCTGTGTGTGTGTGGGGAGGGTCCCTTCGCTGACAGAGCCCTGCGAGAGCTGCGGCCGCAGCAGACCCGACCCCTGGGGGCTCCCCCACCCCGGCTGCACCTCAGGGGTCTGGGGTCCATGGTTTTCATGGTCCTTGGGCCAGCAAATTCAGCCAGCTCCACCAGCAGGTGAGCAGGCATCCTGCTGAGAGAGGCAGGAGGAATCAGTGAGGCTTAAGCGGGTGTGATAAATTGGGTCAGTCCTTCAAACTCTATTCTGCAAACATTGTTTCTGATGTGGCATTTATTCATGCAAACCCATGGATTTCGTTAAGTGAATTTTCTAGCTGGATGAAGAATTGAGCACAGTTTTCAGCCTCTGCCATCTATAAATTATTAAAGCAGACTAGAAATGAAAGTGACAGTTTTGCCTGTAGGTAAAAAAAACCTGGAAAATCAGTGATGTCCTAATTAGCCCATTTGTGACTCTTCCTCCATGAGATGAAGACAGTTCCTTGATTGTTGTAGTTGTGATGTTTGAACAGTGGAATTGTTCTCCTGAGAGATGTCAGAGAGGTATGGTTTATTATTGCAAACCATAGTAGTTAGAACTCCAAGACTTATAGAGGAAAGATGACTCCAGAAATAATTAATAGCAATAGTAATAATTAATAATAAAAATTCTACTTGAAAGTAGAATATGTGTTATTGTTAAAACAAACAAACAAAAACTTATAATTCGTTTAACTGTTCAAATTAAGATTAATTTTTGCTGCAGCTGTGACTAAGGACCCAGATAGAGCAGAGATTACCAGTAAAGGTGATCCCTTTTTATTAAGACAGTCATTGCGGTGGAAAAAGTGGTGAAATTTTTGTCCCTACTGAAGTAGGTCTGTTGCACCTGAAGCTTTTCTGATTTTTTTAATGTGTATATGTGAGTTGTTTAATGAAAGGTTTCACCTCTGCACATATATGTTCTTCCTTGATTTCAATTAACATCTAAGATTCACACTCAAGAGAAAACTATTTTTATTACAGTGTGTGCTGAACATCTCTCTCCCTCTCCCTCCCTCCTCCCTCCCAAAAAAAAGTTTACATGTGTATTTGTCACAGGTTGCTCCAGGTAAAACTGCATACTTGTGTAGCTTTGTTTTGGCCCAGGAAAGCACAGAAGAGCAGTGAAATGATGGCCTCCCTTATATTCATTATAAGGCCTTGGGTATTCCTGGCATGGTGCTGGCTCAGCACTCAGAAGACCAGCACGCTGTCATCTGAATTGGAGAAGCCATGGATGATCAGGATCAGCAACACTTCCCAGGAGGCTGTGTCACCTTGCAGTGCTCATGGTATTTTTCATGAGACTCAGCACTGAAAGAATACCTGAAGCCAACAATAAGTTTGGAGGTGCAGGTGTTCACACCAATTTTCATTATCAATTTTCTTGAGATAAGCAGAACAGAAGTTTGATATTAACTAAGTGGATATGAAAGGTCCTGCACCTGGATCAGGGCAATGCCAGCACAAATACAGGCAGGGCAGAGAATGGGTGGAGAGCAGCCCTGAGGAGAAGGACTTGGGGTGTTGGCAGATGAGAAGCTCAAGATGAGCTGGCACTGAGCTCAGACAACCAAGAAAGCCAAAAATATCCTGGAGCAGAAAAAGCAGTGTGGGCAGCAGGTTGAGGGAGGTGATCCTACAGCTCCACTCAGGTGAGACCCTACCTGCAGTGCTGCATCCAGCTCTGGCCCACTGTAGTGGGATGGAGACCTCTTGGAGAAAGTCCAGAGAGGGTTGTGAAAATGATCTGAGGCTGGAGCACCTCTGCTATGGAAACAGGCTGAGAGAGCTGGGGTGGTTCAGCCTGGAGAAGAGAAGGTTCTGGGGAGATTTTAAGAGTCCCTTCCAGTCTGTAAAGGTACTGAGAGCTGGAGAGAGAGTTGAGAGGGGGCCTTTTGACAAGGACCTGGAGTGACAGGACAAGGGGGAATTGCTTCAAACTGACAGGGGCCAGGTTTAGATTAGGCATTGGAAAGAAATTCTTCCCAGTGAGAGGGTGAGCCCCAGACACAAGTTACCCAGAGAAGCTGTGGCTGCCCCACCCCTAAAAATGTTCAAGACCAGCATGGGTGGGGCTTTGTATGAGCAGGGTGACATCCCTGCCCATGGCAGTGATGCTGGAACTAGACACACTTAAAGTGTCCCTTCCAACCCAAACCATTCTGTGATTTTATGATTTTATGTGGTGTGATACTCTAGTTACTTTTTCCGGTTTTTTTTAATAGCTGATAGCTGTGAAACTGAAGCAGAAATAAACATTTGAAATGTTTTGGTACAGGGTATTATTCTTCTATTAAAAAAGTGAAATGCTCTAAATGAAACAGTAAAAATACTAAATATGGTTTTGGCATTTACCCAAACAACCTCTCCATACCTCCCTACTGCAAAACAAAAACAAGAAGGAACCCAAAATTTCCCTCAGGCTAAAAAAAATAAATCTTGGCTTCTTGTCTTTTGAAGTTCAAATGGGACAAAACCAGAGCTGTTCTAAATTCCCTTCCTGAGATGACACATGGTGGCTGCCCCTTGCACAGGGCAGCTGTTGTGCTCTCCCACAGCTGTGACATATTTACCCTTTCCTTACCTCTGTAAAGCAGCTTGTCAGAAAGCTCCTGAGCCCTCCCTGCCCCTGGCTCTGCAGAGCTCACCTGGAGCAGGTGTGGCTTGGTCCACTAAGTCTCAGATTTGCTTGACAGCCTGTGCCTAAAGGGTTCCTATTATCAGCAGGTTCAGCTGGAAACACAGGTTTACAGTCCTTGGCCTTGTGGAGTGTACAATAACAAAGGAACAAAGCACCCATAGAGACACTTTATGGGGTTTTATCTGTATTGTGTCCAGAAGTGAGTGTTCCCCAGACCTCAGGTAGTGTACCCTGCAGGCATTCCTGTTAAGGGCGTGTGCATGTGTTCTGTGTGTGTGTTCCATTCAGAAGCTGCCTGCAACTTAATGAGGCCTGTTGGTCCAGTCTCCAACAACATTTTAATGCACTTTTGCAGGCTGATGTGCACCAAATCCAAGCATCTCAGCTCCCTTATCTCTGGAATGCATCAATTATGTGAGTGCACAGGCAGTTCCTCCTTCCTGTTCCATCTTAGGAAAAACCACATTGCCCATCACAGATGGTGGGGGAGAAGAAGAAGGAATATCTTTTGTTGCTGTGACACCCCTCCAAGTCCCTTTCTATAGGAGTTGCAGGTGAGAAGAATATAAGTTTATTTAGACAGAGTTGTTCCACCTGAAATATAAATAAATAAATAAATAAATAAATAAATAAGCAGCTTCACAAAAGCTTTGTGTTAGGTTTTAAACACCTGGATGACATGCTCATCTCTATACCTCAGGAGCGATATAAACTTTAGTTAAGAATGAATACTGCTAACAAAAATCACTGTCAAGATTTTTTCATGTATCACCCATCCCCAAGTTTCCTTGCAGCCAGAGAAATGGAACAGTGGATGGCAAGCTGCCTGACAACCAGCAGAATTCAGGCCTTTATTTCAAAGGGGAGGAAGTGAGTATCTAAAACAAGCTTCCTTCTCTCCTTGTAAGATCTTTTCTAGCCCACCAGCTCTTGACAGCTTGCAGATCTGAGCTGACTGCAGCTGTGTCCCATCCTGCTGAGTGTGGGGCATGTGTGATACTTACTGCCAGTATGGGATATTGGCATGACACTCTGTGGTACCTGGGAATGCATCCTAGTCACAGGCTTATTTTATTTAGTATTAAGGGAGCTATGGTTATGCATACATAAATTAGTCAAGGTTTCTGAGTAAACAAAGCTCTGTCTCCCAGGAGGCAGTGAATGGTGAATTGTAAATGAGGTATCTGCAAGGTGCTGTCTTCCTTCAGAAGTTCATCCCTTTCAGAGCTTGGTAATCCAGGTTCCAACAGTAAAAATAGAAGCCTTAGAGTTAGGAGTATTACAGCACCTGTAAATCAATGGTGCAGCAGAGCTGCTGCCTCCTGTCAGTTTCAAATAGGCAGCTGCCCATGGGCAACTTCTGCCTTGCTGATCCTGTGCTCCTGTTCCCTCCGGGTGGTTGAGGAGTTGCTTGTGGCCAATCTCCTCCTTCTCAAGTGGCTGCTGGCCCTTTGTCCAGGACAGTGGCCACAATGCAGCCACCAGCCGGGACACCTCCAGCAACCCAGCCATCTGAATGGGGCCAAACCTGCCGAGCCCAGCCTGCTGGATGAGGCCTCCTATTGAAAGCCATGATGGAGGTGGTGGAGAAGGTGTGTCTGGACCAGCCAGCTGCAGCCCTCCAGACCAGAGTCTGGGTGCTCAGAAGTCCCTGGCAGCTACTTCTCTGCAACAGATGCTGGCAGGGAAGCTGCTGGAGGACCTGCTCTGCATCCACAGCCTTCTGTGCAGGCAGCTGCTTCACAACTTTTCAGGCATTTGGACTGAGAGCAAGGCTTTGATGTGTGCAGGTGAAGGTGCTGGTGGAGCTTCTGGTTGAAAACTATGTGGGGAGGAGATGGTTGACCTCTCCTGCCCACCAGTTGAGGGAACCCCTGTGGCAGTGACAGGTACAAGGAGGAGCTAGAGTGTTGTCATAGCCTGAGGCTTGGGTTTCCAGAAACCTCAAAGTCAAGAAGACAACGGATGAAGGGCTCTGGGCGGGTTTTGCTTCAGGTGTTCTTGGCTTCCAAAAAGATACTGCTGCACACACTTGTACTTTGTAAACAAGCATTTGGAAGAGCGAAGCAGAACAGCAAAACAGGTGGGATTACCAGGCAAAATCCTGGATGGATGCGCTCCCCTCTCTGCCAGACATCCTTAAAGAAGATGGGGGAGACACAGGGGTGAAATCCAAAAAAAAAAAAAAAGCAGGTCAGCTCCACAAATACTAGAATAAGGTGTCTTAGGCAGTGAGGTGTTTTTCTGCTGTGCCTCCTGGAACCAGCCCATCTCTTGAGTTTATGGGATTCCTCCTGCCACTGAAATAATTTATACCCAAAATTAATAATTATTAAATAATCAAATAATATTAAATAATATTAAATAATTATTAAATAATAAGAATACCCAAAAGATAATATAATATAATATAATATAATA
>JAODKT010000175.1:92103-108874 GCA_027576195.1 Cossypha heuglini | reverse complement strand
ATAATATAACCCCAAATGGGAGGTTTTTTCTCAAGTGTATTAGGAATGTGTTTAATCAAATTCCAAAATTTTCTCTAGAAAAACAGAGAAAGTGTAGCTGCCAACTTCAGAGGGTTTTTGCTCAGCTCTTATTTCTTCAGAGCTTCATCCAGTCTGTTTTGGGGTGGGTGGACTGTGCAAGATGCGAATGATGGAAACCATCATCATCTCTGCAGAACTGAGGTGGTGTTTTGGCAATTGGTCACTTACACCTCCAGGCTGTCTCCTGCCGAGTGTTAGCACCAAAGTGCCTGGTTTAGGCACCTCCAACTTTGCTTCCAAACACCCCTGAGAATGTGGCAGAGTCCCCGGTAGGTGTGGAATGGCAGATGAGCCTTTCGGAGGAAAGGAGCTAAACTGAGCTCTCTTTGGTTAAAAATAAGTACTGACTGCAGTGAATATTGGCTTTCTCTGCCCAATCACCTTGTGGGGTGGTCAGGTTTGCAGCGTCCCTCCAGGAAAATGAAAATCAAAGGCAAACAGAAATATTGGAGGCCAGGGAAAATGAGATGGAATATTGGCCAGGAAAGGAGGAAGAGAGATGAAGGGGACAGAAAAAATGCAGGAGGATCCAGCAGGTCAAGAAGTCAGTTGTATCCTGGGCTCAGCTGCCTGTCTTTCCCAATTCTAAATGCTGCTCTAAGTCAGAATGACAGGGAGGTGGGTCATGGGGTGTTAGGCTGGATATCAGGAAAAGGTTTCTCATCCAGGGATTGGTTGAGCACTAGAACAAGCTCCCCAGGGAAGTAGTCAAGAAGCATTTGGACATGGTGGGATTCATGAAGCTGTGCTGTGCAGGGCCAGGAACTAGACTTCAAGATCCTGATGGATCCAAATCAGGACATTTTATGATTCTAATTTAGCCCAAATCCCTGGCAAGGGCCAGTGAAGAGCAGCACTGCATTTCTTTCCACTGTGTGTGGAAAGAGATCCATGGCCCCACACCCTCCTCCCTGAGTCCTGCTGTGTGGCACAGCAGCACCTCTGCACATGGCACTGGCTCCACGGGCATCACCCACAGGGAGAAGGTGCCAGAGCCATCCCATCACCAAAGCCAGCACTAGCTCTCTTCTGGGCTGTACTGACCCTGCCGGGGTGAGTTCCTGGTCTCAAAGAGCACTGGCCTGGTGAGGAGCCAGGTCAGAACCCTAAACTTCAGCAGAATGGACAAAGGTGTACAAAGAATTAGTGGGTGAGATGTGTTGGGATCTGTCCTTAGGAGCAGAGGACCTGATCAGACCTGGCAACTCTTTAAAGAGACTTTTCTTGAAGCAGAAGATTTTTCCTAGCTGATGTGTAAGGAACTAAGTAAAGTGGGCAGGAAACCACCACAGATAAACAGGGATCTGCTCCTGAAACTGAGGAGTAAGAGGAACACACTGCCAGTGGGAGCACGGACTGGTAACCTGGGGAGAGTACAGGGATACTGTTTGGAAATACAAGGATGGGATTAGGAAAGCCAGGGCAAAAATGAAACAAGACTTGAAAAGGGGTATGAGGAGCAGCAAGAAGGGATTCTATAAGGACATCAGTTGGAAAAAAAGGCCAAGGACAGTGTACCCCCAATAAATGAGAACTGGTGACAGCAGATATGGAGAAGGATGGGGTACTCACTGATTTCTTTGCCTCGGAGTTGTGACCATCAGGTTTCCTGTGTCTCTTGATTCCCTGAGACTGCAGGTGGGGGTTGGAGAAGTGAAATCACCCCCATTGTCAGTGAAGAGCAGGTTCCAGAGCACCTGATGGAACTGAATGGGCACAAGCCTGTGGGACCTGGTGAGATGCATTTCAATGCCTTGAGGGATGATATTGTTGCCAGGACACTTGTTTGCCAAGTCACAGCAGTCAGGCAAAGTCCCCAGTGACTGTGAAAATGAAAGCACCATTCCCATCTTTAAACAAGGGATGAAGGAAAACCCAGAGGACTGCTGACCAATCTGGTGGCCTTCTGTGATGTGGTGACTGCAATGGCTGACAAGGGAAGACCGACTGGTGTCATATACCTAAACTTCTGTAAGGCCTTTGACACAGTCCCACGTGACATCCTCCTGTCCCCATTAGGGAGACATGCACTAAGGTGGACTGCTGGATGGATGGGGAATTGGCTAGTGAATGCAGGCAGGGAGTTGTGGCCAATGGCCCCTTGTCCAGTGCAGGCTGAGGACAAGTGGTGTTCCTCAAGGCTGTGTCCTGGGGCCCCTGCTCTTTGTTGTTTTTATTGATGGCACCAGACAGTGGGATTTAGTGGACCCTCAGCGCTTTTGCAGATGACACCAAGCTGGTTGGTGCAGCTGACACAACGGAAGGATGGGATCCATCCAGAGGCACTTGGACAAACCTGAGCAGTGGGCCCATGACAACCTCATGACGTCCAACAAAGCCAGGTCAGAGCAATCCCAGGTGTGAGCACAGGCCTGGGGAAGAAACCCTTGGGAGCAGCTGGTGTATGCTGGTGGATGAAAGGCTGGACATGAATAACCTGTTTACAAAGACACCTTTATTTATGTCCTTCCATCAGAAGTCATTTCTCGCACCACATAGAGAAAAGGCCCTAAGCAGCCAAACACCTCTGAGAGAGCCTTCCCCTCTGGAGTAAGCAATACGAGGCTGCAGGATAATGCAAGAGGCTACAAGGCTAAATAAAGTGAATTTCTTAAAGCAGTAAACACAACATTCAAATCCATGAAGAGCATCCACTTATCACACACTGTTCATCCTCTCTTGCTGCCTTGATGGCTGCTTCTGTGTTTTCAGGTATGCAGACAGAAAAGGAGGCTGAAAACTAGAAAACAGCAGTGAAATTGTAACAGAAAGGAAAACAAGAAAATAGAAATCAGGAAAGTAAATAAAAAAGGAAACAGCCAGATTGAAAGACTAGGTCTGAACTGGATCTGTGAATTTTAGTAAATTGAAGGGTTTTCTTAAATATTTTTTTAAAATTTGAAATAGTCATCCAACAGCAGATATTTAACACCCGTATAATGAAAGTTAATTAACAATGCACTATGTCTTTTGATTCCGGAAAAGTGCAATTGTATAAAAAGGGTTAGAAGGCAACTTCAAATAGGAAACTTATTCCTGATGAAGATCCATTTATGATTCATTGAGATCTTACAACTTTGATGAGTGAATAACTTATCATGACTTATGCATAGAGACTATGCAGATATTTGTATATCTAGGTATATTTTTTCTTTAATTTTCTTTTCTTAAAATGGTTATTAACTCATCTGTTTTGCTGACATTATTAGATAATTTTCATTTACATTAGCAGATTAACATTTTTTGCACTCCTATTATATGTTTTAAGTAAGAAAAAGTAGAAACAGGATTTTAGTTATAAAAACTAGAAGCTTCTACATTACTGAAAAAGTATGTAGGCAGGCAAAGGGCAGAGCTTGTGCAGGAGCAGGTTAAGTAGTTTGAAGCACTTCTCCCTGTAAAATTCACGTGCTGGATCACTCAGTTTTAAAGAGATTATCTGGGGGATCATAAGGTGGATTAAAATAGCTCAGAACTTTCAAAACATGCTGAGTGTATTCCATCTCTTCCCTGGCCCCAACTATCAGCAGCATCTCTGGCCAGGGTGGTGTTTTTCTGAGTGCCCTGTAGGAGAGAGCACCCAGCGGCAGAGATTTGTCAAAGGGGTTTGATCAGTGTGTGTGGCCAGGCTGTCCCGGGGGGATCTTACCCTGCTCTCTGCTGAGGGTCATGTGCCACTTCCCCTTTCTTTGTGGTGCTTGCTCCATGCCCGCCTCTCCCTGCAGCTCAGCCTCAGCACAAGCCCAAGTCAACAAGCCTCGGGGAGGGGAACCAGGGCAGGCTGGGGTGGGGGTGATGCTTCTCTGTGTGACATAATGGTCTGTGTCCACTTTTCTAAAACAGCAGAAACAGCATATAAACCAGTTTTTTTTTATCCATTGACCTTCATTCTAATGCAATTTGTAACTCTTGCTAAACTACAACATGAGAATTGCAGGGTGCAACTCTGCATCTACAGTTGGGGATTTTCACCAGTGTGAGTGGGATTTCCTCTTCTGCATGACGTTTTTGATTTCAGCCCTTCACCTCAGAAGCAGGTTGGGGCATTTAGGCACCAGGTGGGTCCCCTTCTCATGGGACAGAAATTTGTTCTTTCACTGCCAAAGGCAGCAAGCTTACCAGGCAGTTCTTGGGTAGGAAAGCTTGCAGCAGCAGACCTGGCTTTTGTTTTCCTCATCACATCCTCACAGGGTTAACAGCTTTCCATGGCTTGCATGTTGCTTGCACAGTTCTGTTCTGCCACAAACTGGATCTGGTTTTAAATTTAGAAGTGACATTTTTCTTTCTCCTTCTCCTCTCCCCAGATAATTTCCCACTCCCTTCATAATTTTCAGTATTGCGCTGATGCCTTTTCCTGGCCCTAAAATTAAGGCCCAGATGCTGTTAAAGGATAAAGAGTTTTTACTTGGGTATTTAATAAAGATTTTTAAGGTGTGACACTTGGTGAGGGTGGAAAATACTGAAATGCGCACACACTGTAAATCGCATATACAATTTTTTAGACCTTGCAAATTAGCATATCTGGAGCATCTATTAGATGCTCTAATGAGAGGTTTGAATGAATAGCATGATATCTCTTTATCCTGATGTATTGCCCCTTGGAAGGGCTTAATCCTAGTCTACAGGATGTGTTTTAGAAAGGACCTTGTTTTCTCAAGACAGAGTGGGACTTTCCAGCCTCCAATTGTGATGCCTTTGGGATGTTTGGTCTTCTGGCCTGATAGAATACCAGGACTGTGCTAAATTATCAGATTTAAAGAATTAGAATTGTGCATGCCAAGGGCACTGAGTATACATAAAAGGCACATAAAAGAAAAGGCAAAAAAATCATCATGGCTTTAGCACTGGTGTTACTTGATCTGATACATTACGACTAGAAAAAAGAAGTAGTAAAAACAGATGTTAATAAATGGATGGGATTAGCTAAAATTTTTGAAAACAGTCATCAGAAACTGTGGCAAGAAAAAAAAAAGAATTGTGTCTCGGGTCTGTGTATCATAGGAGGCCACCAATATATTAAAAAGCTCCTTTAGCAGGGCCTGGGTAAAGCCAAAGTGGTGGGAGCAGCTACCACTCCTGGTGAGATAACACAGTCTACTACAGAAAATGAGATCCAGGGGTAAACACAGTCTGTTGGGAAGCTGTTGGAAAGGCTCCAGTGGACTCCAGCATCCCTGGCTTCTGGAGGAAGGGTGGTAAGTATGCCAATAAAGGGGGTCGTGTGGGCATAATAATCCTCTTGCACTTTCAAAAAGCCTTTGAGAAGCTTTTTGCAAAGCTTATTAAACTTCGTAAAGAAAATAAGTTGCCACAAGATTGGATGAGAGCTTGGTTCTGGATTTGAAAGCTGTTATAAGAAGAGGAAGTGAGGGACAGGGCTTAGTTGTCACTCTCCAGGAAGGAGGAGATTTATGCAGTCAGGGGATAATTCAGGTCAGAATGGACCTATGGAGGTCATCTAACCCAGCCTCCTCTCCAAGCATGTCTAAAGGGCTAAGGTTATGCAAGGACTTCTCCAGTGAAACTTGACTATGTCCAGGGAAAGTCATTCAACAACTTGATACAAAAGCCTTAGAATTTGAACTGTTTTCCCTTGATGCCTCCATTTGTGACCTCTAGAAAGCAGTCAACAGTTGGGCTGAGTGAAACCTGTTGGGGTGGAGAGACATTGGGCCCTGGCTGTCAGTGCCTGTGCCATCCCTGAAACAGACTTGAATATGCAGGGTGGGGTTGAACTTGGTGGTCCTTAAGGTCCTTTTCAACTCAAACCATTCTGTGATTTATGTGTGGAAGTTCGAAAAAATTGCTTCCAAGTTTGAGCAACACAACATGATTTTTCTGGAACGGTAATGTTGAAAAATACTACTAGTCCTGAACACTGTCCCTCCGTTCATTTCCCACACACAGATGGCTTTTGTTGGTGGGGATGTGGCAGATGGCTACAACAACAGAAAAACCCCTTTTTGTTTGCTGGTGCTTTGTCTGAGCAGGGGGTCTTGGCTGGCAGTTCCTAGCTGTGTCTAGTCTGCACAAGCACCAATAAAGCCAAGCCTATCACAGGATATTTTTTTGCAGTATTGGGAAGAAACAGCTCTATAAGGCAAAGTGTATTACTGTTGTTTGGAATTATATTCTATCTTTGGAAAAAAAACCCAAACACCTGGAAATTTACCTGTCCTAGAACAACACATTTTCTCTTGCACCTGAAGCTGACTACATCAGAATCAGCAGCAGCTTTGGCAGTGTGCAGATTCAGCTAATGAGCAGGTTTGGCAACGACTTTGACTTCAAGTCACTGTCCTGAAAATATAGGCTGGATAATTCTGCATGGATCAATGCAAGCAAGGGTACAGCTTCCACAAGGGAAAAATTCTCCTCCTAGACTTGCCTGCACTTATCTCCCTGCACTGGCAGATATGGTTCCCCTTTGTCATTAAGGATTGTGTATTTGTTTTCAGTGCCTTATCTGAGGTACTCACCGGAAAGTTACAGAGGAAACGGTTTAAAAAGGAAAAAGTTCTAGCGCAAACTACACAAAACCAGATATGTGATTGTTTCCTGGACCCTGTCAAAGGCTCCCTTTTCTGCAGTTTAGTCTTTGTTTGCAGCAGCAGTGGCAAATGCCTGCTGGCTGAAAGGTTTGCTGATCACAGGATATTCAACTTTACGATTGCTGAACAGAGAACAGTCAAGCAATCCTCTGTAATCCTCTCAGTTAAACAATCTTTCAGGCTTTCCCTTGCAGTGCCCATGTAACTTACAGAATGCATCTAGGGTAGGGGTGCCAAGCCACTTCCCTATCCGTGGTATTTGTTATCCTGCCAAAGTGAACTAATTCCCTTTCCTGTTTTGTTTGATTGTTTGTTTGTTTATTTGAAATGTATTGCACAATTTCTGAGCAATGCAAGCAAAAATGGGATTATGGACCTACTTTGACAGGAGAACAGACAGCATTCTAGTCCAATTTTAATGCTTCCTTCTAAAATACTGTTTTCAGTCTTCTGATTGTGAGAAAAAAGTCATCAAAAGAGCTCAGTGTATTTTAGTATGTAAGCTTTAAGTGTTGTTCATCAGCTGAGAGGAGTCTCACATCCATCCATCTACACATGTTGGCAAAGCTTATATTTCTGTCAGTCCCAAGTAGTTTCCCAGGTGGTTGAAGGAAGAAGTGAGAGGAAAAAAAAGTGTTTTCTGTGATCCTCCATCTCAGTTGGTACTCCTACCCTTGGCACATCTCGGCAGGACTAGGTCTGCAGCAATGAATAAGCTATGTTAATTGGAGTTTGGGTTAATTGGGTCACTCCTCTTTAGTGTTGCTGTATTTATCAGTCTGTTTTTTCATGGTGTTACAACTATCTATATGTGTGTCCACATCTGCTTATGTATACATGTTGTATTTATAAGATGCATTCATGTATTTTAAACATCTGTTTACATAAATCGGTGTATGCATATTTGTGTCTGTATATTCGTATGCACATTTATTTATGTATTTAGCTATTTATGCATTTAGCTATATGAGGTCAGGCCCATTAGTGATGTGAAGGACTCTTCTCCCAAGGTTTCCTCATTTTCGATGGGTAGATCACTACAAGTGCAAACTTGAGAATTGCAAGAGATTTTCAGTGACTTTTAAAAAGTACATGAATAGTCATGGTTACAAAAATTTGAGTGCTCTGTTGACTCACATCATCATATACCCACTGTTTGGACACCACTGAGGCTTTGGATATGGAGGGTGATACATCACAGTCAGAGGATCATCTGGGGAAAAAAACAGTGGTCTCCAGTGATACTTTTTAAAACTTACCTCAGAAACATGTATTCTAACTTTTTATGCAGCAGGAAACAAAACCACAACCTCCACTTGTCATTTGTCTTTTAGTTTTCTAAAGCAAAGCTAGATTGAAAAGCAGAAGCTAGAATGGGATAAAGACAAACAGGTTGGTAAATTATCTGTTGTTTTGTTCTTTGGGTTTTTTCTTCTTAAGTAGTTCCTATAGAATTTACAATAAAAATAAAAATAGTTAATTAGCATTCATTACCAGATAATAATACTTATGTTTTATTAAAATGATTTTGCCGTTCAATACTATATCAGTATAAAACTTTTGTAGTGACATCAAATGGCATCTCCTACATTTGCAAAGAGGGGAATAGTACTTTTCTCAAAGTATGGATTGTTCCAAGCAAATTGTATTCATTATTCTGTTGATAATCGTATCAAGTCCTGTTTTGAATGAGTTCTTGCTCGTGGGATTAACAACAGCATGTGTTCACATAACAGAGAGTATTGTGTATCATCTAGTGTGCCTAAAATATTTTATTCTGTTTTTTTAAATATATTTTTGTGTATACAGTGGTATGTGACAGCAAATGGTATTTTTAGAAGGGATTTGGTATATTTCCCGTGTAACCTCTGTAGATGACCCTGCACTGGGGGCTGGACTAGGTGATCTTCAGAGGTCCCTTGCTACCTAAACCATTCTGTGATTCCGTGATTTGTGTTTGTTTTACTGTAATGTGAGACCATCGTTTTGGAAAACTGTGCTCCAGCGCCTTTCCCTGCCCCTGCTCACCTGGCTGCACCTGCCCTCGGCTCGTCATCTCGCTCTGCCCATCGCCTCTGGGCTGCCTGACGTCAGGGAGCGCTGCCCGTGACCGCCCGGCCGGGGCTGCCGCGCCTGCAGCGGCCCCGGAGCGCGGCCACCGCAGCCTGGCTGGTCCCGCTGCTGCTCATCCCCGTCCTGCTGCTGCTCCCGATCCTGCTGCTGCTGATCCTGATCCTGCTGCTGCTCCCGATCCTGCTGCTGCTGCTCCCGATCCTGCCCCCGATCCCGCTGCTGCTGCAGCTCCGTGCGGCCGCAGTCCATCGCCCGGAACAGCCAACCCCGAATTATCCAGGCTGGCCAGGGCCGCGGGAATGCGGCAGCAGCCCCCGAGGTCACCGCAGCGAGACTGAGCGCGGGCACCAAGGAAAAACAAGACAAGCCCGCCGGGATTTGCAATGAAAGCAGCCTTTCCAGGTTTCTTTTCCGCTTTGCTCCCACCCTGCTGTTGGATTACAGATCATGTATGTGTTTTGCAGTTGATTACTGTAGGGTGTTAAAATCTAGGGAGGGGAGAGGATTCAGAAGGATTAATATGTTAGTTATGATTAAAGGGGATTTTATTTTCTTTCGCCTTATCCCTGACCTTCATCTTTGTTAACACAACTTTGTCTCTATTATTTTTATTTTAGGTCGGTTAACATTGTAGCTTTTGGGAATGAAAGAGATGGTTTTTCTGAGGACAATCAGCAGCCCACCCTGATCTGGAGCTATCTCAGGAGAAGTGCCCTCATTTCCCAGATCGACAGCAGCTTGTCTGCCAGTCACGTTGGAAACCCAGTTTTTACTGAGTATCAAGCCTGCGTATTTGGAAATGTCAGACTGGTGGTACACGACTGTCCTGTCTGGGTAAGAGATCCATCTCAGTCTTTTTAACTGCACTTAACAGCGTGAACAGTTTTTGTGAAATGAAATAATATTCTAATTTTAAACGATTTGCATTGTCGTGGGATTTGATTAGTAGTTTTATTATTGCATATAGTAAAAAAAAACCTTATAAACTGTAACCAGGCAATTGTGGGAAAACAAAATCAAAGGTGATGCAAAAAGGTTCTCATAAACAAGCCCCTGCTAGCCTCCTCTGTAAGAAGATGGTTTTTTTTCAACTGTGTTGCTTAGTGGAAATTTTGTGAAAGGTAATCCAGAGGTAAACAAGAATGCCTTCTTTGTGACACTGCATCATAAGCTCTCTCTCCAAACATTTGCCAACAATAAAATGAAATTTTATTTTTCTGCAAAAAAAGGACAGTAAGTTTTCCAGCTGTGAAAAATGACAGATTAAAAGATCTGATAGCTTTCAAAATACAATATAGGGAGTAACTTTACTTCTCTTACAAAGAATAATCATGTGGTAACATTATTACCTTTATCTGATGGTAAATAAAAAAGATTTTGGCACTGTTGCGAGTTGTCAGCATTTTTGTTAGTAAATGAGAAAACTTAGTTTTGAGTGTGAACAGATCAGTGATTATGTAAGAAATGATACTGATAATCTAAATTAAAACATATTTAATGACTACTTAGTAGCCTTAAAAAACCCCCTTATCTTAACAGCTTTTAGAAATTAAATCAATAATCAGTTTCAGCTTCATAACTCCATCCTTTAGGTGATTTTTGTACTCCTGTATGGGAAACCTTTCAGAGAACCTGCAGGAACCATAACAGCTCCATGAAATACATGATCAGAAGCCGACAATCTTAAAACTAAACAATCCAGTTTGGCTGTCCTGCTGTTCTTTATATTTTCCGCCGGCTGTGCTTATGGACAGCAGTCCAGAGGGACTGGGGGATCCTGTTTCTGATCTGTGAAACTGCATGTGACCTGCACGTGCAGTTTGCTGGAGTCACTGGAGCATAGCAAAGAGTAAAATCTCCTGAATATAAATGAAGTCTGTACGACTTCAAAGGCTGCTTCAGAGGGATGGAGGATGGTAAGGGAGGTGGGAAGGCAAGTGGGGGTAGCTGGAGAAGAGGAAGGAAGGAAACAGATTGGAGGCAGAGTTGATGTGTTTTTACATTGCTTTAATTGCATTCAGCCTTCTGCAAAACAAGGTTGTTCAGTTCTGGAGACCTTGTAATTTCTGCCCTTCAAAGCTAGCTTGTTATTGTCTGAGTCCTTGCATTTCTGAGGCCTCAGGTTTTTTTCCCTCTATCAGCTAAAGGAGGCAGGAGATATATTACTGAGAATGTTGAGGACAAATTAGCATTTTTCTCTTCATAGAAGCCATCTCAGATAGCAGGGCTAGACTCTGGAGGAGGTTATTTGTTATGCATGAAGCAATGTTCTTGCTAGAGTAAGGCAGAACAGGACTATCTTCCACAATCTGGGTGCTGGAGGTTTACCATGTCACAGTGGTTTGTTCAGGGCTGCTCCTCTGCTAGCCTGGAGAAACAGCACAGAACAATTCATAACGTTGACAGACGTTGCCTCAAGTTATATTCTGCATGGAAAAGGATCCCTGTTTCACGTTACCAAAACACAGAAGTGGTACTATAGTGGGTCTTGCAATATTTCACCCCCTACCATCTAAGCACAAGGCAGATTTGCATTTCACCTGGGATTTGTACCTCATCTGAATTAAACCCGTGTGACTGAGGCAAGACAGTCCTAGGCATGAGCTTGGCAACTGAGTACAGTGATAGCTGTGCATCTCAAAAGTCAAGGGTGCCCAGCTGCTCTTTGTCTTCCACAGCCATCAGTCTGGAAAAGCAGTGTGGATGTGGGTTTACTGAGTAAAGCTCCACAGGGAGTGGGGGGATCCTTTTGCATGGCAGATTGTAGTGCAGCTTAATTTTCTTGAACTTCAGGCTGCTGCTGATGCACCCGTCTGCCAGCCCAGGACACTGCTCAGCCTTTTGAGCCTGCAGGAGGGTCAGGAGGTCAGGTGTCTTTGGGAAATTACAAATATAAATTCATGTTTGCCAACATGCAAACATTCTGTGAGGCGCTCTCCTTCCCCTGGCAGTTGCAAGGTGTAGGATGGAAATGCTGAGTTTGGGGACCTTATAATTCACGTAGATACCACAGAGCTGTAGAGACAGTAGTAGAGCACCATATTTTCAAAATCTGGGAGCAAGATGTCAGAGTTTCCAATGACAGGTTGCTCTTTGTGTACCACTCCCTGGGTGTACCACTGTGGCTTGCTGTGTGTGGCACTGCTCTGGCAAGGCTGTGTGCTATATGCAGGGGGACAAATGCACAGTGCATCGACATCCTTACAAATCATGTGGCTTCAAAACATTTTCTCAAAAAATGCAAACCTTGGAGAAGAGAGGACATAAAGAACAAGGGAAAACACATATGTGCTAACATCTCTGAGGAATACAGTGATTTTAATAGCTGGTCAGTTGCTAAAACATGCTTAAGCTGCTGTATAATAAGGCATATTGAATAAGAATGTCCCAGTTTTTCTACTTTTGGAGGGGTAAACCTCTGTATGGAGCTAGTAACCCATAAGAGTAATTTGCAAGATGAATTTTAAGATTTACTTTGGAAAATACTTATAATTAACCCTCCGTGTTCGATTAGACAGTCTTCAGGATAGAGATGCTATTTTATTGACTTGCGTGTATTTTGCAGTTCCACTCTACTCTAAATTTTTTTATGCTTTTGCAGAAAAAAATGCAGGTAGAACTTTTAATATCTAATGGCAAGTGAATCTTCCTCAAGTCCAGGATTAAGCATAGCATAGAAGCTGTAATTCATGTTTTGACTAATTTAATTACACTGTTGGAAAATAAATGACAAAATAAAAAGTCCTTTGTAACTGCTCCCTACTTGAAGTAACTCTTGTTCTCCTCTCTCTTACTTGGAGCAATACCCTAAGGATATGAGAGTGTTTCTGTCCTGGCCTGGGGGTCTTGCTGCCCTTTTAAACTTTCTCTACTAAGAGCCATCTGGTTTTGGTTGTTTGTTGTGTTTCTGTGGCGTTTGTTTGGTTTGTTTGGTTTATTTGGGTTTCTTTTTCTCCATGGGAAACAATACCCCCAAATGTTTTTTTTGCTTTCCCCTATTTTATAAAATCTGATCAGTTTATAGAGAATTACTAACATTGAGTAGAGAAACGTTACAAAAGGGGAAAAGACAGCAGCTAGGTTTTAGAGATTGCCTTGTGCTGGGTTGGACACTTGCAGAGGGGTGGATGCACCTCTGTGTCTTCTGAGTCTTGCACAGAGCTGCAGACCTCCGTGAGGTTCACTAGCACACAAATATATTAAATGCAACTTAAATATATTAACTACAATTTTGAGAAGCTGTTCTGTGATTTTTCCCCTAATTCTCCCTTACAACAACCTCATTCCCTGAGACATTTTGTACTTTTTCTTTATTATATATTCCACCAACAGGAGTAGTCGCTCGAACACTGTGAGCTTTCTTATGTCAACAGTATCATCCATAGTGTAGTTCTCTGGCTTTTTTCCTCTTTATCAGAATTCTTGTGCTCCTTGTGCTGCCAAAGCTGGCCAGCCCTTATCTTGTACAAAGGTAAAGGAATCTGAGCCACTTTTAGATTCTATTTACTATTTTTAGGAATCTAGACATATTACTGCTTCAGTAAAAAGTGACAGCTTGTAACTTTCCATTTTCCGGTATGTCATCCCTTGTCATTTTTAAGCTTGAATGCCTGAAGTGGCAATTTAGAACAAATGATCATATCCTGGTAAAAAATATTATTAAATTAATTAATGAAAGGATGACACAGCCAATATGAGCTTCCTTTGTTTTGTGGGGGGGATGTTTAGGGGGATTTCTGAAGGAGATACTTTTCTCTGTGCTGCAGATTACTTATCTGAGTAAGTTCAGGGGACTAGTAAGTTATGGAGAGTACATCCAAAAAATTTGCTCTGCTGCAGATCTTTGAAAAGAGTGAAGAAAGCTCTGGTATATGGTGTGGAGAACACCAGTGTGAAGAAGGTTTTGGTAGTGCAGACTGAGTATGTAAATGGCTCTTAGAGAGGGATAACTCTCCAACGTTCCCAGTGCAGCTCTCTTGGATCCTGGGGAAATCCCAGTGGAACATTCCTACAGGGTGTGCAGGTGCCCTTTCCCCCACAAAGAGTGCTTGGCACTGCTGCTGCCTCAGATCCAGGGCTGGGCTGGTTGGACATGGGAACAGTTATGAGCAGATTTCAGAAAAAGCGTGGGTGGACATTGCAAGGACGTTTGTGTGAGGAATTTCACTGCAATTCAGAAAGGCATTCATCAATCATTTTTAACAAAGCAAGTATTGTTGTCTTGAGGGATAATGTGATTTTGTAGGAAAATATCTTCAGTGCTGCTGAAAGCTTTATTTTCAACATTGAATCTTGAGAATTATAATTTACTAATGGCAAGAATATGTTATGAGACACTTAAAATGAAGGCATGCAAGGAAAGAATGAAGATTTTTCCTTAATATATTCCAAGTGGAACAGAAAAGTCATATTAAAATAACCTTAGCTATGCAGATATTTCTTCCTTTTGCCAACAGCCTGACTCGTGGAATGGAGCAGGAAGCATGATGAGGAGTAGCTGTTACAAAAATTTCATAGATGGAACCTGAAATTATGGTTATTTCTGAATCTGCACGGCTGCTCATCATCTGAAGAAATTCCCTCTGTCACTTTTGCATGAAAGGTTCTCTCAAAGCGATAATGAAGGAGGCTCTAGATGCTCTGTCTCAGGGATGCCTTCTGCAAATAACCCATTGTTGAGGATATTTTTGGGGGATTTTCCTGGCACTTGAGGTTTAGCTCCACTGTACACTGGAGTGAGTGAAAATATATGCAATATACAATGTACAATATACAATAAACAATATACAAACATATCACGAAAACAATATACAAACAATATAAAAATACACATATTAAATTCCATGAGAAGTTTCCATAAGCATTTTTTATTACTCCTGCTTAAAGCTGTACAGTTACAGTGTATTTGTGCACCTGTGCTCTACACACATGGGTGACACCACCCATTGTCTCCAATCTTGTAGAGATGAGGGGGTGCAAATCTTGGCTGATCTTGAAGACAGTCAGCTGGACAGAAATTGCAAAGGAACAGATGTGCTTTCTGTCTGCGTCAGAATAGAACAGATAAATATTCCATGTTATTTTTGGGTTGTATTGTATTTTTCCTTTAAACCTTTGTTGTGTTAAATGTATACAACTCTGCCAAAAATTCTCCATTGAGACCTTCACCAATTAAATTGTACTAAAGCTGTCCCTTGAAAATTCTCAATTTTTGCCTGCTTAGGTGATCAAGTTCTCCAAATGTCCATCTAGACATTTGTCTCAAAGCACTGTTGCTGGTAGTCTTACTGCTAGAGCTGCTAAATGTGCCTTAAATGTGTAAATGTTGCATTATTAACTGGGCATAAATGATTGTATTAAGTGCTAATTGAGATTGTCCTTATCTTGGGATTATAATAGTCTCTAACTGAGTTGTCTCAGAAAAACCAATATCAAGGGCAGTGCACTTGACCTCCTCTCTTGTCAACATGGTTAATCATGTGAGAGCTATTCCTGATAAATTGTTAATTGTGGTTTACTTATTGCCAAACAAAAGCTTCTATTACAGAGATCAACAAAAATGTCTACTATAATTTATTTCCTGATTTATTTCTTTGTAAGGTCAGGACTTGAATTGGGAATGATGTGCACTGACAGTTTAGGCAAATACTTGCTGACTTTGACTTCCCTCAAGGTCATGCTACTTCTTGTAGTTAAGAGCATTGCAGCTACCTCACCAGATTTTAAACAATGACCCTTTTGGAGTGATCAAAAATAGTTATGTTGACAACGCAAGACATTGTTGATATGCCACGTGTTGATATTACTAATCTTTTGTGTACTTGACTCCCACTTGTAATGGTCTTACTTCTGTGACTTGCTCTTCAAAACTCACATTGTTGCCCACAACCCAAACTTGAGTTCTGCCTTTTTGTCACTTCTTCAGTTCTCATTTATTCCTGTTTTTACATTGTCCTTATTTCATTACTGCTAATTTCCATTTTTTCCCTCAAGATCCCAAGTTCTTCTTGTTTTGCCTCATGCTGTGCAGGGCTGCCATAGAATCACAGAATCCCTGAATGATTTGGGCTGGAAGGAACCCTAGAGATCATCTCATTTCAACCCCCCTGCCATGGGGGGTTGCACAAACATATGCTTGAGAATTGTTAGTTTTTTCCTGCCATGGGCAGAACACCTTCCACTAGACCAGATTGCTCAGAGCCTCATCCAGCTTGGCCCTGAACATTGCCAGGGATGAGGCACTCACAGCTTCTTGTGGCAAACTGTGACAGAACCTCACTGTCCTCTGTGTAAAAAATGTCTGCCATATGTCCAGCCTAAATCTACCCTCCTTTAGTTCTAAACCATTGTCCCTTGCCTTATCACAACAGGCCCTGCCAAGGAGTTTGTCCCCATCTTTCTTATAAGCCCCCTTTAAGTACACAAAGGACAAGAAATTTCTGTCTGCTCTAAGAGTATTTTGGGTTAACGGAGGTTTTTTCAGTTCTCTGGACCAGTTCCAGACTTCTCTCAAGAGTTTTCAATTCAGCATATATCCAAAGCCAAGGCTTCCCCTGATATTTATGAGCTACCTTCAGGTGAGGCAAAAATTAGGGAATCACAGTTTTATGACAAATACATAAGTAATAACTGTATATTGAGTGTGGATACAGCACAGTTTAAATTATCGGAATATCAAACAATTTTAGAGGTCAAGTCCTCAGCACAGAGCAATGAAAATTTGAATTTGAAATTGAAAAAGAAGGTTTAGGTATGTGATTGAAGTCCTTATCCTGAAGACATTAACATCTAGTAAATCTATATGGAAGCTCTTGGGAGGCCGATAAAAATCACACTGAAGTGTGTGTAGTTTGTATTTAAAAGTTCACAGGTATATAGGATAGTTCTGTGTAATCCTTTCCCTAAAATGGTGCTATTAATAATGTTTTTGTATGAATTGCTGAAAACCTCTAGCACTGAAGGTGCTTTTATTTCCTAAATGAAACAATTTTTAAGTTAAGTAATCAAACCAGCAAAGTCTCTTCCGGAAAAAAATATTCCCTTATAAACCCTATTTTAATTTTTTC